>CM071790.1:31920296-32388438 GCA_036559045.1 Platycarya longipes
TACATATATATAAATCATCTTTCAAATTGTAATCACTTCTGTTATTATATATAAAAACGGAGTTATATGACTCTACTTGGCGTCCAACTCATAAAGTAGTAGGCTATTGTTAATAATAATTGGATTAAAAAATGAAATTTTGAAATGTTAAATTTATGGAGCAGTAATTATTTTAAAAATAATATTTCATTGTGAACTATTATAAATTTTAAATTTCTTTTCTTTTCTTATCCTATAAAAATATAAATCGATATAAGATTTCACCCAAAAGTACTATTTTAATTTTTATATTATTTCGTCAAAATATAATATCTTATAAACTGTTTCAAATTTATTTACTATTAAACATATCTTTCTCTAAATCTCTCTCCTTCATTCACAACAATCCACACATTTACACAGATTATATAGACTTGTATAAATTATTAAGGCACCACTCCAACTTGCTAGAAAATCCATCAGCAGTCTAAGTATGACCCATGTTAAGCCATTCCAGCAAAAAAGCATTCCACATATTTCTGCTCACCTCACATTGTATAAGCAAGTAATCTACCTTTTCTTCATTCTTTGTACACATGCAATATCAATCTAACACCATGAGCTAATATTCCCATAAATTCTCATAGCAAGGATCATATCTATAGGAGATATTAGATAAAGGAATTTGTTTTTAGAAAAGTTTTAGGCCTCATTAGGTTATAAAGATGATATGAGATGAAAAATTTGTGAATGATAGTGAAATTAATTATTTGAATTCAGATTTTTATGAAATTTTAGAAAAGAATAGAGAAAATGTTGAATAAAAAATTTTAAAATTAATAGAGCCCAAGAATATAATTTTTTAATATTAATTTTTACTGTGAGATTTAAAAAAGTTAAATTGTGTTTTGTGTTTTCTTTGAAAATTTGGTAAAATTATAATAATTAGGTAATGATTAAATGAAAAGGTTGAAAATTTAAGAATTTGAAACTGAAAAATATTTATGTTTGAATGGTATTTAAATATTAAAATTAAATGAGATAGAATGAGATGGTCTAAAAAGTTTGTAAGCCAAAAGAGGCCTCATCGCCTTAGTCTTCTATATCTTCCTCAAGGCATTCATGCCTTGGCTAGTCAAAGTTGGATAAAATGATCTAACAATGAATCTACCTTTCTTGAAGGAACTCCAGTTGATCTTGTCCATAGTTTCCATTGTCACTTTTGTGGAATATAGTAAAGCACATAAGTCAATAATGACATCCAACATCTAATCTTCTACTACTTTGGTGAAATCAACATTCCTTTGAGTGGAGCTGCTAGGAAAATCCAAGAGTTCAGCTATTGAATCTTCCTTCGCTTCTGTGATCCCAAATAACTTTGTAAACGTATCTTTGAGGCTACCAGTTTTGCCAAAGCCACTTATTTATTCCATCACTTCAAATCATTATTCAAAACCTTTAGCATACAAAATCATTACGAAATTGGAATATCTTGAAAGTCTCAAAAAAACCTTCATTGTCTAGCTCTATTAGCAAAACACTTGAGTGCCCATTTTGATATCTAGAATATCTTAATATATATGTGAATAGTAGTGAAATTATTTAAGTTAAAGATGTTTTATTAGGTCTTGAGAAAAAGAGAGAAAAAAAAAGTATACTAGAAAGTATTATAAAGTTAACAAATTGTTTGAATAAATTTTTTAATAATATTTTGTTTCAAATTTTGAAAAATTAATAATTTTTTTTTTAGAGTTTGGGAAATAATGATTAAATAAAAAGTTGAATATTTGAGACTAAAAGTTTTTTGTATTTGAGTGATATTTGAAAAGAAAATTTATGAGAATATCTGATAATACTTTAGAACAATTGTGTTGCCAAACGAATCTTTAAATTTAAAGTACGTTTGGCTCATAAGAAGTGTTTAAAAGAGTTGTGAATAGTTGTCAATAAAGATTGAAGTGGGTTTCTGGGTTCCATAGAGAGTAATTTGAGTTGTTTGGATGTATGAAATATGTTGAGTTGTTAACTTTTGATTACAAAGTTGAAAAGGTGTAAGTTCCATCAGTGATTGATTTTATTATTAATGATAAAAAATGAGTGTTATTTCTATGTTGTAATGATAAAAAGAATTATTATGAGAAATGATTCCAACCATCTTTAAAAAATAATTTTGCACAAAAAAAATTTAAATAATTTTATTGTGACGCAATATTCGCAGCGCATTAAGAGTGATAAAATAGAACTTATGCCAGAATAACTTGAAACATCTCAAATCATTAATAATCACCATGAGTTCAAACCAGAAGGTAGAATAATTTCAATACAAGTAATCATCATAGAAATGTATCCAAAGTTAGATAAATTGTTTCATGCGTTCTAGAGCATAAAGGGTCGATGCTATAAACATCATGATAAGTTCAAGTCTTTTATCGAGGTCTAGCTTCTCCTCAATTAATTGAATCCATCGTTCCATACAGTCCACTCTCCTCGAGTTCTAACACAACTTCTATTGTTCCAAGTAGAATGATAGTGGGTTTACAAGAGGTGAAATTTACCTGAAATCTGAGTAAATTAAACAACTAACGTGCACAAAGATAAATTATGCATGATGAATTATAAATATGAAATGCATGCAATACGAAAAAACCAATGTATGTCTCCCATCCAAATTCCTCAACCTTTTCAAAAAAAGAATTGAGACACATTTTCTTATAGGGAACGTTTCCCAATTTATTGGCAAAAATAGTCATAACGTTTCATCATTATTAGCAATTCATACTTAATCGTAACATCATAATATATGGTCTCATCACAATTTTTCATTTACACAGTGAGTACTTGCTAGCGACCATAGTACAACTCAAATTAAAACTACGTTGTCTGCAGACTCATTCTCAATGTATTGGTAACATAACATGACATCATAACATGTACACCCACTAGCCTTAGGTATCATAATATTTGATTTCACTCTGGCATTTTTTAAAAAGAGCCCATTAGAAGCCCATTGACTTTTCTTCGTCAACACATGAGTTACCATTCCATTCTTAAACACTGCAAAGTGAATAGAGGAGTTCCACTAAGATAATTCTTCATCTTAGTCTTTGAAGTTAAGACAAAAATCATTTTTCATGCTATGTCAAAAAATGTATTTAATGACATGCATATGTAACAAGTTTTCATGTGAAAATGATATTTGTAGATACAATATGTTAAAATGGTGAAAGTATCACATGGCATGTAAATATGTACTCAATGTATCATATAACATGATCTTTTTTGCTCAAAATGACCATTATAACATGAATGTGGCATTAATCAATAAATCATAAATAACACATCAAAGTGTAAGTTAGAGACCAACTTACAAACTTGCTGAATTTGAAAGGTCGCGTCTATAATAACATTCGTACTAAGTTAAGATTTATACTACTATGGAAGACTTTTATAATAAAAAAGGCTTCAAGACCAATGGGTATTTACAAAAATATTCCTAAACTCTCAAAATTGTCATTAAGGGCCTATATTTTCACTATTTGCAAATGAACCTCAAATTTAACCAAATTTTATAGACCTTATATTTTTCATTTTCTAAAATCATATATACCATTGGATTTTTAAAATTCAAAATGGAACTAGCGCAAACACATAAAACATGTGGCATGCACTCTAGTTGATGCCTCAGAGTATTGGCATTGGCTACATCAAATTTGTTTTCAAAATTTGATGGAAAGTAGAAGTTTGACGGAAATCCAATACCTCCACATCCATAACTCCACATTGGATTCATCAAAATAATAATATAGTATACAATTTATGAAACTAACAAACACATCTATAATTTATCCATCCAACAAACATGTTAAAAGGCAATAAAAAAATATTTTGATGAGTGAATAGTAACTCTTCAAAGATGAAGGATGATGCTCAAGTATTGTAGCTCAGTGTAGGATTATTTTAAGTAAAATCATTAAATTTGCATTTGACGAGTCTAATGATGGGTCCAATGCCAATACTCTAAGTGTGTTTTCAATTACTGAATCCTATGAATGCATGCTTATGCCACTTTATTCAATCACAAATAGCTATTAAGGTCCTTCATGTCATGGTAGAAAAAATGTTTTAGGTGAACAAGTTCATCCCAACACTTAATCATTGCTAAAGAATAATCATCATCAATCCTTCATTAATCAAGCATAATGCTCTTAACCTAAATCATAAGGCATGCTTCCTAAAATCACCCAAAATATGTATTTTCATTCTTATCCTAACTATAAAGCTTTCTATATGCTTAATGACCAACCCTAGGTGAATAAATTAAAACTTCATGCCTTAATCATAGTTTAATTAAAAACCATGTATGCTTGATGATCAACACAAGGTAAGATCAAAACTTAGCATGGCATACTTCTAATTTCAAGATCAAACCTTCCATAATCATCTTAAGACATTAATAAATCATATCATAAAATTCTAAGACATGCCAAAACCAGACTTTCTACTAAAAATAACTTAAACTATTAAACCATTCTTAATGAACCCGATTTTGAATCAAACATGGTAATCTTATCTAAACTTAACCAAAATTTATTCTAACACTATAAAACAAGACTTGACATGAAAATTAAGATATAGATCAAGAAAACTCACAATTTTCATAGCCTACTCAAGTTGCCCACACAAAAACACCAAAAATTTCAAGAACTTCACTCGATTTCACTCTATTGCTCACTAAGGGGGAGAAATGCTCCCAAGACTCAAGAGAAGGCTTAGAGGAGAGATGTGGAGGAAATGATGGAGTGGAGGGGATTTTTATAGGCAGAAATGGTGGAGGGGACGTTGGTTTTTGGCACCAAGAAAGTGAATGCGAGTGGTGGTCTGGTGGAGGTGGGAGGTGGAGTGTTGATTGCATTTTCCAGATTTGTCATGGCTTGGTCGGCTGAATAGTGATCAAAAAGGCATCATTTCATCATCTAAGAGGGCTAGAAGATGTCCATGGGTGCAGAGGTTTCAGTTTGATTCATATTTTTGAAACAAGAATCCACAAAACAAGCAAGCCATAGCCAAAGGTTTTGGGTTTCCTACAAAGTTGTCCAGATTTTGATTCCTTATTTGTCTCATCCTCTCGGCCTGTTTTGTGGGCATAATTACCATCATTGAGTGCCTTTCTTAGGTGAGTGAAGAGGTATGAATGATGGCGTAAGGTGGTGGCTTAGCCATGGGCAGAAGTGAGGTTGAAATTCAATCATCTGGGTTTTCATCCAACTAGTGCCCAAGGTGAAAACGATTTTGGTGTTTTGGTTTTGTTTTTGAAACCAACAACTTTCCACCTCTCAACACATCGGACACACATGTCAAATACTCAATATATTCATCCATGCTCTTGTTGTATACTAGGATATCATCAAAGTACACGAATACAAATTTGCCTATAAACGCAAGTAAAACATAGTTCATTAATCTCATAAAAGTACTAGGCGCATTTGTGAAAATTCATTCAAGCCTTAGTCTAGGTTCAAAGATGTCTCATGAGGTGTTTAAGAAGCATAGATTTCTTGAGAAAAAGGCACAAAGATATTAGGCTTAAGGGAAAAACAGTTCGATGCACACAAAAGGAACTCATGTGTGCTGATTAATGTAGTTTGGGGTTTGCTATGTCATTTTCCTTAATGAAATGTGTGGAGGATTATCTAGGTTCTAATGTGGTCTAACAATGAGGTATTTAAATAACAAAATAAGAAAACTTCAGATCAAAAGGCTATAAAGATTAAGAAAGAAAAGCTTAAAACAAGGTTTAAAGATCACTAATCATGGATAAGTTGTTTAATGGTCTTAACCAAATTTCAAAACTTATTTTGGGTACTTAGGATATGATATATGCTTGAGGAAGCCCATGGTATGGTATATTGGGTTTCAAATTGAAGAGTGAAGAGAGAATCATAACAAGGCTTTGGGCCTTATTTGGCTTAAAAGGGCCATGAGTGTAAGTGGAAGTTTCATGGGTTTGGGTGTGAGTTGATGGGAGGTCTTTATTTTCAGATTTTGAGAGAATATGAGAGGCGTTAAGATCCATAGAGAATGGGGCTTGAAAATTTCTCTTTGACCTAATTGGGTCATAGGTCAAATTTACACTAAATTGAGCCCAAAAGGAATTCTTCCTCAAATTTGGGCCAACCTTTAACCTATCAAAACTTGTACTCTTTAAGAGATTTAGTCCAAAGCTCCAAAATCTTGGCACATTTACACTCTAAGGGTCTTACTAAGATTATTAATGGGCTTGCTCTACTAATCATCTAAGTTTAATCAACAATGACACTAAACTCCCATTTGGATTCAGAAAGCATTTTATTTTATCTCATCTCATTTCATCTAATCATTACAACTTTTCAAATCTTCACACAAAATATAGGAAATAATTCAACTCTTTTAAATCCCAAAATAATAATAATATTAAAAAATAATATTCTAACAATATTTTATTTAACTTTCATATTTTATCTAAAACCATCTCATTTTTGAATCCAAACTAGGTCTAAATGTCATAGTTTTAATAAATCTAAGTATTCTAAATAAATAAATAAAGTAAATAATATAATAATATAATAATAAAAACATATATATTAATGCTCAAATCATAAACTTAATTTGAGAGCGTTTAGGGACTAATCCTAATTGTTAATTAGGCGAGGTGTTACATTTATTTAAAAAAATGTTAAAAATCATATATTTGGTTATATATTATTTTTTATATTGTGCCAACATCAAGAGAGAGGGAGAGACTATTTCTTCATATCAATGTAGAGAGATAGAGTGAGAGGTTCAACAGAGAGAGGTATGATCGCTGGACAGAGGAGTTCACCTTTCATTGTGGCCTAATGAGTGTACAAAAATGCACTCTAAATATCCTATTAAAATGCTAAAAGAAAGAAGAAAATAATGTATATAACTCATGTTATTAAATTTAATGATCATTTATCGTGAGATATATGTGAGCATAATTTAATATATTTGAAGTCTCAAATAATAGAAAAGGCACTACATGAGTTTAATTCATTAAATAAATCTCATGAATTTTCAATATTGTCATGTACGTCAAATAAGGCAATTTGCACCCTTGGATCCCATTTAAAGTCCTACTTGCCATTTTTAATTTAAAAGCCAACTTTCTAGATATTCTTCACTATTGTTTGCTTTTAAATTTAATTTTATTTTCTTATTGGTAGCCACATGTAGGAAATATTAACAAATATCTTGACATAAGATATCAAAGCAAGCAAAGTTAAACACTCAAGTCACCTTCATAAGACAAGTTGCTCAAGGGTCCCACATGCAATGATTTGTAAAGGAAGCAAAGTGAAACACTCAACTACATGCAAATTTCGGCTTGAAGGAAGCAAAGTGGGGCACAGCTCGAGTTTTCAAAAGTGGTCGGATACATATAAAGGGCAATTCACATGTGTTCTACTCTACAAGTGGCATGACATCTCATTGTTTCAAAAGGTCCACTTGCATCCAAAATCAATGCATTAATTCACATGATGACAAAGTCAACACTTGCATCATTCAACACACAGCAACACTTGGAGAAGCCAAGCAAAGCAGTCGCAATTCACCACAAGCATCCATTCGACACTATGCTTTGCATGAGAAGAAAGATTCAACAAATGAAGCTAAGCATTCATCATTACCTAACTTAAGTAGCCGCACATGGAGCTCAAGTGGCATTCGGCCACTCCACATCCAATTGGAATCCAAATGATTCATAAAAGACAACTTGATTTTGTGATAATTTTGGGCTTGACAAGTTGCATGAAGAAAGTCTATAAATAGGAGGGAGGCGTGAACACAAGGAGGATGCTTGGAGAGCCATATGATACCTTGAGAAAAAGAGAGAAAACCAAAGAGAAAAAGAGAGAGTATAGCCGGTTCTACCATAGTATCCCTTAGGAAATTTTCGTTGCATATTTTTAATATGTATAACTAAATTTTTTAGTAAAGGGATGAATTTGTATATAGGATGGTATTTGTAATTGCGTTTGATTTATATATGTGATCCTCAAATATTAAACTCTTTTGTTTAGTCATTCGAATTTTATTATAGAAATTTTTGTCACCAAATAATCTTAGAATTTATTTCGTTTATAGATTTAGTTATGTTTTTTCTATTAAATGAAGTAATTCTCTACTGCAATTTTGCTCCATGAGTATATTGTCATCATTGATTTTTCTTAATACTGATAAGAATTTTTGTTCTTGAATCACAACGAATGATTTTTCAAAAGATTACATGTGGTTTAAATCTGGTTTAATGTTTTATCTTCCGATTGAGAATTTAGAAACTAAATTTTTAATTGAGTTATTAATTAATCGAAAATAATTAGAATATCGATTATATGCAAAGGATTTCCGGTGCTCTACTTTTTATCTCATTTTAATATCTTTCAAATTATTCACTTTGTTTTCCTTCATGTCACTTTAAAAAATCAATTTTCGCATTTTTTTTTATACTTTTTCGTTAGTTTCGTCACTATCTTTCATTTCTCAATCCATCTCCTTGTGGAATCGACACCCCAAAGCTATACTACAACGATCGTGTTATTCTTTAGGCGTAATCATGGCCCATATAATGAGAGTGTAGGTGCATGGAGCCCAAATTGAATTGGCATGTATGCGGCGTCCGGTCTCTTTTAATTCGAAGTTTTCTTTTGCAAAGAAAACACCTGCGGGCCAATTTCTTGGTGAAATCCAACCAAAGTGAAGAATGTGGTTGCTTTGAAATCCTAGTGCGGACCCATTAAAATCTGAAATGCTATGCTACTTATATTCTTCAATTTATACCAACCGTGCATCTCTCACCTATCAAAATTACATTATTTGAGATTTAAAATATTATAAAATTAGGTTAAAATATATTTTAATGTGAATAAAAATTTAATTTAATAATATAAATTATATCCCATTATTTCTATTCACATTATAATATTTTAATACAATAATAAAATATTTAGAGTGTATTTTCACGCACTTATCACACATGATTTCTGACATAAGTGTTTCAAATAGTCTCAAATGTATTTGGATGCTCGAGTAGTCTCATCTGTATGAGAATATGTGAGAAGTGTTGAGATATCTTTAGTAGCCAAATGTAGCCTTAAGCTACACATTCTCAAATTATCGTTAGCCCCCTTAACTGCTAGAATTATAGGAAAATGATATGAGCATGCTCGTTAGTTTATTTTTTATAATTAAATTTGAATAATGGCATTTTCCAATCTCAACTACTGGACCATGTGTAAATACCTCCAATTAATGGAATGTGCATAAGATCTTACCTAAAAATAAAATTAGAAAATTGCAATATTACATGATTACTACAAGAAACACCTAATCTTTCCCTATAGAAATAAGTCTATAACACCAAAACCCCTTAAGGTTAAGAACGACATTATTTTTAAAAAATCTAGGAGAACTCAAATGCTATTAACGTTGTTTTTAAAAAAAATGTTAGTTCTTCTTTCTAAAGTACTAGGTTACAAACGATTCCCTATCACAAAATAAAATGTGCTTTATAAAGTTTAAAAGATAGTCTGTAGAAGCATTTATTAAGGTTTTCTCAAATCCGTACAATGAAAACCATAACTAGTCTGTACATGATCTAGGTCTTTGTCTCCCCTCCCTAGGCTAAGTCTTGTCCTGTAACTCCATCCTTATACAGATCGTTATATATGGTGGTTAAAACATAAAAACATACGAAAAACAGTCGAATACTTAGTAAGTAACACAACATATAGTAAATATAATATAAACATAGGATTTCAATGAAAACATGTATACTCATAATTACATATGTAAATAACATGAATATGAGCCTAGACCATACATGAAATGCCTTAACTTGTATTTCACTTGTCATCACTAGTTGGTACCCACATACTGACTCCCGTGAGTTAGAGCTAGCAAATATTAAATATTCTAACTTCACCTCTAGCTATTGTGGCGCCCTTCCCTAACCATTCGTCACAAGGGAATGTAGCGCGAGAATGCAAGTTGGACAACTTCTGTGAGGTCTATAGATTTCACTTGAAATCGAATGGACATCTAAAGCGTTAAACATGCAATAAAAGATTACCTGTCCCCATTCATGATAGATAAAGATGCAATATTCCTAATATGCATATACCAATATGCAATATTCGCACCTGATATTTTTGTTTCTTTGAGCAAGACCATGCACTAACTAAAGAAGTCTCAAATACTTAAAACATGATTCATACATACTAAAAGGATAAACATTCACGGCTACATTACGAGTCTCAGACTATAATATCAAAACATGGGAGACCGAGCTCCATATTTACATCACCAAAATATGATCACTAGGTTAGTTCGTCGAATAACTCGCGTAACTCTACCACCGAGGCCATAATATTGTCCAAAAATTTAACTAAGGAGGCCACAAGTTCTGCGTCACAACAACAATGTTTAATCAATCTCCTCCAATTGGCCAGGCTCTATTCCCTCTACTTGACCTCACGCATCTCCTATTATTCAGGGGAAATTGTAGTTGGAACTACTACGATGAGATTTAAATACAAATCTCAACAAGTTCATAGAGAATCTCCATATAAGTTAATGATACATGGATAATCAGAGTCAAAAGCAAACTTAAAATATCTTGATGTGTAACATCGCAAAAATCAACATGACATGAACTGAGACGTGAATATAAACTTGAAACATGACATGACATAAATCTGATTTGAATAACATGGATGCGACCTTAAAGCATGACTGAATATGAACTTAAATATGGCATGAACGTGAACTTGAGCTCCGTATCCCTGCCGACTACAGTATCATAACACAGGTATTTGCACCAGTTATGAGTGCGTTAATATATGCGCTAATTCACAAGTATCTACACCTGCTATGACACACATTGTATATGCTAGTTAATAGGTATCTGCACCTATTGTGGATACATATATTGTACACATCTCGTGACAGGTTTCTACACCTGCACAAGTACATATAACATGAACATTAAAAGTTGCACAATTGGCATAAGTGCTCACCGCATTCCAGTTACCAACTAATTAGGCCCTATTCGTAACTCATTAATCTGTACCTTGTCAACTTATGAAATTTCACACTAGTTTAAATACTTCAGTGTGAACAAAGGAGTTCCAGTAGGGTATTATCCTATTCAAGTAATTAGGATTGTAATAAATATAAACAATCTTGACATGACTCGAAATGTTATTCCTGAGATACACAAATTATACTCGAGACGAAATATGACATGAAACAAAAGGACAAAAACCCCAACGTAAAGTAACATGACATAAATGTAAGACAAAAGACATGGCGCACTATGAGACAAAAAATATTTTTTAATATGACATAAAATGTAACAAACAATATTTTATAACACGACATACCATCTAACAAATAACATTTCATAATAGGGTATAACATGTAACAGAAAATATTTCATAACATGGCATAATATGTAATATATAAATTTCGTAATATGACATAACATGTAATAAAAAATGTGTGACATACGCATAACAGATGGCATTACTTAACATGATATACTTATAATAGATAAAAGAATGTAATAGATTATGTTGTATAACAGATAAATATTTTGTGACAAAATATAACATTTATAATAGACAAACATGTAGTGACATGACATGACATAACATATGTGATAACATAAATACATGAACTATAGTTTTCTTACCCATAACACATACACAGTAATTTGATAGTAAGTTAAGGACTAACTTATAGTGATTGTCACTTTATAGGTATTTAGCACGAATCATGAGATATTGTAAGTAAGGATTCTAAAAGTGAGAAATTTTATCACTAAAAATTAGAAACACTAAAAATGTTAACTTAGAGTAAAATTATCATTTTACCATCTTCATGTGAAAAAATTACCATTTCACCCCTAACTTAAAGATTTCGCACCCTAACTCTAAAAATTACCAAAATTTATATTCCTCATATAAAGTTTTTCTTAAACTCAAATATCATCTTAGAAAAATTTAAAATAAAACACAACTATGAGAAACACCATAGGGCCGAAACTTCCAAATGCCACATCTCTTAATTTTTGTTGTGATTTCTTCTAAATTCAAAACTCATGATCAAACCGAAATGTTGCAATAAAAATTCTCAAACCCTAAGTTTCAAAGTATGTTTAAAACATCTAAAAAATATACTTCTTATAAATATAAAAAATTTTAGTAAGAAAAAATCCAAATTTTTTTAACTAAAAACATGCTCTTGAATATCAAGATTTTGATTCTTTCAAAGCATTTCAAAATATTTCAAAAAATAAAACTTTATTCTAACATATTCATAACATATTTCTAAGAACTAACATGCTTTGAATCAATACATAAAAGTCATCAAAAATCACAAAAATACATGAAGCACTCTATTTCAATACATAGCCAAAACAATATTTACTTTCTAGCTAACTTTGATCAAATATTTGATCCATGACATTCTGTGGTGAGATATTTAAACCAAAGTATCATATGGTCTAAAAATGTGTCCTAAAAAATCCAGGCATCAAACTTAAAATACATGGCCAAAAATAATTTAAAACATGGATATAAATAAAAAAAATCAAATTTTTTATCCAACCATATAATCACTAGCATAAAAGTTCACATATTAGAAACCAACACAAAAAATCTTCAAAATAACATTCTAACATGTAGATAAAAGATTCAGTGCTATCAAATAAAAATATCAAAGCTATTAGCATAAGATTAAACTACAAAAGACTCAAATTTTCTTGAAATATAAACTGTTTTTTCTCTTCCAATTTTTAATTTTCTGGATCTGAGAAAATCTTCCATTAAAAGCTTTAATCATGGAACTAATCTTCAAAACACATAAATATATACATATTTAACAAAACTCCACAAAAATTTTGAACGAAAATCTATCCATTAACTTGGTCAAAAACTTCAAAATACAACATACTTTTGACCGATCAAACGATCACGAAATCAAACAAACAAGGTACCCAAGGAAACTATAATCAAAGAGGAACAATATTTATGAGGACTTATTATGAGATAATACTTACAAATTCTTAAAAATGCTTGTAAAAATTTTCTGTAATCTACTCAAGAGAGATCCCAAGAGTTTCTATTCAAGAATGGAGGTGAAAAGTGGTGAAAAGGAGGAAGTAGTGATATGCATGCCTACAAGACTTCTAAAAAGGAAGGTATGGACTTGAATGAAAACTTCATAAATGATGCTTAGGTTACAAAAATGTGAAAATAGTGAGGGAGAGTGGACTGCTACTGCAGCCTTATAAAGGGGTGATAAGGTGATTTTTCCCTCATATCAAGGGATCATTTGGGGCTATTAAGGGCAAAAGTTGATCTATCGTGGATGACTGAAAACTTCATCTAGAAACTTTGTTAAGTGGCCAAAATTTTCGAGTCTTAATGGACCTTAAACAAGTAGGCTTCATTTGGGATTTAAAGAAAGTTTGGTTAGGGCTTGAGGTGATATAAAACATAAATCTAATTTTTCTTGACCCAATCAAATTTTTAAGGTTGAAAGGGTTGGATAATAATGTCGTAACATGAATTCGAGAAATTAATAGTATGTGAAAGTGATTTAATTAAGTAACTAAACACATTATAAGAAATTGGATCAAATAGGGTTTGGAGGCCAAATTTAAAGTTTGGATAAATTGTTTAAGGCTTCGTTTTCAACTAAGCTTTTAAAATTTCAATTGGATGTCAACCATTTAGAATTTTGCTAGAATTAAAACCTTCTTTGATTTAAAATAATTTGAATGGTTAAATGGAATAAAGTTTTGTTTTGGTGACATGATCTCACACCTTGATTCTTTCACAAACCATCTCATAGTTCCTCTTGGTGCCAAGTGTCCAGTACTATTTACCAAGTGTGGCTAAAATCTTTCCAAGTGTCCAAATAAATTTTCTCTAAAATAATTTGGACATCTCACACTGTGATTTTAAAAATATTACACTGAGTGCTACTATTGAGATTAATATTCTCTCTAGAAAAGTAAAAAACAAATTTTATATTGTAAAATTCTTAATATTAACACAAAGCCAATTGTGCAATTCTTTTATTGAAATTCAACTTAAAAGTGCCTCAAAATAACCAAAATGCATATCGAATAAGCGTATCGTTTGAAAACTGAAAATGAGATTATTGCAACATAAAATCTTAAATAATCAACTGAGTCTAATGGCGTAGACTATATCACATTCTGATACTTCTAACTATCTCAAATAAATGAAATTGTGTTTCTAATAGTATAGTGAGTGGTAACACTGATTATGTTGATAAATTAAAACATATCGATTGGTTGATTTGTGAAAACTTATGGGATATTCATGAAGTTCCAAAAGCTTATAAAAATTCCACCATTGATTTTTTAATGAACTGTTACAGCTTCATCCCCTACGTTTGTGGGAATCTTGTGTACTTGTATGCCAAGTACATGTGTATAAAAATAATGTGAGTGCAATATTTGAAGGGTATAATCAAAGATTAACACTAGTAGTACTAGAAAAATTGTACAATACTCATTTTTTAATGAAAATATCCACAAGTTGTTATTCCTTCATCCTAGATACAGTTACACACCAACATTAGTTCATCACCCACATTAAAATATACAACACCATAAATTGTCCATCGCCTAAGAATAATAGGCATCTTCAACTTTACAAAAGTATTAAACTGAATGGGGACATGTCCCTATTGCTATTCCTCAAGCTCGATTAGTCATTTTTCTTCAAGTTAACTTTCATGGGATATATATGCATCAAAGTCTACGATTCTATAGAGAAAAACTATAGTAGAACTCTGAACTACCACACTGATATTTCAACGAAAACTTAATAAGTGAAAATCTAGAATAGCACTAAGAATGAGAGACAATGATGATGAATATGAATGCACAAGCTTTATGAAAATGATTCCAGGAATATAATCTAAGTAATGTGAGAAATTACCCTCTGAATTAAACACATATCTTAAGTATGATGATGAATTACCCTTGGATTGAAACAACATAATCATGAACTGTGATGCCCTCGACCCCCACGTGTGATTTGGTGAAGGTCGTGACATGATGACTTGCATAATTTACTATATTTTATCACTTCTTAACCTTAGACTTTAGTCTATTTCTCTTTATTTTTGTCAATTTTAGGCTTTATTGTTGTCATTTAAATTTTATTTTAGATTTGAAGAAAATGAAGACCCTCGACACCGTGGTTCGTAGCCACGTACTCAAATTTTAGAACCTTGTCATCTAAAGACTCTCTTAGATTTAAATGAAGATTTATTCTAATATATGATCTGGTTATCAGTACTATTTAGGGGATAAAGATCAAGTTGAAATTTTGAATAACAGAAGAAGTTGGAACCAGTCAAATGGCATATTTTGAAGTGGATAACGGTACAATTTTGAATTTGAGAGAAAGCATATTTCCGTGGGAAGCAAGTGAAGGCTAAACAGAAGAAGAATATCAAGAGATAAGTAAGAAAAAGCAAAGGAAGCAATGGACTAAAGTTGAACAAGAAAAAGAAATAGAAGAGGCGTTACTCGATAAAGTTAAAATTCAAAGAATAACTTGAAGTGCTTTTGGATGAGGTGAGGAGGAATGATAAAGAAATAAAAGGAAGATAATCAATTCAAATAGAGAAGAGACGTGATGCTAATTGCTAGGCTTGGACTTAACTTTTTCTACCTACCATCATACGAGGTGCTTGGAGAGAAGATGTGAGAAGTAAAAAAAGAAAAAAAAATGAGAGTAGAAGAGGCCGATGGGAAAAAGAAATAGGGAAGAAAAAGGTGGATCACGCTGTAGACTGTGACGAGTATTTTTTCAGTGTTTATCTTCCATTTCTTTCAAAAAATTATGGTGAATTTGTTTATGTTGAATTTAATTTTTAGCATGAACTAAGTTTTCTTTATTCTAGAAAAATAATGTAATCTAGTTTCAAACTATGTTTGTTTTTCTTTATGCTAATTTGAAGTAATTATTTTCTATGTTTGTTTGATTTATTTAGAGCTTATTACTTCTAATTAACTAGCCATTAATTAGATGATTTTGGTCTTGTGATTTTCTATCGAAAAAATGAATTATAGGATAAAATTTGGATATTTCAGCATACGTAAATGTAGAAATCGAAGACTTATATGAACCTCTGTAGTCTTAAAATCGTTGGTCATAATGCTTTCTTGCTTTGTTAATTTGCTTACTCTTGTATAAAATAATGAAAAACAATATTTCCAATTCACTATCAAAAGAGGCCTTTGAATTAGTTTTGAGATTTTGCTAATAACCAGAGAGAATTAAATTCAATTAGTTAGATGAGAAAAATATAATGAGAGATTAGATGAAATTGGTTTACTATAAGTCTTTTTTGTCACTGATTGATCATAAAACTACAACTTTCTTTGAATTAACTTTAGTTCAAATTACAATTACAAAAATCTTAGTGACTTTTTTAAATAAAGTCAAGATTAGTATAATTCAGAACTTGTCAAAACTAAGATATCAATCCCTGATGATGATACTCTTCTCATCACTTTATTATAAGATTACAATATATTGTACTTGCAATTTTGCACCAATTATGACACCATAATGATTACCACTCGGATCACACACCTCATTGTCAAGTGCAAATAGGTGCAAACATGCAATATGTGTGCAACATAAATAATGCATTAGAAAAATATAAGGCAGTCAAAGTACCATAAAATCTTAAACCAATACAACCCAACATAAGGTCTTCCAAGAGGTTAATATAGTCATCCAGCTGAATCAAAGAAAATGAATACAGAGGTCCAATAACAATAAGAGGTAAAGTTTAAGCATCACCCCACAGGTGGGGTCGGTCCCTCTTGCTCATACCCATCTTTTGCATCAATGTCTATGGTTCATTTCATGAAACAATGTCGTAGGTAGGAATGTCACAATAAGATTTTACAATTTTAGTAAATAAATTAATAAAGCAACAACCAAAAGATTCAAACACAAAATTATACAAGCAAACGTGTACAACAGTCATATGAAAGTAAATACCTAAAAATATCCATTTTTATACCCCTCCAAAATATCATTTAATAATAACCACTCATGCTAAAAACTATTTTGTACCAAAACACAACCATTTATTAATGTGTACACTATATAGTTTTCGGGACCACTTGCACACTCTGACTCCCTTCGTCATACTACAAGTAATGGTCATACATGTGATTTCGTAACGAGCAATGACCAACTCTGCGCCTAGCATAACGTAACCTAACATCCTCTAGCCCCCTTTAGCAGAGGGGTTATAGGGTCATACTAAAAGTATTACCATCTTGCCCATACCAACTGTCTCTCAATGATAGCTCAAGGAATGTCACTCAGTTTTATACGCTCCTAAGTGACCAGAGGAGCTCCACCAAATGATACCCCATCTCGCCTTGGGGTTGTGATATGCATGCACCCACAAAATATATTTTCAAAGATATAAAAATCTAGTTTTCAAATTACGCAGCATAGCATAGAACATGGCACAATTGAATAAATCATGAAAAATGTTAATAACAATAAGTATGCACAAACCAGTCAACCATACAACAACGCAAAAGTCATAATTTCGCAAATTCAAAAATTCCAACTACATGCGTTTCCCAACCTCCATTTGGCCCTCAACCCAATTTTTGACAATTAACTACGTCAATAATATCACAACTTCATAGAGCCCTAGGCCATCTTCTTAATCACAACTAGACTACAACAAGTTAGTGATTATTACACTTTAAGAAAAATAAGGATCAATTTGGAAATTTACTTACAACGTGGAAGGCAACTTTTTGGATAATCAAGCGTGATGGTTCCAAGTGTTCCGCAATTGATCATGTGCACGTGACACTGTGTGGACGGACAAAGCCGATTAAGTTAAACTGAACATGGTCAAAAATTTAAAGTAAGATACAAGAGGCAGAAAGGTTTACTGTGCCGGCGTCAAAAGGGGCAGAGCATGCGGTGACAAGGGCAATTCACGATGGTAGAAGTGAATATGGAGAAATAAAGGAGCAATTGATGGGGTTTTCATGGCAAGGAGTGGCGGAGCCATGGGAGGTGGATGGCTGAAATGGAAATTGGAGAACTCGAAGGTGGTCACATGGGCACCAAAACACGGCTGGGAATGGTGCTCATGGTGGCACTAGGGAAAAAATAATTTTAAAGGCTACGAGGAGTAGATCTCAGGGTGAGGGAGGTGTTAGAACTCGGTTTGAGGGAATGAGAGGATGTTTGAGTGATGATGTTGAGGAGGAAAAGCTTGGCCTATATAGGTCGAGGGGTGGGTTTGGACAAACGTAACCACATCTGTGATTGGGGTGTATAAGGGTGTTGGCTTCATGAGCATTGCACATGTGGCATGCGATGAGTGGTGGGCAATAGCAATGTGCCCTCTCTATGGCCGATACTAGCATGGATCTAGACAAAAATGGGAGAGAACCAGAGAAAGAACGTGCAGATTGGGGGAAAAATGAGGTGGTGTATTTGACACTAGTGATGGCCTGTACTTGATGTACGTGTGGCATTAGAGGCGACATAACAAACGTTGAGTTGAGGAGAAGGGAGGAAGAAGAAAGGGAAAAAAGAAGAAGGGAGAAGTGTCGTGCAGCATAGTAGGAAAAAGAAATAAACTAGGGTTTTCACCCATGGCCCATCTAGCCCACGGGCTGTGTGCTCGATTTTTTCCTCCCTATTTCAACCTAATTCAACCCTTAACACCCCAAAATATGAAATTGATACACACACACACAAAAAAAAGGATGAAAAAAATTGGCCTCAAATTTCCCTTTTAGAAAAGAAAAGAAAATGCACTAGTTTTTTGGGGTCTCACCATGAACCATCTTACGTAATTTCAAATATGGAGAATTACTTCACCTATTCAACACAGACAATCTTTTATCCAGTTAACGCATGAAATGCATCCACCAAAACAACACAGAGAATCACTTGACCTATTTGACACAGGGAGTCTCTCAACTCAATCAACAATTGAAATACATGCACCAAAACAACACATAAAGCACTCAACATGATCAACATGAGCTCTCGCTCTCTCTCCTCGTGTTATCATTTGGAACAATATGGAAATGCCCCAGCCTAATCAACACGGGAAATCCCTCTACCCGAGTGAAACACTAAGCAATGTGCCACTAAGAATGATATGTGGACTCTTCAATCCGATCCCATGAATACAGACCATTTAGAAATTACAAAATGAGAAAAACATGCACTTTCATGAGAGCAAGTGGGTGAGAAGTAGAGCATGAAATCATGAACGTAATTTACCCCACATTACTAGTGCAATAGTAGGAATGGACCTACATGAAAGTGACTAAATACTATAGATTGCGTTGGAGTTGTTGTTCTCCTTTTTGGTGAAGATGTTGAGCTTTTAGCCTCCTTAAAGTCCTGAACGTGAAAGAGAAGAAAGCATACTGAAGCACTTATCGATCTCAAAAATGAGATGAAGACAATCATCCCAAAATATCTTATATACAGTAGCACTAATCCTGACTTATGGTTGGCTAAAAATGTGATTTTCAATTTTGATCATCCATGTGTCCACTATATTAAAAATTGGTGGAGACCAAGTGGATTAAGGAGACAAGGCATCCATGTCCCTACAGCTTGATTTGGAAATGGGTGCACACTCTATTTATCCTTATGAAAATGGCTCATATGGCTTTAGGTCTTACTTTTGTGGTCAATGGTATGGCCTTAAATTTGCACTCCTCCTTTTCCAGGTACAATCCTGTTGAGAAATCATTGTTGGAGCATGGACCTTGATACATCACCTCTTGTCATCCCAGCTCATTCGTGTTATATTGGAGCATTCCCTAGCTCTATACTAGGCTTTCCATTCCTATTGCTCGCCTTATGTATGGTCAGCGCATCATTTGTTACTCGGAATAGAGTGAACCTTCTTGGCTATCTTGTTTTCCTCATGTTGCTCATATTGATTTTGCTTGCCACAATGTGCTACTTTCCCTACTTCTTTCAAGTTGCGCTTTGCCCATGCGAGGGGATTCCTTCATTTGAATTAGCTTGGCCCTCACAATTACGGATTGGGAATCTATACATAAGGATGGCAACACTGGATTTACTACTAGCATGTGCATCCTAGCACTGCAATATGTCCTTTAACCCCATGATCGTCTTTATTGTCATAACATAGGTCATTTTGTATCTTAATAATATTCATATTGTAATAACCCAAAATAAATTCAACGAATGAATTTCTTTAGACCTTAAAATCAGTCGTGAAATCTCAAAAATACGTCACGAATTGAGCAACCGATTAGGTTTTAGTTTGTCAGTATAATCGAATGCCGACCAACTATGATGACTGAATTCCATTTTTATTTATTTAAGGTACTTAGAAGTAGAAGTTGGTAAAATGAATTGTATCATTAGTCTTGGATGAATATTTAAGATTTTATGGTACAATGTTATGTTTCCTGTTTTCTAGATGAATATTAATGTAGATTGCCTTTTTATTTAATTAACGTACTTAGGAGTAAGATTTCGTGAAACAAATTGAATCACTAGACTCGTGTGATTATTTAAAACTTTATTGTATAACAATAAAGTTTGCAATTTCTCAAGTGAAAAGTAACTCTCGAGATATTCCCACGTGACAATAGGTCCAAACGATTGTCAAATTGCTATATAGAATGTCCAAATCCACTTAGACTCATTAGGATTACTTTTTTATTGGACAAATGACACAATCCTAGCCATTCATTTGAATAGTAACAGGACACTTGTCACATGGAGAATTGTGTGTGATGGAATGGAGGGTAAATCAAGCTATATGATCATCCCACCTAAACAAAACACTATTCCAACCAACCAAAACAAAATTTTGGTCAACTAAAAGAGGATTTCAACCCTAATAAAATCCCAGAAATTTATAATTCAATCAAGATCCTAAAACCCCATGTGTTGGCCGAAACGCTAAACTTGTTCTACAAACCCTAAAAATTACTTGATTAAATTACTTGCACATGTTATTAACTAGGGGTGATACCCACCTAGGTGGGGGCGGGGCATCCCTACTCCCACCTCCCGCCCTCGCCTGGGCGAGGGGCGGGAATTCAATCCCGCAACTCACATCCGCCTACACGGGGGTGGGGTACCCCGTCCCACAGCGGGGTAGCGGGGTGGGAACCCATCCGCTCGCCCCCCTCCCCTACCTTATAGGGCCTTGGCCCATTTTGCAATTTTGGGTATTTTCAGTCTAGATCAAGTTTCCAAGTCATTTTTAGTCTAAAACACCATCAAACCTGATTTAAACACACAATTATATATTAAAAAATATTTGGTATTCTATTACTAAAGTCTAAAGTCACTTAAAAAAGTACTAAAATAATAAAACTTAAAATAAAGATTAAGTTATTATAAATTTACAATAATACAAATTAATCCTACAAAATTATAAATTGTGCTATTAACTATTAACATTACAATTTACAAATATTACTTCTAACTTTATAAGAATCTAAATTCCAAACTAACAAAATCATTTTACATAATATTGGTGATTTATTAATATATAATTATATATTTATATTTATATATATATAATAAGGAAAGGCGGGGGCGGGGGCGGGGTAAAAGCGGGGCAGAAGGACCCTTATACCGCCCTTGCCCCCCGCCTTAAGTGTAGAATGCGGGCGAGAGGACCTCGCCCCCCGCTTGCCGGGCGGGTGACTCCATCCCTGCACAGCGGTGTGAGGTGGAATGTGGGCGAGGCAGCGGGTGCGGATACCCACTGCCCACCCCTACTATTAACGACTCGATTACAATATACACCATTAATCACTCTCTTACATCTTGATAACTACTCTAAGCAAATAAAATTCTTATTTGTACATGATCCATCCGAAACCGTAAATAAAAATATCACTATACCCAAAATTAAAGCCTTCTCGGTTAGGCCCATCTTTGACATACCAAAAACCACCACCAAGCCAAGCTTCTTGAGAGAGCTTCTTCCTCCTCACAAGGACAAGGAAATGACTTACATGCTACTCATTTTCTAGCCCATATATTCACATGATAGAAATAGAAAAGGTTACAAAACCACCACCCATCAATTTAGCTTTGCATTAGAAAACCGTGGGCTTTGTCACCATAATTTTACCACCTTTTTGGCTACCAACCTCCTATTATATGACTTAACTTAGCCGCTAAGTTATCCCCTCATATGCCCCCCTCCTTGGCTCTTCATTTTCTCCATCACTTGTACAAATTGCCTTCATTTTCCTAGAGCAAATAGAGTGGGAGTATGAGACAGCTTTGGTTGCCTCACTCCAGATCCTTGCGAGTACTTTCTTATACTCAATTTTCTTGTATTTGTTCTATAATGAATCTAGTTTATGTGATAGTTTAGCCTATCCAGGAAAATTGTCGGCCTACGAATGTGGTTTTGATCCTTTTGGTGATCCTTGATCCAGAATGAGGCAATCAAAGCTGGCATTAGTGAAGTTGGGTTTGATGATGTAAAGGTCTTAGTGATGACAATTTTGATATTTGTATAGATCTCTGCTAGTTTTGTGAATTTTTTGTTGAATTGATGAGTAGATATTGATATGGTAAAGTAATAACATGTTTATATACAAGTTATGAGTTGATTCAAAGCATGTATATACAAGTTACATTGGAGAATATAATATATGCCAAAGGAAGAAGAGTGAGAATAGTTTCCCAGGGGGTTTTCTCCAATCCTTATGAATTCCTTCTCCACCATAGTCATACATTACCATGGATTTCATAAAAGGCCTTCCTCATTCACAAGGATGGGTAGGGGTGGACCGCCTTACCAAATACAATTATTTTATCTCCTAACCTACCCATCATGGCTAAAACCATAGCCCAACTGTTCCATAAACATGTTGTCACACTATACGGCCTCGCCTTTTTTGTATTCTCTCACCGTGACCCACCTTTACTAGCAACTTTTGACAAGAATTTTCAAATTACAAAGGGTAACTTTGGCCTTCACTACTTCCTACCATCCTCAATTCAATGGCCACTTAAAAGTTAATCAACAAAAGCCTAGAGAACTACCTAACGGAACAAAGAACTAGTGTAAGTGAGTTTCATTGGTAGAGTGGTGGTACAACACCAATCTTTACGCCTTTGTAAAGTTGACCCCCTTTAAGGCATTGTATGGCTATGCCCATCCATGCCTCCTCAGTGAGATCCTTGGAACAATTAGACTAGAATCAGTCGAAGAAAAGCTTAGTTCAATGGATCAAATTTTGCAAGAGCTAAAACACAATCTCCATCAGGTCCAAGATAGAATGAACAAGTATTCACATTAAAATAGGCTAGGTTTGAGATTCTACAGATTATAATATTTGAGATTTTGGATATTTGTGAGCTTGAGGAAATAATTGTCAGTTTTGAGGTGTAAATATTTGTGGACTATCTGAAATGATTCTATTTGTGTTAATATTGTAGAATCTGATAGACTTTTAGGAATATATTCTAGGAAGTTTGAGGTCTTAGATTTTGTGGATTGATCTTCATGGCATTTGAGGTTTTGGGTTTTGTATGTTTAGCTTTTAGACCTTATGAATTGACTCTAATAAGATTTGAGGTTTAGATTTTTAGAATTGTACATAAGCTTAATCAATAACTAGGTTTGAGATTTTGCTGATTTTATGAATTGAATTGTCACAAATTTGAGGTTTAGACATGCTGGATTTCTTTAAAACAATTTTAATGAGATCTAAAGTTTTAGATTCTATGTGTTTAAGCATATAAGCTTTGGTCAATACTAAGGTTTAGATTTTGCTAATTTAAGTATAAGATTAAGTGGGATGTCGCTTGAGGCATGAGCTGGGTACCTATATGAGGATTATTAATTTATTTAGAAAGTCAAATTTACTATTTTATGTGACTTTGAGCCAAAAATCTAGGAGGAATTATTATTATGCTTTTAACTCTGTCATTGAGTTATGTTTCTAGACTTGAAATGGACCCTAAGGAGTGTCGATTGATACAATACGTGCGAATGTGTATGCCTTAAGGATTATGAAGTATTTGAGACACCTAGCTAAATTATTGAAGGATTAGAATATTAGAACATTAGACTTGACGAAATGATTTAGGATTTAATAGATGTGAAAGATGTAAGGCATGAATATTTTAGATCTGGTTATAGCTGCAGAAAATTTCAAGGATGAAAGTTTTTTAAGGGGGATGTAATGCCCGGAGCTAATTTTGGTCCAGGCCCATAGAAAAGCTCAGTTGCTAAGGAAAACAACTTCATTTCTGAGTAGTGTGTTCACTTTTATTTTATTTTTTTATTTTTATGAATTTGTTTTTCTCTCTCTCTTCCCAACCTACCATGACGGATTCCCTCTACACTACAAAAAAAAATGGTTTTTCTCACAGATTTTTTCCTGCGAATACAATTTACTAGCAAATAATGACATTTTGTCACCAAAAATTACTTGTCAGAAATGTCCTGTCAAAAATAATTATAATGGACCATTTTATTTCCAACGATATTGAATATTAATTTTTTTTTCCAACAGATATAGAATCCTAAGAAAAACTTGGTAGATAATACTTTTTTCCTACAAGTTGTAGAATTATTAATGACGATACTAATTAGTCACAAAAAAATACATTTTTAATTATAATTTTGACAATAAATTTATATCGTCACAAAAATTCTTGTCTCAAATAATTATATTGTACAAATTTGTTTGTTACAAATTGAAATACATGAAAATTAGTAGTTTATTCACCAAATAAGATCATTAGAAAAAAAATTACACATTATATATTTGATTTTTTTTCACAAAATTAATTGATGATAAATAATTTAACTTAACTATAAACTCACTTTCGTTCCTTCCGTTTCTCTTCTCTCTCTCTACTCCTTCCCTCTCTTTTCAGCCAACAGCCCCCTCCCCTCTTCCCTTGCTTCTCCTTCGGCTACAGGAACGCCATCGCAGTGCAGCCACGAAGTTACCGGCGTCAACCTCCCCTCGCCGACGCCAACCTCCTCCTGCCCCCACATCGCCGGCCTTCCTACTTCTATCCTAAATAGCCCCTCCCTCACCCGATTTGCTCTCATCTTCAGCCCAGCGCCGCTGCAGCCTCCCGCCATCTCAGACCATCACCACAACCTCTCCAAACCACCCCCACCTCCGATCTGCCTTCCCGCACGCCTCCCTCCCTTTCCTCCTCACCGAATTGAGCCCATTTCTTACGCCGGTTCTTTGCCGTCGCATGACCCAAGTCTGCTTTCAACGGCTGCCGCACCACCTCCTCGAGGCTACCAGCCATCCACTGGCACCCCCTACTCCCCCATGCCCTGCCCAAGCCCCCTCTCCTCTCAGATCCATGTACACCTGTCTCTCCCTCTCCTACGTGTGTCGCGGCCTTCACCACCCATTTTGTTTTTGTAGTTCTATCACACTCATTCTTTAATGTGTGGTGAATTGTGTAGATGGAATCTTTAGTGTGGATAAGAAATTTGGTGAACCATTGCTACTTCAAAACAAGGTAAGCCTCGGATGAATTATTATCAATTTGTTAATGTGGTCAAATGCAGTTTCCAACTTTTGATAAGCTATGCTATGTTGTAAATTGCATATGTAAAGAGTGTGCTTTGATTATGCTAGTTGAATATGTATATACTATGAACGATTATTTGAATATGATGACATGATGATGTTTACACATAAACAAACTTGCATGCCTTTTATTGTGATCAGAATTTTAGTCATGAGCTTTGTAATGTTTCCTTTTTTTTTTTTTTGGGTTGCCATATATTTGAACTTTTACAGAGCTGATGTATAAAGAGGTTTTATTTTGACCTAATTTGTTGTTACTGTTGGGATTGGTAGCCAGATTTAGATTTGAAATTTACTAAGACTAATAATCATAAAGGAGCATATAATATTTATACAAAGATAATGGTATTGTGGTTTAATAATTACAAAGGAGTTCGGTTATAAACCCACTCAAAACAGATGGTATCCATTTTTACATTTCATTTTGGTCCCCTCACCTCAAATGAATATATGATATTTATATAAAGATAATGGTATTGATTTTTTGAAAGACTATTCCTCTTGTGTGTTTACTTGTTCAGTTTTTTGCTAAAATGACGCAATGCCATTTGAAGCATGGCCTTGTGGATCAATTTACAAAGACATTTGCAGATGGTGAAATCCATGAGCAGGTACAGTTTGATAATGACACTTGAGGAACTGATGTGATAGGTTTTTAGTTGCATAAGGGACTTTGTGTGGTTCCTGTCATTATTACTGTCATATTTTCTTTGATTATTTTGGGCCTTCAGGACTTTTTCACTCAAGGCTCAAATTTAGCCTTTCAAGTTCCCCAGCAAATGGCTAGATTAATCTATTCCTTACTGCCATTTTTTATACCCTTTGCTTGATTTTGCTTACCAACCATTTGGGTTGAAAGATAGTTCTTTGATGAGTGGTCACAATTTATCTATTTCTTATTGAATTCTTTCTCTCAACTGCTGTGTTGAACTTGGAATATGTAGTTATATAGTCAGGTTCATGCATGCTTTTTGCTAATGTGTAGCTTATTCAGGACAACATTCCTTTGAAGCGTAATTTAGGTGGCTATTTTGCTATGTGATTAAGTGTACTTTGAAGATAAAATGCTGCGAGTACAATTTGGGTTAGTCCTAGGTGTTATTAGCTTAGTGTTTGAGCATTAGTAGGTTGGGATCATGTCTATTTGTAAGGATTTTGTTGCATGACCTGTTTTGGGGTGTTAGAAGTGTTAGGTAAATGCTTTGCTTAGTTCTCCTTTAATTTCATAGCATGTTTTAAAATGGGTATTAACTAGGTAAAGCATGATTTTGGATAGATAAAGTCTTAAAGTTATTAAATGGGTCATCTTTGCTATGCTTATTCTATGTCTAGCCTTAATTTAAATATGCTATCTAAACTAATAATATTATTTGGGTGATTTAGTTATAGAATAGTTGGTTAGGCTTAGATGATTGATTTTTATGCTTGCTATATTAAGACATGTGAAGCTGTCCAAGACCTTTAAGCCCATGATTATGCCATGTTTTGGTTGGAAAATATCCCATTGTGTTGTGTAGTCTATTCGTGTTGATGTAGCATAGTTCCAACATAAGTATTATGATATTGTACATTTGTAAATGTTAAATGTCTTACTCTTGTGGCCCAACATCCAAGCAGATGATGAGTGAGCTTGTGTGCTTTGTGTGATGGATGTGATTTCAATCTCATGAGTACTTTTGTGTTTTCTGTCTATATGGTTTAAATTGACATGCCTTTCTTTTTCATACAGCTAGCCTGTTGCTACTCTGGATGTTGGTATGCTGCTTGCCATTATTGCTTGAAACAAACAGGCTCCAACTGGTCCTGCCATTATTAGCGATCTTTTTTTTTTCTTGCCCAAGGATTGAATTTAGTTATGATTTTTTGGCTTCATGTGCACTACATTCTATCATATATATTGCTGCTTGAACTTAGACAAATGCAAAAATGATTCTTGAAGATAGATCATGGAAAGTCCTCCATTTTTTTTTACACCATTAAACCTAGTCTAATAGTAGACTTTAAGTAGAAGATACTACCATCCAATGCCAACCAAACTAATTGTATAATTTAAGTGCAAGATATTACATCACACCAATCCAATCAAGGATTTTTATTTTTATTTTTAGTTTTATAGCTTTAGTTCAAAAGAAAAAATCAACATGTAAAGCTTGGATATTTTATAGTTTTCGCCTCCAAACGTTGAGTAAAGTTTTTTTTAGTGGTTCAGATATCATTTTCTCATGGCACTCTTGGACATCTTTTTTAATATCTCATCTCTTCCATGTTCCACAGGTGCATAGAGTTTTTGCAGAGAGATAAATCCTTGACATGTTAGATCACCCTTTAATTTCTGCATTGTATGCTTCATTCTAGGTTAGAAAACTCTATAATCTCATTAATTGATTCTTGACTAATTCTAGTGCTGTGAAGTGTACATCTTTTCAATTTGAATAGAATGTTTAGATACTAGTAAGGCATAGAAAGCTTAGATATATGAGCAGGGGCAGACCTACATTAGACAGTTTAAAAATCTTATTTTAGTATATAGCTTTTTGAAATCTTTTCTTACCTTGTTCTGATCTGAGGCAGCGAAATCACTATCTTAACATTCTAGTTTCATTCATTTCTGGTGCTAATAATTAATTCATGATCTAGTATTTTTCATTTAAATATAATGCTACTGCCAGTTTTGGTTGTTATTTATATAACTTTTTCATCATCCTTTTGGTAGTATACCTTATATGCATCATGAAACATGTATATTGGTTATCTTTGATGGATATGATATATTTATGTTTCGAAACATTATGCTCTAGATTTTTCTTTCTAACTAGCTTGCTTTCGAGGGAAATAAGAAAGCATCAAAGCAGCAAAACATCACAAGGCAGCGGTACCCTTTCATCCATTGTAGGTATTTTATTTTCAATAGGGACGTTTAGAGTTTCCTTTTTGACCTGCCAGCAAAGAGGGAATTCTCATTTCAGTCTGGATTTTTGAACGTAACTAGGTATTTATTTCAATGAAAAATGTAGACTTCACCCTTTCTGTTTTATAATATGTGATGTTTTGTGAATGCATATTCATATGTTTGCATTTTGTGTTAAAAAGAAAGTGAGAGTTTAAAGAGGACTTGGAACAATTTGGTTTATAGCAATATTGCTACTTTAATTGATAATGGCTTCAACCACAATTACTTTATTGCTCTGTTAAGAGATTATATTTGTATTTTTTTGATATAATTTCAATGGAATTATTCTCATTGTCTTTGTATAGATGATTAACTAATTCTCTATATGACTTTACTAATTCTTTATTCTCATTGCCTTTGTATAGATGATTAACTGATTATCTTATTTGCCTTCAAGAGGTATTGATCAATCCTCTTTCTTTTCCCTTTTATTGCAAACTACTTAGAAATTGTTATTTGTATTCAAATATTTTCTTTATGTATTTTAGGTATAAAGCTATGAGCATGTGATACTATTTTACTAGTATTTTTTTTAATTTCATAAAAGACTATTTTTGGTGATTATAAATTGTCAGAAATATCTTTTTTTGGTCGCAAATACAAATTTCTTATGATTTCCACTGTGGCATATAAGTATTTTTACTCCTATTAACCATGGTTAGCACATTTTTTCCTGTGAAATCTTGCACTTTTTGTGAGAAAAAAAATCGTCAGAAATAAGAGTATTTCTGACAATTTGTGCAGTGGTAGCTTTAAGTCCTTTAAATTACCAGCTAATTCTTGCGAATCTACTACGAATACATTTGGTGACAAAAATTTAATTCTGACAGAAATACATGGTATTTGTGACGAAAAGACTCGCAAGAAAAACCATATTTTGTTGTAATGCTACCCCTTCTATTTTCTCTCATCCCTATTATCACCTCCCCCACGTTCTTTAGTTAATTCCTCACCCCCACTAATTCTTCTTGAATACCTTTCTCTCTCTCTCTCTCTCTCTCTCTCTCTCTCTCTCTCTCTCTCTCACGTCTCTATCTTTCTGTGACTTCTACTTTGCACCTTCAAGCCACAACCCTCAAAGCTACCGAGTAACACAAATCGAAAACCACTATAGCCCTTCTCTTCACCATGGAAATGACCCAACCCATGAGCCACCATAGCTACACCATGCACATGAAGACAACCAACGACCCACTTTCGCAACCACACGTCGCTACCACCATAAGTACAAGAGGGTACTTTAGTTATTTGAGAATTTTATTCAATATTTTTGTTTGCTCTGGTGACTTTTTTTTTTTTTGAAAGGTTGTTATTTATTTTGAGACTTAG
The DNA here is from genome assembly GCA_036559045.1 of Platycarya longipes. Taxonomy (NCBI): domain Eukaryota; kingdom Viridiplantae; phylum Streptophyta; class Magnoliopsida; order Fagales; family Juglandaceae; genus Platycarya; species Platycarya longipes. The sequence goes on from CM071790.1 coordinate 31,950,269, forward strand.
TGGCATTCATAGTTAACTATATTGGGAGTAGGTGTTTTAAACAATGAGATTCATGTGTAAATGAGTAATTAGAATTTATATTTGGATTTTGAGATAAAATATTATGTGACAAGCAGTAACTTTCCGATCCATCCAGGATTGGGGTGTTACATTGATAGTAAATACATAATTACAGTTTCTGACATATATTTCTAAATTTCCAACTTCATTTTTCCCCAAATTCAAAATAGAATTAATTTTTTAATAATTAATCATTTATTATTAACAAGTAAAAATTACTAATACATGCAGCCGCATATGAAACACAAGTTGATTATTGTAACACCCCATTCCGGTAGGATAAAAAGTGTCACGTGATTTTTTTAAAATTTTAATCCGGCACAAGATTCTTGGTCTAATAATAAAAAAAACAACATTTAGTTCATAGAAATGAAGTTCTAATAAAATGTCTTTCACAAAAATTTAATTGAAATAATTGAAACTGACTTGTGTCGTAAAGACACTTATTTATAGAAAACTAAAAAAAAAAATATTAACTGAAATGACTAAAACTAAACTTGTGTCATAAAGGCATTTATTTCTAGGAAAACTTAAAATTTAAATAGCTACTCAATCTACTCATGGTCTGCCTACTCGCACTGGTCCTTTTCTCACCTGGGTGGTTTTAAAAATAGAAAATAAACTAAAATGAGTTAATGACTCAATAAGAAACCTACCACAACGTGAGAATAAATAATCTTAGGATTTTTTTCATAAAACTTATGCTGAGATCTCAAACATGACTGTACATACCAATGTTTATGTTATGCATGATTTAACTATCTGAATTAATGAACTAACTGACTTGAGTGACTAGTCTGAACTAATTGACTGAACTGACTCAACTTACTAATTGATTTAACTGAACTGATTTAACTGAACTAACTAACTGAACTAATTGAGCTGAATTGACTAACTGAATTGATTGTCCAACACACTTAACCATGTGTGCAAGGTTGTGCACTGACCTCACGTCCCGCTGTAGTAAGGGAGCCGCTGATAATACTCTAGCATATTATGGTGGATCACGTTTAAGTTTGTGGCTTGCACATCCACCCTAATCTGATATGCATTGGTACCATACATTTGAATGACCATCTGAATTAACTGATTAACTAATTACTGATATGATCTAATCTTATACTTGAACTTAACATCACTTATGTGACCTATGTAACATGAGATGCATATCATATATACTGATATAAATAACTATGCTTGCTGAATCTGGACATGATGCAAATGATATGATCGTGTACTGTGCGGTGCTAAATGATATGTTTGCATAACATGAGGGGTATATGAAAAGGACTATCAAATAACTGGCTCTACTAATAATATAATCTAATTGTGAGGGTCCTAATAATGTAATCAAATTCATTTACCTTTTAGCGTTGTTTCCTAAATTCTCCTTCAAATCTCGACGTTACCTATACGAAATATAAATCGTCACTAACGTTTCTAGAAAGACATGTCGTAATATTCTACTGAATTAATATGTATATATATCAGGAAGAATAATTTAATACATATTATGCTTCACACAAAATATATTAAATATTAATATCACAAAACTAATAAAATACTAATAACACATTTTACTTTAAAAATATACTTTAGTAAAATAATCAAGCTACATTCAACAAGTCGGATATTTCTACTTAATTAAATTTATATTGTATAAAATAATTAAATTAATATTTTGTTTAATATAGAAGTCAATGAATACTTATATTTTAAATTATTTAAATACTAACAACATATTAAAACTTAGAAAAAAAAATACTTTGAACTATAATTTAGCAAGAAATCATATTTAGTTTAAAATCTATTAATAACACTGGAAGTTTGTTTAATCAAATATACTTAACAGATTAAAATAGATCAAACTCTATTTATAGCTAAAGTTATTGTAGTAAATAGTAGTTAAAAATATAGTTTGTATAATCTTTGATATTAAAACAATTCTAGAATGATCAAGGTCTAAAGTCCAATATAAAGATAAAGTGAAGCCCACGAAACACACCTGCTGTAGCTTGAAAACAAAGTTGTAAAAAGTAATATGATATGAAAATGCTTCAAAGCCTTCATTGGAAAGCTTACATGGCAAGAGTTTTCAATGGCATTTTGTAATTTTATAAATACATAGGCACTTTCTGAGAGGCTAAAAACCTAAAGCAAACAACTAACATATATGCATCATTAACCAAGTCACCGATTTCACCCAGGAAAAACAAGGAGTTTGCGCGACAGATCCTTACGAACAAAATAGAGACAATGCGAGGGTAGGGCGCGACAAAGTTGGGTTAAGAGTCAACGGCAGCTGCTTCAGCCCATGGTGTCAGAGCTCTGAGGTGGCTCAACGTGGAAAAGATAAACTCCTTTGTTTTGGTGGTGCAAACATAGGGGAGGATGGTCAGCGGCTTGGCGACTCTCCAAGGGCAAACACGTAGTGCCTCCGATAGCTAGGAAACAAAGTGATCAGAGGGAGGTAGTGGGTCTGTTTTGAACTTTTGAGGTGGTTTTCCGGCATGGGTGAAATTCTCCTCGTGGTTGGTTGCAAAATCATGTATGGTGGATGCAAAACAGAGCATGCAAGTAGACTTTGGTTCATGAGTAAGGGGTCCTCTGCAGTCAGGGGCAGAACTAGCCCAAAGCTAGCATTTTTATTTGGTATATAAATAGATATAATATTTTTTTATAAAATTTCCACCCTAATTTAAAAAATAAATAAATTGTCCCCCCCCCCCCAAATATTCAAGTTTTTTAAACTATAATTTTTCACTTTTATCTAACGACTGGTACTCAAATTGTCTTCCTCACTTTATCTTGATATGTTGTTAATCTAGATTTTCAAAATATGTCTATATTATTTGAGTTATGCAAATGACTAGCAATTTAAGAAAAATCAAATATTTATTATTTGATTGACAAGTTAATTTATTTAGTATTAATTTTTCATATTTTTATTACTACTACTGAATGAACATTTTCTGTCATAAAATTTATAAAAATTAGATTGCTTACTTGAATAGAATATGAGTTTCTTATAGATCATTTGCTAGTTTACATTGAGAAAAAAATTATTATGGATTTCACTTCATAGATAACAATAGATTAATTCTATTTTATGAAAGGTCATCGTCGAACTTAATTTGAAGAAAAAATTCTAAGTTCATATATCGTTTTTTTTCTTTTTATAATGGTCTCTAGCAAACTATGAAAAATCAAAAAAAAAATCTTATAAAATAATTTAAAGACATTTATTTTTTGTATACAATTTTCTGATGTATGATTATTGTTTTTATATATGATCACGTGTAAAAAATATATATTATTTATATTCACGCATACACATATTTTGTCAATCGCCCCCCAAATATCAAATCCTAGTTCTGCTCCTGTCTGTAGTGTTTCCGGGCATTGTAGTCGTGCATGGGCACCTTTTCACAGTGGCTTTGTGGTGGTGAAAGCGACACACGAGGGGCTGTAATGGTTCTTTATGGTCCGCACGGGCACGGGTTGGGGACACTATTTTCGCAGTAGGGGTCGTGCGATGGTAAGGCTTGACAGTGAACTCTTTTGGTGAAGGCTAGGCTTTGCATGATGGCTGAGAGAAGAGGAATGGCTGTTGTGATGCAGCGAAGATTGGTGCTACCATAAGAGGAGGAAGGGATGGGGCTTTTCTTCTCCATCTAAGTTGCTGCCGACTGGGTGGTGTTTATAGGCTCTCCCCTTGGCGAGGTTACGTGCGTATGTATATATAGAGGATCCGAAATTTAGTCAGTTACAAGGGAAACCCTTCCATGCAGGAACTCGGTGAAAGAGACATACACGAAGTTCGGCGAAAGAGGTTACGTGCATTGTTTTTAATACCACACAATCTAATTTGTTGGTAATAGCTAGGGGAGAAATCTAATTAAAAACAACTATGTTTTAATACATATTTCAAAATGATAATAATAATAAAATCCTATTTCATCTATTATAATGTTAACAATTATAATTAAAAACTATATATATAATAAATCTACAATTAAAATATAATTTTTTTATTAAACTCATATAATCCAATCAAAAAAAATAAAATAAGAGTAAGAAAATTATTATAATATGAGAAAATGAAAGGCAAATTATTTGTGCTTAAACTCTGATATTAAATATATGAGTCGGAATGTTACAAGTATTTTTGACAATAGTCAAGAATTATTATTCTCAATTACACATTCATTGCCCAATCCTATGTGCCTATATAGGTAACGAAATCTCATCCCTCATTGTAGCCATAATTTGAACTGATACAGTAGATGAATAATTCTACACGGAGTCACTTTTGGGGAGTCGACTAAGCCACGTCACCAATATTTAAAACAATAACAATTAGAACAAAACGCGGGATCCCGCGATGAGAGAAAAAAGCTGATCAACCCAAAGATTTCATCTTCAACTCAGAGAGCTCGGCAATTGGTTTTTCCTTCCCCAAAATCGTCGACTGGTTTACTTCAGACGTTTATCTTCAACCTTCGAGCTCCAGCTTCCATCACGAAGTCGACTGGTGTGGTTCCATCGTATGAAGAAACCCAAACCTCTAAAATCGCACATGTTCATCTTCAACCTCGCGTCGCACATTCTCATAGTCTGAAGTAGCCTCCCGTTGCATATTCTCATCGGGATGCCATTTTCAGGCCACTCTAGAATCCGCACTCATCTCTCTTTCTACTCTCTTTCTCACTCTTTCAGGCTACTCTAAGCGTCGTACACTCATGGGTTTGATTAATTTCTGCTCTGATTTTTGTTTTTTCGTATGAAATTTGGGCATTTTGAGCCTGTAACGATGATTTTATTGAGTATCTATTAGATTTATACAAGGGAAAAAAGACTAGGTTTGAGTACTAGATTAACAATATCTCGGTGAATGTCATCGCTGAATCAGGTTTTGGGTCTATGAGTTGGGTATGTAGTTCAAATTTCTCTACTATTATTGGGTATTTGATTGTAGAATTGTGGGTGTCAATGACTCAATAGTGCTTGGTTGTATTAGGGGAAAACAAGCCAGATACTCACTACATTAGAAGTAAGTTAACCAATTAGGTGTGATGTGGTTTTCCATAGATAAAAGAATTGTCTTCTTTGAACATCTTTATATTTAATTCAAAAACCTTCATTATCCAAGCAAGAGTGCAAACTCTTTTTCCTTTTTTAAACAATGAATTCATACTTTTTAACTTTTCAGCATCATATCTTTACTGAGATTCTTAGTTATCAGATTTAGAAAACACTCTTGCTTGGATATCTTTGTAACTACTCATCTAAACAAACCAGAAATACATGAAGTAACAGATAAACTGAATCCTCCTCTTTGTTAATGCTTATTCTTTCGTAACCAAAATTATTCAAAAAACAACAACATTGCTCATTAAAACAGAGAGAAATATTTAAAGCCTAGAAGGACTGTTCACCCTTTTGGTTACTGTTCTGAATTTGCTTGCCTGGAGGAAATACTTGAACCTTTAATTATACTATCCTTAAGACGGACTGTTTCAATCAAGTTAAGTATGATGTTAACGCACTGCAGCCAGCCTACAAGCCTTTTACCTTGATTTTCAATTCCATAGCGTCTAGGATTGGAATTAGATATTCATGTTTAGACTGTTATGGGAACATACAGGTACACTTTGCTTTAAAATTTGCTTTATCTTGGTTAGCACTAAGAATCTCATATATTTCTGGTAACAGTAATACATATTAATTTCCTGCACATTGATGATGTGCTTCTCTTGTTCTCAGGTTGGAGAGAATGAACCGTTTGTATCTGAACTTCTAGCAGGCGTCGCAACAACCATTGTTGATCTTGAGCCCCACCAGATCCATACATTTTAAATGTATATTTTAAATGAATCTATGCATATTTTAAATGTCCCAAGCAATTCTGTATCGTAGAGATTTTCAACTACGTTTAACAGCCAACTTTTTTTTCCAGGTTGGTTAGATGATACAAGCAGAATCAAACCCCTAGAAACGGGAAGAATACCTTCAGAGGTTGATGGAGCTACCAGATCAGGTATGCTTGGAATTGGAGTTTGATTTCTCAGAAGAAATGCCTGGCTCACTCTCTTATGCACTTGGAAGCATGCATATATACACAGTCTGCACAACTTATTTTTGACTAGGTGGGCAGGCACAGGCTTGAGAATAAAGCCTATCTTGTGTTTGGCAAAGGCAGGTTGAAGGGGTTCCAGCCCTATCCCAACCCAAGAATAAATACTAAATTGTGCTTGGTTGTTTTTTAACATCTTCTCACTCGCATGTCAATGTACCTGTGTACATAGTTATGTATGTATGCAGTTTAGTTAACAGTCTTCTTGTATAAACTTTTATTTGATTCAGTCACGCATAAGTTTCTACTGGAATCTAATACGTTTCTTTTTTGTATTTTGTTGGGTTTTGTCTTTGTATGTAGCGTGATGATGCTCTTATTGCCAAACTTATTTGATTTTTTTTCATGTTACAGGAAATGCCTATGGAGATACATGCATTGTTTCCATGGTGGTTTGGAGCAGTTGAATGGAAGATATTAATGTATTTAGACTGATTTTAGGACCTATGTATTTGGAGCCTCTAATGTATTTGTTTACCTGAAATTAGTGTTCGGGTTAAATTTTGGGACCTATGCATTTAGAACCTCTAATGTATTTGCCTATATAGGGATTAGTATTTGCAGAGGTTCTAATCCCTATATAGGCAACATTTTCAACTACATAAGAACTGTATCTTCTACTAGATATAAAAGATTGAAAATTCTTATTCAAAGCCCACACTATCCACAGCTCTGATATATATAAAGGTCATTATAGTATAAAGGTCATTACGATATAACAGCACTCCTCAACACAAAATTCATTACAAAATATGATTATCGTTAAAAATAAAATATAATAAAAATACATGCTATCTGCAAGAAGCAAGAGTGTGCTACACATCATGACTTCATCTTCATTAAAAAAACAACTAGGTAAGTGCCCCGTTATGCCCCTGTTTGTCTCCAACAACTGCAACACATTTGCGAGCAGCAAAATGGCAAACATTCTCTTCCTCAAAACAACAATAATTCTGCCAAAAAAATTAACATTCTTACTGTTAACACATTTACATGCATGTAAAATGCCAAAAGAGATATAAGTTACTGAAGCATAAAAAGTTCAATTAAAGTGAAGAAAGGAGTCATTCAAATCAGAAAACTGTAGTTGGAACCCGTTAATGAGGCCAAGAATAAAGGACTTGAATTCCAATACTGGATACCAAGTCATCGTGCCTAAACTAGATCAAGATGGTTCTCTTTGATCTATATGCATTGAGTAATTTTATAGTAGATCATAGTAGTAACATACACCCAGTACGTACATTCAAAATGTTATCTAAGTTCCTAGAAAATCTAAAAGAAAAATGTTACACATATGAAAAGGATGGTAAATTCAATTTAAGTGAAGAATTTCCTGGAGCCAAAAAGTTTTTCGTTTTCTTCCTTTTATTGATCTCCTGAAACAAGTATAATATCCAGATCTGAACTAATTTCTACCACAACAATTACCATAATTGACAAAACCAACTTGAGTCTAATCCAACAAATATTAACAAAATCAACAATCCCTTTAAAATTGTTAAGCAAAATGACAAGCATTGTCTTCCTCAAAACAATAATAATTCCGCCAAACAGGAAAACCTATTGGTTGCTACATGAATCCAATTTCATCTTACCCAGGAAAAGACACTAAAATACTTTTTTTTTTATAAGTAAAAGATCTTATAAATAAAAGAAATGGCGTCGCCGCTGGTTACAAGACAAAACTCAAAAGCCCTCTGAAGAGGAAGCAGTTGCCCTCTTAAGTAGGAGCATTTGAGATAAGGAAATCATGTAGGTCCATGCTATTAAAATCCACGACAATGGACCAAGTACAAAGTGTTCTACAAAGTAAAATTTTAAGCTCTTCTATAATTCTCTCTATGTCTTCGAAGGTTCACTCATTCCACTCATTCCATAAGCACCACATTATGCAGATAGGGATCATCTTTCAGAGGGCCTTGATATGTCTTATGCCCCGAATCGATAGCCAGCCCTTCATAATGTCCAACACGGTCTCCGGCATGACTCATGCCAGATTCAATCTACCAAAAACCTCATCCTAGAGAAGCCTAGCTATCTCGCAATGTAACAGAAGATGGTTCACTGACTCGCCCCCTCGTTGACACATGCAACACCAATCTGCAATGATGACCCTCCTTTTCCTCAGGTTGTCTGTGGTTAGGATCTTTCCCAAGGACGTTGTCCACACGAAGAAAGCCGCTTTTAAAGGTGCTTTGTGATGCCAAAGTTGTTTTCAAGGGAACTGCAAAACAGAATCATGAGTAAGAACCTTGTAAAAAGAACTAACAGTAAAAAACCCCCTCCTAGCTAGTATCCACCATATCCTATCTTTTTGTTGTAAGTTTGGTCTTTGCGAATAGATAAGGCTTAAGAATTCAGCAAAGACCCCCACTTCCCAATCTTGTACTGCCCGATAGAAAGCGATGTTCGAACTGAAGCGGCCACCCCCATATTCCATGACCTCTGCCACTGTTGAGTCTTTAGTACTAACTATTTGATAGAGAAAAGGAAAAATCTCACTTAACGCTCTATCCCCACACCAACTATCCTTCCAGAATTTGATTCTCGTCTCATCCCCCAATTGGATCCTGGTGTATCTCCTAAATAACCCCCATCCTTTCCTTATATTTTTCCACACGCCCATCCCCCCCCTTCGTTGACTTCGTAGGAATTCCAACCCCCCTACATATTCCCGTATTTGTTATCAATCACAAATTTTCCACAAAGCCTCAGGTTCTTTGTGATATATCTCCATAGCCATTTGCCCAGCAATGCTTGATTGAAAGTTCTCAAGTTGCGGATATCCAAGCAACCATTCGAAATAGGAAGACAAACTGTCTTCCTGTTGACTAAACGATATTTGAACTCCTTCCCCATGCCTCCCCACAGGAAATCTCGTTGGAGTTTCTCTAAACGACATGCCACATTTGCTGGTATTGAAAATAAAGACAAGAAATATGTAAGTAGATTTGACAGGGTGCTTTTGATCAAAGTAATACGGCCCCCCTTTAGACAGATACATTCTCTTCTATCCTACTAACTTTCTTTCCACTTTCTCGATGACTGTGTCCCAAATCTTGACAGACCTTGAAGTCGTTCCCAATGGGAGCCCCAAATATGTCATAGGTAAGGCAGAAATTTTGCACTCAAGATTTCTAGCTAAAGCTAGTATATTTCGGACTTCCCTTATCGGAACCATCTCAGATTTGTCTTAATTCACTTTTAATCTAGAGACCGCTTCAAAACATGGGAACAATGCCTTTAGCACTCGCACCTAGTTCTGATCTGCCTTACAGAGGACTAGTGTGTCGTCTGCAAATAACAAATGAGAGATATAAGTACTACCCCTTTCGGTAGTACCAACTGGAAAACCACGTAACAATCCATTAACCACCAAGGCCGATAGCATCCTCCTGAGAACCTCCATGACTATGACGAAAAGCAAAGGCGACAAAGGATCCCCTTGTCTCAAACCTCGAGAGCTCGAAAAAAAACCTTCTAAACAACCATTAATTAAGACAGAGAATCTTGCAGTAGTAATACACCACCAAATCCAAGACTTCCACTTTTCCCGAAACCTCACCTCCCGAGCAAGTACTAGAGAAAGCTCCAATTGACATAATCGTAAGCCTTTTCCATGTCTAACTTGCATAATATTCCTGTGTTACCGGCTTTCCTCTTGCTCTCAATGCATTTGTTAGCAATGAGAACCGCATCGAGAATTTGTCTACCTTTAATGAAGGCGTTTTGAGGCATAGTAATTGTTTTCCCAATAACCTCATTGAGACGGTTAGTTAGAACCTTTGAAATGATCTTATAGACCCCCCCAAAAGACTAATAGGCTGAAAGTCCTTAATCTCTGTAACTCCAGATTTTTTTGGAATAAAGGATAGGAAGGTGTTATTGAGGCTTTTCTCAAAATTTTCTTTCGAGTACAGCTCTTTGAAAATATTCATAAGGTCCTCCTTGATCACTCCCCAGCATTCTTGGAAGAAACCCATGGAGAAACCGTCTGGAAGACACTAAATACTTAAAAGGGAGATAATCTGTAACAAGCCCTAGCATTCACTCGACAATCTCCCTTGTGTCGACGTCCACACTTAGCGCACAAGGGAAACAAAACCGGTATGCTTGTATTAGCTGTTGTTCCTTTTTCTCCATTCATGGGGCGAAAACCCATTTTCTTTCCAATATTCCTTCCAGGAAAATAAGGGAATCTCCTTTTACCAGTGACTTGAGTCTGTGTCAATAAACTCCTTTGTTCTGCTTTGGTGATAGACGCCACATTCACTAACTCCTGAAAATTCTCTATTCGTAGACACGCCACCTAAACACAAATACGTGGCTGTAATCTTTCTTGAAATTTATGCGTCCTCATCTTCTCAGTGGCTACTAAGTGTGGGGCAAACCTTGCCAGTTCCATAAATCGGATTGCATATAGCTCCACCGTCATACTACCTTGTACCAACGTGGCAAATTCCTGAGCTTTCTGCCGCTTCACCGACTCTGGAAAGAATCAATCGTCAAACTGTTTCTTAAATCATTCCTAAGTGGGCACTACATTCTCTCCCAATTCTAATTTCAACAATTTCCTCTTTGTATCCCACCATAAGCCAACTTCTCCCTGCAATAGATTCCCCGCATACTGAACCTTCTAAGTTTCAGTACAACCACTGATTTGAAATATACGTTCTAAATCTATGATATATTTATCAGCTTTCAAAGTTCCTTCAATTCCCAGAAAATGTGGGTATCAATAAAACAAAAATATTTCATACGGACACCCCAGTGTTTCTCCTCTAATTTCATCATGCTGGTGACAATGACTCTACTCTATTTGGTTTTTCACCACTTTCGTCATTTATCGAATGGCTTCAGCTATCGCCTGTCCCCTTCCAAAGGAAGGTTTTGCACCGTCTGCCCCCTTCCAAAGGCAGGTTTTGCACCACCTGCCCCTCCGTCCTTGGAGGAGTAACCAAAGGAGGACTCTGAATTGTTGTCTCTACTTGTCTGGAGGAAGGACGATCTCTTGCCATCTTATCTTCCTGAAATATACCAAACTCCATCATGAGCTACCTTTACCTTAGTAACTCTAAACTTCTAAAATTCAAAGCATTCACCACTATCACCTCAGCTCCATTCTTATGAAGATTCAAGCCTATTCTAATACTATGTGATCTTTTCCTAAGACAATGTGGGATTACCCAGAGACATAATTACTTCGATACCACTCTGTGACGTCCTCAATCTACACTAGGGGATTTAACGTCAATTGAAAAATCAGAATAAGTAACACTAGGCTACTTACCCCCATACGTATCAGAAGTTCAATGCATACACCTAAACATACTATCATATACAATGTAATTCACAATGAAAAGAGGTCTAACTAAAAATTTAACTGAGAAATCTAACGATTACATGGTGGAAATATAACCTTAATCACAACATAACATTTACATCACAACATTGTCTTATTTCACATCATAACTCGGTTAGTTTATCTGTCATAAAAATATACATAATTTATCAAAACAACAACTTCAGAGCCACCATAAGCTCTTTTTTCACTTTCGGAACTCTCTCCCATATCGAAACTTATCCACACTAATATTAACATCATTCTGGAAGTGTTGCCCATACGGAGTTTTATAAACTCCGCATACTGATAGCGAGACATCCAATCCTAGCACTAAGCAACACCCCACACGTTGCCACTCTACAAATGTGACGAATGCATAATGGCTCAAAACCTCCATCATGACGAATGCAGTAATCAAAAGCATAGACAGTTAACATACATGGCAATAATCAGAGGCATATAACTTATGAAATGCTTCATGAGACCCATGCATGATGGATGTCCACCTTTTTTATACAAACTTATACTTTACACGGACCCACTATTTTATATTTCAAACTTTTATTTCTCTTATTTTATTTCTTAATCTTGTGAGTCTTACTTATTTTATAACTTTGATGGGAGTTACAAATCGTCATCCTCATCGGGTTTTCTTAGCATGACGTGTCAGCTTGGCCATACATATACTCGATAGTCGCCCAGGCATTACGTATTGTCGTCCCCGTCGTGACGAGTCTCGTGTTAGTTATATTAGCGTTACGTATCGTCGTCCCCGTCATGATACGACTCTTAACTTATTAAATCATGTTAGTCTTCCGGGTGTTACGTATCATCGTCCTCATCGTGACACGATTCTTGTTTTACGACAGGAATTATGTATCGTCGTCCCTATCATGACGTGACTTTAAGCTTATCTTAATCTTATCATATTCTTATAGATTTTTTTTTATCTTGTTTTCCTTAAAACAAACGTGATGACTTATGACGACAAGTATGTGACAAAATGAGACATGAACATAATCTTAGACTTTTGATTGCGCATTTCATGTCCTTATAAGTCTTATTACATATAGAAACATAGCACTGTAATATATGTCATGTGCATATTCATTTACGTCACATAACTTCATAACGTCCAAACATAACAATTACGCTTAAACGCTTAAATGAAATAATAAAATATTAAATTCCCAAGGCTGGCTGAATCCTATAGGAGGTTAAAAAATTTACTTTCTTTTATTTTAACTTTGCAAAACTCTTCATCTATATAATGCAAGAATTCTCATAACGTCAAAGAATAAAATCAAACTAAAATTCTTATATTTTCTTAGTAAATTCTTCACCAATTTCTTATATGACAATTCTTGAAATTCTCCAGGTAAACTAGAGTTCCTAAACTCATCATAATTATCTAACATCCAAATAATTAAAATCAAAGAGATTGAAATTAGAATTAAAAATTTACCCATAACCCTATTAAAGTCGAAAGCTTCTAAGGTGAGTTTCTTATTTTTTTGTCAATCAAATGCTTCTTATTTTCACATAAACTCCTTAATATATCAAAGTATGATATATTCCTAAGTTCTTGTAATTTTTCTTAGTAATTTTTCCATAACAAAGACTAAGTTAAATTTTACTTGATTTCATTCAAACACTTAAACCAAGTTTAAGTTCAAAAGAGTAATCAAACATGATCTAACCTTCAAATCAATTATTCTATGCCAAGATTAAGTTAAATTATGTACTTACAATTTTCTCCAAAACTTGAATTGATGATTGGACTAGGCCTTAGCAACTTCTCCTTCAAAACCACTACTTTGCTCTCTTTTGAGGTTTAGGCGATGTAAGGGTGCTTAGGAGGGTTTCTATTTTTTTTTTCTTTCTCTAGTGTAGTCGTGTATTTTCTCCCAAAGGGCTATGAAGAGCTTTTACATGTATATATATATATATATTTGTATATACAAGGTATAGGCGACATACATGGGTTCAAAAAGGGAGGGAAAGGCTTGGAGGCTATCGGTTTGCCTCATTGCCGTCTATGTGAGGTGTCCCTCCTCACTTAGGTACCATCATAACATCTAATTTAGGCTTAGTTGGTTCTAATCCTCATCCAAGGGTCTGGCTTAAGCCACTTATAATTTTATTTTGATCAAATCAATAGTTTAGATAATTTTCATCATATGAAAAGATAATGAACAAAATCTAGAAAATCACCCAAAAATGGGTTCCAGCCACCTAAGTCTTCCAAGTGTTCTCCAACCTTCTAGATAATTTTCCTCCACCTATCACATACCCCTTTACACCTGAAAAAATGCCAAAAACCTTGAAAACCAATCAGATTTCGCCCCCTTGAGTAAGGTGTGCTAATTATTCAATTCTGTCCTTTTCAGGTCTGATCACTTCTCGTCTAAATAAATTTTTGATCCAGTTATTTTTCTAGAAATTCAAGACATGAAAGTTCTTTATGGTCCTCTTAAAGATCTATAGAATTTTGAATCACCTCATTCCGAGATTAGATGAGAAAGATATGCTTAATTTACTGAAACCTGTCGAAACTACCTAAGAACACTCAATCCGAGCTTACCATGTGTTCTCCTCTTCCACCTCTAATTCTCTTCTTAATCTTGTAAAAATAATTTTCTCTAAGTTCAAACTAAAATATTCTAGCTAATACCTTGCTCAAAATTCCAAGAATTGACCAAAATTCATAATTTTTTCCTCAAATAGCTAAGTGTCTCTACTTGGATTTTAATACCTAAACATTATATATTTCTAAAAAGTTTCATAAAATATTAAAATGATCCCAACATAAATATATAACCTAACGAAAACTTTTCAAAAGGAAGGATTATTACCCAACCTCTCCCAAAATTCACAAAAATACTTAAGCAAAAGAGGTCTTTAGCTACATGTGTCAAACCACCATCTTATTATAAAATTTGGATAAGTGCATTAAAGTTTTGTGAATGCTTAAACAAAATGATTAAGATAGATTTGTTGAATTCACCAAGATAGCCATGAATGAGCATAAGTACACATGTGAAAATGTGCCTCTGTGATACAATTTGTTTTTTTTTTTTAAATTACACATTGAAATATGCCATAGAGTTCCAACAAGCATTTTAAATGCTAAATTTGCATTCACACCCCCAACTTAAATGAAACACTTTTTTCAATGTTTAACAATCAAAACTGAATAAGGATTAACTGAAAATGGAAGAATACACTTGATGTGTGACGTGGGTAACTCACTAAACACTACAGATGGCAAACTGAAATGACAAATTGACACTAACATACAAACAAAAATAAAGAAAACAACATCAAATACAAAGAAAAGGATAAAAAATAATAAAACAAATAAATGAAAACAAAACAAAATAAAACAAATAATAAAAAAAATGAATGCATGGTGTGGTCAAGGTGGATAGACTTGGTTTGCAGGTGGAATATCTTCCACTTTTGGAGCTACCTCTCTTGAGTCAAAATTGAAATGCTTGTTGACCTAATAAGCTCGATGCTTGAAGTCCACAGATAGGTGAAAGGTTTCAGTCAACTCTTGGTGTTTCCTCATTTGAAGAAAACTGTTATTCACTTTTCTTAGGCAACTCATCAAATTTCGGTTGCCAAGCCTGTGTGTCATGACCCTGAATTGTATCAAGAATTGCACAAATATAGCCATATCAGATGCATCACTAATAGGATAAAATTCAGAATTAACAATGAAATATTTAAGGGGATCAAAATCATGAGTTTTCAAAACTCCCCTATCCATGAGTGAATTAATTATATATGTCTGATGGCATCCATCGTCATCTTCCAGTTGTTTTGCAATGTGGAAGACATTCATCTTGAGAGTCATATTTTCAAAAAATAGTTTCATGAGCTCATTAAATAAGTGCATTAGCAGTGGCGAGGAAAGACCTACCTAAAATCAAAATGATTTTAAATGTAGTATCAACAATAGAGCTAGTGTCCAGAATTAAGAAATCAATATGATAATAAAATTTATCAATGAATTAGAACATTGTCTACCACACCCTAGGGTACTTTGACTGAACGGTCAGCCAATTGCAATATCACAGTAGTTGATTTGATTTCTCCCAACCCCAGCTGCAAATAAATAGAATAAGGCATTAAATTCACACTAGTTCCTAAATCTAGCAAAACTTGTCCAAATTCTTGATTTTCAATATTGCATGTGATAGTTGGACAACTAGAATCCTTGTACTTGTGAGGAATCTACTGCTCAATCAGAGCACTAACTTGATCTGTCAGGAACGCTGTCTTATTCACATGGTGCTTCCTCTTAACTATATATAAATCCTTGATAACTTTTGTATAAGTAGGCACTTGTTTAATTACATATAAAAAAAGAAGATTAATTTTTACCTGCCTGAGTTTTTCTAGGATTTTACTATTAGGATCCAAACTTAGATTGCTTGATTTTAGAGCTTGAAGGAATGATACCTTAACATGGCTCTTTGTCACCTCTGGTTTCTTGGGTAGCTCGGCATCACTACTGTCTTGATTCTTTTTCACATCCTCTGATTTGTCCATTGTTGGAATATTTGATGCCTTACCACTACGAGTTACAATGGCATTCACATCCTTCAAGTTCTCTTCTGTCATGTGCTGACCATGGAGTGTGGACTGAGTTTGAGAAGGAAACTTATCTCTCAGTCACACTCAAGGAGCTCATCAGTTTGGATACTTAACTGTTTAACTCCTTATTTTCTTCAACAACCTACGTGATCAAAGATTCAAATTTTTGGTTAGTCTTATCTTGTGCTCAATAAAAGCATGCAAAGTGTCTTCTAAAGAACTCCTAGAAGATGTAGGTGTAGGATATGATCTAGTGGACTGTGCAGACTATGCAGGTGGCTGATTTTCAGACTTCTAGCTAAAATTTGGGTGATTTTGCCACCCTAGATTGTAG
Source organism: Platycarya longipes (assembly GCA_036559045.1). Lineage (NCBI taxonomy): Eukaryota > Viridiplantae > Streptophyta > Magnoliopsida > Fagales > Juglandaceae > Platycarya > Platycarya longipes. Next base: position 31,966,751 of record CM071790.1, read on the forward strand.
GTCTCAGAGAAATGTGTAAAAGATTTTTTGTACATATCTAAGACATTATATTGTTCCTCATACAACCCTCTTATTTCAGCAAATGTGGGACACTTTTGGGTGAGGTGATCTACTCTGCTACATACAAAACATGGTCCAAAAAACTCTACATGATTTGGCAAGTGTGTTGATTTTAAGTCTTTAGTCTTTAACAACTCTAACTCCTTAGTAAGTGTCTCAACCTTAACCTTTAAGTTGTTTTCTCCTCCCTGATATGGTAAATTCCACCACTATTTTGGTTTCCTGTAGATCGTGACCTATTTGTGCTCTTAGTAGCACTAGGTTTAGTCCAAATGTGAGTTTTTTCAGCAAGTTCATTGAGGTACTCTATGGCCTCATCATGATTTTTTTGTAAGAACTCACCACTACACATCATCTCTACAAATTGACGCTCTCTAGGCGTAAATCTCTCATGGAAGTAACTCATTAGACGCCAACTTTCATACCCATGGTGAGAACACATACTCAACAACTCCTTAAATCTCTCCTAATACATATACAAAGTCTCACTTTCCTTTTGTGCAAAGGTGGAATTTGTCTTTTTAAAGCATTGGTCTTATGTTGAAGAAAATGTTTGTTAAAGAAAACCCGAGTTATATCATTCCATGATCCAATCGATCGTGGTATCAGTAAGTATAGCCAACTCTTAGCTCTATCCTTTAAAGAAAAATGAAAGAATCTAAGTCTTACAATATTATCAATTGCATTTTGACTAGAAAAAGTTACAACTACTTTCTCAAACCCCCTAATGTGCACATATGGATTTTCATTTTCCAACTCATGAAAAGTGGGGAGTAACTGTATAAGCTCAATTTTAACATCCAGTTGACAAATATTGAGTGGAAACATGATGCATGATGATGTGGATGTGTGTGTAAGGTGGAGGTAATCCTGAAGAGTCCTAGTGGGTCAATCCTCGTGTTCACTCGTATTTTCAGAAGCAGAACTATCAAACAAATGATTAGAGAAATTAGACTCTGAATTTTATTTTAATACAGGCCTACAAGCAAATCGACCTAATGTGTCCTTATACCTATTATGCATGCAAGATAACAAGAAAAAAAAATTGCAACACTTAAAAAAATTACGAAAAGAATGATAAAATAAAAAATAATGAAGCAAGTAAAAAGAGGGAACGAAGTTACTATCTTTACAAACTACTGAAAAGAAAAACTATCTAATGATTCTTCTACCGTCTCTCTGGCAACGGCTCCAAATTTTGATTACGCTAAAAAAATAACGCGGTAGTTGTAGTGTAGTTTTGGGATGTCGATTCCACAAGGAGACAAATTAAAAAAAATAGTAGAAATAACAACAAATATAAAAAAAGATATTAAATGATTAATGAGAAAATAAAAAATTGATTTTAAATGCAAAATTATTCTTATTTTGGAGAATTCAATTCCAAAATTCTTATTTTAATTTATTCTTATTTCTTTAATAACTCAATTGAGAATTCAATTCCAAAATTCACAATCGGAAGATATAGAATTATAAACCAGAATTAAACCAAATGTAACTCTTTGAAAAATCATTTATCATTTTTAGATTACGCAAATTATTATTCATATTGAAAAAATTCAACGACGACAATATACTCATGGAGCGATATTGCAGCAAAGAATTGAATCAATATAGACAATCAATTGATCCAAATATAATCAAAGAATTAATCCATTCAATAGAAAAAACATGATTGAATCTATAAACGAAATAAACTTTATGATTATTCGGAAAAGAAAAAATCAACAATGAATTGAGAATGATAAAATAAAGAGTTTTAATAAATTAAAAATCAAATACATAAATTAAAAATATCATCTAGTGTGCAAGTTCATCCCTAACCCTACTTGAGAATTTAATTACACATACACATGATGAAAACATCAATTCTTCAAGGAAAATCAATGAAGCAGTCGGCCATCCTCCATGAATTTTTGTTCACATCCAAAACCTTACACCCCAGTTTTGGTTCATCACCCCGTTGCTCCACCTTTCAATTGAATATATATATCGTGCCCTTAAGTTCCCTCGCCCCATTAATGGGCCATGCGGTGCCGTGTCTTTCAAATGGATATGCATGTGTTGGGCTCCTTCAAGTCTATTTTAAATGGTGCCATGTATCATTGTGACATGTTGAGCTAGTGGGTTGTGGTGGACATTTTAAAGTGCAACATCCCAAAGTAATAAGCAACTGCTATCAAAATAAAACCCAATTGTGATCAAAATAAAAGCCTACTAATACATATAAAAAAAATTTAAATGTAAAACCCAATTTCAAACTCTCTCTCACCAACTAATAATGCAATCTTTGAGATATATAAAATATTATAAAAATGTGTTTAAGCATACCTCAATATAAATAGAAATAGAAATTAATAAACATAAATTATAGACCATTATTTCTATTTACAATCTAGTATTTTAATCAAATATTGGGGTATTTAGAGTGTATTTTTGCACATTCATTATCACTGTTTGTGGGTGTTAGATAGAGTGGAGAATGAAGCTATAATGGTTTGCGGGGAAAGGTTACAGCTCGTGCGAAATTGCCAGAACTAGTAAACTTGGTGTTGTTACAGCCGTTACAAGAAGAGCAACAATTGGGAGAGGCAAATTCGCAGATTACAATGGGGCAAGAAATTGAGAGATTCGTACCTTTAATTTTGAACGGGAAATCAATGACTGTTATGGAGCTTAACATGCTAAAATCTCTGGAACAAAGTATGCTATGTGTTAACAAAATTGAAGGAGATGACAAAGGGACACGAAGGCTAGGCCAGAAAGATTGCGTAAGTGATATGGGTTGGCCAATTTGGGCCTAAGTGCGGTTATTTGCACAGAGAAAAAGAGTGTGGTCCAGCCCATTATTAAAGTCTAAAGAAAAGAGAAGAGAAAAAGAGTGTGGCCCATGCACTGGTTCATCTGTGTCGAAAAGAAAAGTCCTGAAAAGTAAGGGTTTCCACTCTGAAAGTGAGGTAAAGCCATCGGTGAGTTTGAAGCGTGGTTCTTCGACACTATTGAAGGAGGTTGCAGCAAAGAAGGAAGATCATTTCTGAGGAGGTCCAAATTTGCTCTCTCCATGAGGTTCCAATTGTGTTATCAGTAGAGTTTGAAGCTCAACCCTGTCGACAACCATGAAGACCCTTTGTTTGAATTCCTGTGGGCTTGGGAATTCACAGGGAATTCGAGCACTCCGGGAGTTGCTCAGACGAGAAAATCTCGACCTAGTGTTTCTATAGGAGACGAAGCTTCAGTCGCGTGCTATGGAGGCCTATAAGTATACATTGGGTTTTAGTAATTTACTTGTTGTTGATTCTGTTGGGCATAGTGAGGGGTTGTGTTTGATGTGGAATTCGGAGGTGAATGTGGTGGTTAAATTGTATTCGAGGTATCATATTGATGTGCATATTGCTATGGATGGGTTAAGTGTTTGGAGATTTATGGGTTATACGAAAATCCTGATGCCTCGAGTATGGCTTCTACTTGGAGTCTTATAAGAACTCTAAACTCTCTTGAAGAAGTTTCCTTGGTTGCTAGGAGGCGATTTTAATGAGATTCTATATTTGAATGAGAAAATGGGTGGAAGACCTAGGTCAATAGCACAGATGGAGGCGTTTAGAGATGCACTAACTTATTGTAATTTGAAAGATCTAGGCTTAAAGGGGCCTAAATTTACCTGGTGTAATAGAAGGGAGGATTATGCTACTGTGAGTGAGAGATTGTATCGATATTTCGGGAATGAATTGCTTACGAATTTATTTTCTCAAGCTGTTATTACTCGTGGTGGCAGCATGTTTAGATCATCTTCATGTGATATTTGAGACTGTTGGCTCTATTGGAAATTTTTCTAGATAGAAACAATGTTTCATTTTAAGGCTATGTGGGTGGGCGAGGAAATGTGTAAAAGGATTATTGAATAGCTTTGGGGTCATAGAGGCAGGGGGTGGATATGGAGGGGGTGGGCAATTCATTAAAGGGTGTGGGGAGGAATTGGCAACCTGGAATAACGTATCATTTGGCCTTGTTAGTAAGAAATTACAGAAGACTCAGAGACAACTTGTCAAAATGCAAAATCTGGATAATATTCATCCAAATATTGTTGGTACTTGAGAAACTTAGAGAAATGTTAAATTGTGGCTTGAGAGGGAGAAAGTTATGTGGCAGCAAAGAACAAGAGTACAATGACTAAAGGAAGGGGACCAAAATACAAAGTTCTTTTATTCAAGAGCCTCGTTTAGAAGGAAAATGAACACAATCAAGAATCTAAAAGATGATAGGGGCTTGTGGCATGAAGGAACTCGGAGGGATAAATTAGTAGTGGAATTTTTCAAGAATTTACTTACCTCAACTGGACAGGGAGATCAGTAATCTATTTTGAAATTGGTGGAAAGGAATGTTAGTGGAGTTATGAATGAAGAACTCACGAAGCCTTTTGTTGCAGCCAAAATTAGAGAGGCCTTGAATCAAATGCCACCCACTAAAGCTCCCGGTCTTGATGCATGTCAGCATTATTTTTCCAGAGATATTAGTATATTGTGGGTGACTCTGTTACCAGTGCTGTCCTCAACACTCTGAACTCAGGTACTTTGCATCCACCTCTTAATCATACTTTTATAAGTTTGATCCCTAAGAAGAAAAATTGTGAGTTTGTTTTTGATTTTCGCCTTATCAATCTGTGTAATGTGATGTATAAGATTGTTTCTAACAACACATCGTTTCTAAAGTACTTGTGAAAGGGGAAAAATGGGTATATGCCATTAAAGTTGATATGAGTAAAGCGTATGATATGGTATAATGGGTTTTTTTTGGTGAATATCATGCTTAGATTGGGTTTTGCTGCCAGTTTTGTTAACCTGATTATGGACTATGTTAGAACTGTCAGTTTCTCTATTTTAATTAATGGGAATATCCATGGACCGATCCAACCAATAAGGGGTATTAGGTAAGGGGATCCACTTTCTCCTTATCTATTTCTCATTTGCAGTGAATGCTTGACTGCCCTATTAAGAGATGTCGAGAAAAGGGGAGATTTAAGAGGTGTCAAAGTGAATAAAGGGGCCCCAATGGTGACACACCTTTTGTTTGTGGATGATAGTATTTTATTTTGTCGAGTTGATGTAGAGACACAATGTGTGTTCAAGGACTCCTTGATGTTTATGAATCGGCTTCTGGACAAAAAGTGAATAAAGGAAAAACTTTCATGGTTTTTTCTAAGAATGTGGAAGCTGGTCAGCAGAGGGAATTGTTACAGTTATGGGGGTTAATAGATTCCAGCAATATGATAAATATTTGGGATTGCCAAACTTTGTTGGAAGAAATAAATCTCGGGTATTTGAGGATATTATAAGGAGGGTCTAGACTCAACTACAAAGTTGAAAAGAAAAAATATTATCACAAAGGGGAAGAGAGATCCTTATTAAAGCAGTGGCATTGTCTATTCCAACATACTCAATGACTTGTTTTAAATTGCCCTTTACTTTATGTTGTCAACTTGAGGGAATGATGGTAAGATTTTAGTGGGGGCAACGTAATATAGAAAGAAAGATTCATTGGATAAGTTGGAAGAAGATGTGTGTTTCTAAGTATCAATGAGGTATGGGATTTCATGATATACATTTGTTTAATATGTTCCTCCTAACAAAGCAAGGTTGGAGGTTGTTACAAAAGGAAGGATCTTTGTTTAGTAGAATATTCAAGGCCAAGTATTATCCTAATAGTTCCTTTTTTCAAGCAAGGCTAGGTGCTAATATTTCATATGCTTGGGGAGGAGTTTTTGAAACAAGGAAATGACTTATAGAGGGGTGTAGGAGAAGAGTTGGTAATGGTGAAACGATTAAAATCTATAAAGATTGGTGGGTGCCGACTATGAAATCTCTTCAACCAGATTTACATGGAAGACAAGGCATGAGCATTGATGAGGAAGCTACTGTGAGATGCTTAATAGATGTTGATACTCGTACTTGGGATGGGGAGATGATAAGGGCTCACTTCAATCCAAATTTTGTTGATGAAATTTTTTAAATTCGTTTGCCTAGCACTCCGATGCTAGATAAATGGATTTGGGATTGGAAGCTTTAGGAAACTTCATTGTAAAGTCAGCTTATCGATTGATTCTGAATGTAGTTATGGATAGTGTTGGAGAATCATCTTTTTAGATGCAAGACAAGACCTTATGGAAGCAAATTTAGAAATTAAAGTTGCCTCAAAAGATGAAGATCTTTGCATGGAAAGCTTGTAAAAATATACTTCCAACTCTGACAAATCTTAAGATGAGAAAGGTGGATGTGCAAAGTAAATGTGGCTTCTGTAATATTGATGATGAAGATGTTTGTCGTGTGTTTTTGAAGTGTGCAGCCATACAGGATATGTGGCAGATATTTTTACCATTTATTAAAACTTTTAATCCTGCATCATCTTTTATCAAGATAGTAAGAAGCTTAGTGAGGAATGAACATGCATCTATCCTTGCTACGTTTTTTACATTATGTTGGAATTTGTGGTGCAGACGCAATAAATTTCAAAAGGAAAATACTCTGATTCCACCTCAATAAGCAGCTGAGCATGCTTTGACTTTGGCTAAATCTTTTGTTGAAACTAAAGTGGCAACATCAAAGGAGCTCATAATCTCAAAGCAGTGGCAAAAACCTCATAATGATTTCCTTAAACTAAATGTGGATAAGGCAATATTTACTCATCTCAAGAGAGCTGGAGTAAGAGCTGTGTTGCAAGATTCTAATGGGGTAGTGGTTATGGCAACAAGTAAAAGTGAGGAGGGAATTGATGAGGCCGCTACGATCGAGTCCTTGACAATTTTAAGAGATTTGCAATTGTGTATACCTTTTGGGATTCCAAAATTGATCATAGAAACTGACTGCATCTTAGTGGTTCATGAGTTGAAAGTTTTGACAGATTCTAATGTTAGTGCAAGACATATAATTGCTGAAGCAAAGAGGCTTATGTCACGGTTTAAAAGATAGAGATCCAATATGTCAACTGAATGACAAACTCTATGGCGCATTCTTTGACTAGAAATGCTTAGATGATTTCTGATATTTTTATTTGGTGGGATCATCTTCCATATTTTATTCTTGATGTTTTATGGCTAGATGCCAATTGATGTATGGATGATGATTATTTTGAATGAATAATTTGCTAGTAAAGTAAAAAAAAAAAAAAACGATGCCACATCATGCTTCCATCCACCGCACGATTTCATCAACACTTCAGATTTTCCTAATTCTTCCTTCAATCCCATTAGCCTAGGCCCCTAACTCAAAAATTCTGAATACCATATTGATTGTACTGGCATGTATGTCTCGTATCGAGTAATAACAGATATGAAAGAGATATGTGTTTTGTATCGAATCACATACAGACTATTTCAATGTGTTTCAATTAATATTGGCTAGTTTTTTTGTGTTTAGGCTGAAATTTTGAATTTTTATATTTTCAATATATTTTCATAATTTTCACTTCAATTCTCACATTTAAAAATGATTCTATTAATTATTTTTTAATCTTATTTTTTTGAAGATTGAAAATAAAATTTTTACTCTCTTTTTTTGTAATGAAGATGAGTGATTTTTTTATTTTATTTTTATAATTAATTGAAATTTACAAATATTATTAAGTTTTATAAATATATATTTTAATTTTTTAAAACTTATATTAATATTATTTAAAAATATAATTTATACTTATGTAATTAATTAATTTATATATAAATTATGCTATAACCCGAACCAATACTAACATCAAAATATTTGATTATAATGTCTTGACCGAAGCAGCCAAAACGGAATTCAAATCTTTTCCAAACACCTTCCAACGTCTGTCCTTTTAATTTTCTTGGTAAGTCCCTTCCAACGTGTTCTCTCTCCTTCAGAATCCAAAGCTCAAGCCTTTCTCCTTCTTGCCGTCGATCCATCCACTAAGAGCCATACAGAAATTGTCTCTGGCCCAATCCAATTTTCATTCCCCTAACTAGAGCTATATTATTTTTTCAAAATTTTCTTATTCGAGATGAGAACGTTCAATTATTGGTTGAATCTATTTTGGATATGCTTGCACCTTTTTATTGTTCAATTCTCGCCCAGAATTTCCGCCATCAGGTAATCTCTTCTTCCCCTCGTTTCCGGTTTTCTCAATGTGTCGAATTCTCCGGGGATTTCAATATCATTTGGGTTTTGGGTGCTGTTCTTGGTTGACGAGAGAAGAAAGGAGAGGCTGATATTTGAAATATTTTAATCGCTGTTTATTTCCGTTTTGTTAGTTACTTCTTTTGGGTAAAGAATAGTGAAAGGTTGAATATTTAGTCACTCCTTTCCTTCTATTGAATTTGATTCGACCGAATGACGCCTTTTTGTGTGAAATTTACCAAATGATTCACTTTCTGTTCTGTTTTCGAGCTCTGATTTGAGAGAAGTTCAGTTTGTGATCGCCTTCTTACAGTGTGTATCAATGCGTTTTATCAGCGAAATTCGTTCTTTTTGGTGATTCCTTCGAAAAGCTCTCATTTTTTAATTGCAATTAGACTATATGTTAGGAACCCAATTAACTGGGCTGGGGCTAATGGGCTTGCTGCTGTTGTCTTTTATTTGATTGTGTTAAGTTGTAGTGGCCCATGGGTCTTGAGTGGTCCATGGCCTTTTGCCTTCTGGAAGTGTTAAATTAGGGTAGTATATGTAAGAGAAGGACTGGCTATGGAGGATATTTGAAATCATAAGAAATTTCCATTGTAATCGGAACCTTGTTTGGAGGAAGAGGACCCTCGAAGATCCTCTGCGTGATTCACACATTTATCCAGCATTGTTTCCATTTATTCCCTTTTTGCATTCATCATCTCATCACATAACTCATCCATCCATAAATTCTTGCATTTCACTTGTTCATTTATGGGAACACTTACAAATGGAATCAGAGCCAGGTTATGCACTAAAAAATATAATGGAAATAAGACACAGAAGGAATGATAACTGGATAGTATTAAGATAACTGGGTAAATTCGAGGATACCCAAACCTCCATAAACGAAAGAAACTTTTCTGATAAGGGTTCAGGATACTAGCTTTGAAGTTCTCAACACTTTTGGCCTTTTCAGTACTGAATATGAACTTTTAAAGAAAAAGTATGTTGAAGAGTCATTTGAACTCAAGTCTCTACAATGGAGTAATTGAGCTTAAAGGCATTATCAAGGTCTTTTGCAGATGTAGACATTTAAACCAAATTGAAATTACAAATGGGAGTGCTCCTGTTGTTGAATTTGACTCAACTCAAGATAATGACAAACTGCAGCTGAGAAGACTTATTCGATGGAGGGTACGCCTGAAAATAGAGTTAACTATAGGACTCAAGAGGAGTTGTTTCGGATGTCTGAAAAGAGAGGTGGAATGATTAGATATGGATTGTTTGAGAGTATGTTAGAAGTCCCAGGACTAGTTGAAGCTCGCGTTTATGGTGCTAAGGTCTAGAAAATATGTGCTTCTGCAGTGCTATCTTTTGATTGGATGGTTTATGCCACTTATATGGAAAAGAAATATCTAATTACTTGTCATACTAGGCTTCGTTTGGGTGCTAGTTCAAGAATCAAATTCTGGAAGGATGTGTGGTGTGGAGACAGGTCTTTGGACATGGTGTTCCCGATTTTGTATCAGATTGCAAGCGCTAAAGATATCATTGTGGCAGAGGTCGTGGGGTCAATTGGGGGAGATTGTTTTGGAACATTAGATTCAACCGGGTGGTACAGGATTGGGAACAAAGCATTTTTGTGAATTTCTACAGCCTCATTTACTCTCAACGACCAAACCTGCCAGGATGAAGACGGCTTGATATGGACTCCGAGAGGAAGAGGAACCTTCCCTGTTCGTTCTTTTTATAAGGTTATCACTCAAAGACCTGAGATTCAATACCTGTGGCGATAGATATGGCGATACAAAGCACCTCTGAAAGCAGTCTTCTTTGTGTGGACAGCATCGCTAGGAAAGATTCTCACAACAGATAATCTGAAGAAAAGAAGGGTTATCATAGCAGATTGGCGTTGCATGTGCCATAACGGGGGTGAGTCGGTTAACCACCTTCTGTTACACTGCGAGATTGCTCGGGCACTTTGGAATGAGATTCTTAACAGACTGAACATAGATTGGGTCATGCCTGAGTCGGTGGGGTCAGCTGTTGCAAGCTGGCCTCCCATGCGAGGTAGGAGTCAGATCAAAGCTGTGTGGAAGATGATTCCCATTTGCATCCTATGGTGTCTCTGACAGGAATGCAATGAGCGGACGTCTGAAGACAATGAGAGATCTCGAGAGGAATTGATAGTTTCTTTTTTTAGAACTCTGTGTACATGGACCATTGCTTTGGGTTTTCATGGCATGGATTTGCATAGTTTCCTTGTATCTAATGTGCCGCCTTGAGGGGCTTTTTGTTGTTTTTTTGTTTCCTTTTGTAATTGGCTTCTGCCGTCTATTGATTAATAAATTTTTACTTATAAAAAAAAAATATTTGGTTCAAAGAGTCCACCCTTACATTAGCGTATGAAGTTGAAGTATGAGAACTTATGAAGGAAAAAGGACAACGTGAACTGAGTAGTAGTGAGAAGATTCCGGCACATTTGGACTGATTTGGATGGAATACTTGGGATGCGTATATATCAATCCACCCCTATGCTAAGCCATTGGCATTGCTAGTTACAACTCCATTACTGACATGCCTTGGGATATCACGGGTTTTTTATGTTACTACTATAGTTGTTGAGAATATTTTTATCTTTTCTCTAGTTCTTTTCTATCTTGGCATTGTGGCATTGAATCGGTACACTAAGGATGAGCCTTTGGCTATGAGGAGATTCTTTGGTATTGCTTTTATAGCAGGGATAATTGTTGAGGGTATCTATCTTAAAGTTGCGGATATGGGAGCTGACGGTGAAGGGAAGGGAAAATATTTTTTTCAATTGTTACCACCGTCCAGACTAGAAAATTTCAGGGATACCATTCAAGGAGCACAACCAGGTCCAACGCTTGACTGGATGCAACGTGTTGGAATTGCAGTTTATGCAACTAGGGGATTGGAATATTTACATGAGAAGGTTCAACCCTCTGTAATTCACAGAGATACCAAATCTAGCAATGTGCTTCTCTTTGAAGACTGTAAAGCCAAGATTGCAGGTTTTAATCTTTTGAATCAGGCTCCCAATTTGAAGGTGCTTGGGCTTTTACAAGGATTTGTTGCAGGGGTCATATTCTTTGCTCTTATTGCCAATTTTATCCAGAGCCGAGACTTGCTTCTGTTTTAGATGGGAAAACAAAAAAGAAATATGGAGATGAAGGTGGCAAGGACAGTGTGCAAAAGCATCGCCGCCAACTTTTATACAATGTGGTTGTTACAGCTTTAGGCATAAACTTGCACAAATTTCCTGAAGGAATGGCAATGTTCCTTGGATCAATGAAGGGTATTCATGTTGGTGTCAACTTGGCCTTGGCCATTGCTCTACACAACATTCCAGAGGGTGTTTTTGTTGCGCTTCAGGTTTATTGGGCTCATTACAAGTTGTTTAGTGGAAATGAACCTTGAGGACAAGGTTCTTTTAAGGGAGAGAGTTTGTTAGGAACCCAATTAATTGGGCTGGGCCTAATGGGCTTGCTGCTGTTGGCTTTTATTTGGTTGTGTGTTAAGTTGTAGTGGCCCATGGCCTTTTGCCTTCTGGTAGTGTCGAATTAGGGTAGTATATGTAGGAGAAGGACTAGCTATGGAGGATATCTGAAATCATATGAAATTTCCATTGTAATCAGAACCTTGTTTGGAGGAAGAGGACTCCCGAAGATCCTTTGCGTGATTCACGCATTTATCCAGCATTCTTTCCATTTTTGCATTCATCATCTTATCACAGAACTCATCCATCCATAAATTCTTGCATTTTACTTGTTCATCTACGGGAACCCTTACAATATACCAAACTCAAATAAAAATATGAGTAAAATGGTTTTCAATGTGGGTGTGAAATGATGGTGAATTGTAGTTCATTAAATTTTCTGGATCCTGTATTTTCTATACACAAGGGGTATGCTTCTAGGTCTCGATCACGAAGTTCACGTAGAGTCGGTCCATTTTGCAAAAAAGAAGCCATACCGAAAGTTTAGTTTGAGATCAAGCTTTCCTTTTGCAAATAATCTTTTTTTGAATTTAAGACCTAATTGAAGAAGCACCCAATGTGAATTGAGAGATTACTTTTAGTATTCAATTACATTTTCTTTCTTCTTCTTTTTTTTTTTTTGGTGAAAGAAGTTGCCTTTTTGTTTTTTGTTTTTTGACTTATCAAAAAAAAAAGTTTCCTTTTTGTTTTTTCCCTAAATTTTGCATCACGTTTTTATAGGTTAATTGTGTAGGCTGTAAAATGTTACATTGCTGACTGAAAAAGTAGAATGCAAATTAAAAAAGAAAGCATTTTGCATTCTTTTTATCATAAGGAAAATTTATGAAGAGGGACAATCTCCATTGTAACATATTAATTATTAAAAAAAAACCAATCTCCATTGTAACATAATGATGCTTATAGGAAGAATATCAAGGTGGTACAGTGTTGGTAAAAGCATGCTTCGGCATAAAGTGCATAGTGCCAAGGCCAAAGCGCTTTTACTGAAAGCTAATTGCATTTAAAATAGTGCCCTTTAACGTGCTTCTTGTGTGAGCTTAAAGCACAGAAATGCACGTTTTTTGTAATTTCTTTTAGAAAAAATCATAAAAGTTAAAAAAATCATAAAAATAAATTCAAGACACAGAAACTGATGTAATCAAATATCATCAAGTATTTATAGATCTTTAGTCATTACATATCATTTTAAAAAATGTACACTTTACTTCTATCACGTGTGTTCCTTCTGCTTACCTAGTCTCTAGATGGCTTTTGTGCTGAATTGTGCCTAGCACTTTTACCAACGGTGAGGTGGTAAGCCCTTATGATACCATCCATTTATTTAAATCTTTCCATTCGCATGTATTTGCAAGTGTGCACCTGTATGTGCATGCATTTGACAAAAAATTATTGATGTTTTGAGCAGTGGTTGTCATATGTATTTTTTTTTATAGGTAATAGGAAGTTTTATTCCAAGTAAATAGACATAGCCAAGTACACAGGAAGTATAGTAGAGAATATACCTAGATACAAGCTAAAGAAAGACAAAACTAAAGCAAAACATTACAAGGCATCCCTTACAAGGTTCTGCACCTAAAAACTAAGAGAGTAAAGGAAAAAATTCCTAAATTCCCCCATGGTACGTTCACAATTATCAAAACATCTCCTATTTCTTTCTAACCATAAACGCCAAAACAAACACAAACCCTCCAAATTCTGCACTGCCTCCACTAATTACAGAACCCATTCCAGCTTGCCAAAAAATCCACCACTTGCAATGGCATAACCCAAACAGTGCCAACCCTTATCTCATTTCACAAAGCTGTCACCACCTCACAATGTAAAATATGATTAATAGTTCACCATCTTTTTTGTGAAACACCAATCAATAACAAATAATCCTCTTTTCCTCAAATTATCCGTGGTTAAAATTATCTTAAGAGATACTAGCCAACAGAAGAATGCTACTTTACTAGGGACTTTTGATTTCCAGATACATTTTGAGGGGAAAGCTGGGTCACCATGACAATTTAACACATTGTAGTAGGATCTCACTGAATACCTGCAATTATAACCATGACCCATAGCAGCCTATCCTCCCTATTCTGATCGATCTTCATATCATATAATTTTGCAAAGAAATCAGCAGCTTTACTTAGTTCCCAATCCTGTAATTCTCTAATAAACTCCACATTCCAGTGCAGCAGATTATTAGAGATCTGATATGAATCTGCCACAGCAGCCCCTTTGTTTCTAGTTATCCTAAAGAGATTAGGATAAATAGATTTGAGAGCTGAATCCCCACACCATACATCATGCCAGAAAAAATGTTATTCCCTTTGAATCAAACATCCAAGTTGCATCTTTGAAATTGTGGATATTGATTGAACTTATTTTTCTTTCTACCATTTTTTTCCTTTGGCCCTATTTAATGCTATTGGTAGTCAGGTTTGTATTCTTATTTATCACCTTCCACCATTGCAGGAAGGATATTGGGTTTCTGGAGAAACCCATTTGCAGAAATACTGTACAAGGAAGATATTTGCTCTCTGATGATAATGGTGAGCATGTTTCCTGTCCAGGTTTCTATTTGTTTTTATCTCTCTTTGTGACCTTTTTTCTCTGCATTATTAATATGAAAGATTGATATATTCTCAGGCAGTGGTTACTCTAGACATTCCCATCATGTTCTGGGTCTATTTCTCTTGGTTTTGGTGGATAACTTTTAATAACAGTTCGCAAACTGACTTGAGTTGTTAGATAAAGAGTTATATGTAATGGATGATTGCGACAATTTACCTCTAATCAAAGTTTTATAGATTAAATTTTTTTCAAAATGGGATAATACACTTTACTTTCCTGAGTAATAAGGATATAGGATTTGTAAAATCCCTACCCGATAAGGTCAGGAATGCTACTTTCTTACTAACCTATCACCAAAACCAAAAAAAAAAAAAAGGTTTGAAATGCTACTTCACACTTTTCATAGCAGTTGATAATAAGATTTCTATAAACAATATTGACTTCAAGTACCATTGACCACATTATTAAATCTCAACATCATAAATGAATAAAATTCAGCATGTTAAAACTTGAGAGAAACCACAATTTCATAGTAATATAGCCTACATAACCTTCACTGGCTTGTTGCCCCCGCTATTAGCTGCATAGTTATCCTTATTGTTACATGGGATATTTTAAAACATATAAACAAAAATAAAAAAAGTTGCAAGCATCCTTTATCGTATAGAAGTATCAAGTTTACACAGAGAAAAAAAGTGCACTTTCTTTGAGATTCTTGGTTCACTACATTCACATACAACTTGTGTCAAGGTTGGCAATCACAATAATCCTAACTCCGTTTCCATGGCCATGAGTGGATTTGCATTAGGTATGAAAGCACTCGATAAGCAATGGCCTACTTGGGTGTGTCAACCTTTTTTTCATTCAAAAAAGGTTGCATCGACCTTTTTTGCAGCTGTGTACCATGGCGTGTCATTTAACAACCAAGATGTTCCTAATACAGTCACATATTCATACATCATCATCATTCATTCATTTTATTCATTTTCTTTTCTCATAACTTTCATATCACGCGTATCCTTAAAACTTGGATGATGTGAGCACATAAATTAAATATAATGTAGCACAATTATCATGCTAAAGTGTTTGCAAAACCTTAACTTTCATATCTTATAATTGATGCATAAAAAGACTTACAGGAAAAGGCAAGTAACATATATTATATAATTTGAGAATATTTTACCCTTTAGTAAGTCTAAGGCATGACGGGATAGGTCCTATAAAAGGCAAGTAACATCACTAATTTTGTTTCAGATAAGTATTGAAACCCATTAAAAAGTGCTGAGGGGTGCAACCCAAGTGTATAGGAAATATGCAACGGAAAAAGGTGTCAATTGATACTTCCCTTGCTGTATATAGTGCTTGCTATAGCTGCCATTGGTACCCTAGTGTCCTTCAGCATTTGGGTAACTTAATTTTGGTGGTCATCTACGATGGTTGTTTCAAAATTGGTCTTAGATTCATGGTGGTAATGCCAGAATTGTTCTTGTTTTTTATGTATTCTTCATTTTCACTTTGATGATTGCAACTTGACAAAGGTTTCACTGGTGCATTATTGCCTTTTCTTTCTCTGTCTCCTAAGTGATATACATATTGTAGGCCGTGTATGTGATGCTTTATCAATGGATCCACAGTCTGGCTGCTGTCCTGGAAAAGCTGAGAAATTCTCTTGTCAGTGAGTTTTTCTAAATTAGACTCTGTACTACTTACCTTCAAATCAACTTGGCAAGCTTACATCTGTTTTTTTTTGTTTTGTTTTGTTTTGTTTCAGTGGATGCAACCTTCTCTTGCAATGTTGCAACTCCTATGAATTTTGTGTTTCGTGCTGCATAAATCCGTCACGGGTATATTTATGTTCCTTTTTCTTTTTTGGGTTTTATTTTATCCCTCTCTTTTTTCAAAAGTATCTTCAATATGTAATACTTTTCTGGATTTCTTCTGCAGACACAAAAGGAACAGGTACTGAAGGTGAAAATTGCTAAACAAGCAACTGCAGGTAAAATGCTGTTTCTGAAACAAAAATATAAGGGTAAATTGTACTTTGTTATAAAAAAGTCGTTCATTCTTTTGTTGGAAGGTATAGTTTGTAAGTTTGACCTGCATGGACTGCTATACCTAGCATATAGATCTCATGTAAGTGATCTTTGAGTTTAAGGGGATGCTTGGGGAATGAGATGAGATGATAATTTTGTGAATAATAGCAAGATGATTTGTGAATAGTAGTGAGATAGTTTTGAGTCAGGCCCCATTTGGATAGTGAAAATATTTTATCTCATCTCATTATTAAAATTTTTCCAAAGTTTCACAAAATATAATAAACTTTTCTTTTTTGATGTCGGGAACCTCTCCAAGGCAGGATCCTTCTGACCACCCTTTTGAGTAAATCCTGGTCCTGTGCACTATCCCTTGAAAGTTTTCCTATACGAAATTGGTTAAATTGTTGGCTTTTTATAGGGGGTGTGGCAAAGAATTGTTTCCACCCATGAGGTATTGAGCCTTACAGGGGCGGACCTGTGTAGATCGGTAGCCCCCCCAAAATTTTTTAAAACATGACTTTACCGCCCGGCGTTCCCCCAAGTGTGTTACAGTTGCAGCAGCCAGCACACGAGCAGTCAGTAAATCAAACATCACTCATAGCCATAGTCATCGCCGATTCACTCATAGATCAACTTACCGTTTACGGTACTTATCTGTAGAGTATAAACTCAAACCAATGGTCCATGCCATGAACCAGTTGCAGCACGAGACCGAATCACAGATCAAACATCACTCATCATGATCAGTCCCTCTAAAACTGCATGTTGTACACTGTAACACTCTACACACTGTATCACTCATCAGTCCGTCCGCGCAGTTGATTGTTGTGTGGGCCGTTGGCTGTACCCTGTTGCCGTATCTTATATACTCTGTCAAGCTTCAAGTTCAAGGTTCAACTTTCAAGCTTCAAGTTTCATCCTCTTCACAGTGCAGTCTGCCGAATCAGTGTTCTGAAACTTCATTCATCTCAGACTCAAGTTAATCGCCTTTAAGTTTGTTGCTAACTTGCCGTGTCGCTGAGTTGCAACTCTTAGACTCTGTTTTTGTGAGTTTGTGACTCTGTGAAACAGAGCTGCCTGTGTGGTCGCAACTCGCAGCTCGCTGCCTGCGTGGGCTGTGCCCAACCCCTGCTGCCTGCTGGTACTGGTAGCCTCAAGCTTGGTTAGTATTTGTAGTTTCCTTGCGAATTGCGAGACAGACGCCGTCACGCCGGAGGCCTGGAGGCTGGATGTGAGTACAGGGACACCGGACACCGGATATTTCAAAACAGAGCCCTATTTCGCTTCCAGGTTCTATCGTTTTACAGTTTTACTGGTAATTGATTATATATTATTTATATATATAATATATATAAATAAATAAATAATAGATTTAGCCTGACAAATAAATATATATAGAGAAATAAATATATAAATAATAGATTTATATTGTACTGCTGTTGTGCATTAAATAGAGAATTATATATAACATAGATTTATGTTGCTGTGCATTATTGCATATATTATAATTTATATATAATAATATATATATTAATATGTATATAGATTTAATTTATAAACTATAGTGATTAATGTCATTCTAAAACCTGAATAAATTGAATAATATATTACATATAGTATTGTTCAAATCAATTCGTGCAGTGTGCTCATATTAATACATTATATATAGTTTTGTTAAAATTTTAATATTTGAGCATATATATTAATTTGTCATTTGTGCATACAGCATATATTATATATTAATGTCTATATATATATATTATATAATATATATGTATAGGTATAACTTGAAGAAAAATAAAATTTGTATGTCTTAGAAATGATTTAATATTGTAGATTTGTATTACTGCGTATATTATTAGGCACTTCTCAAATTTATTATTGATTTATAAGTTTTTTTTTTTAAAATTTAAAAAATATGAATAAATTAAGAACAATTGATTCTTTTTTAAAAAAAAAAAGACGTGGACAAGTCGGAGAGTAATATAGAATTAGATATACATTTAGAGGACTCCGTCACGACGGAACATGATGTTTCTAGAAATGGTGAGCGTCCCGGTCCCTTTAAAACTTCAATAATGCAATCTAAGGAGATGAATGATACCTGTTTGGAATGTGATGAGCGTCCCTCTAAAACTCTAAGAATACAACCTGAAGAGATGGATGATACTTGTTTGGAACGTGATCCAGGATTACGTCCACAAATATGAGAATTTCCTACTAACATACAAGATGAGATACGACGTGCCTATCTTAAAGCTGGTCCATATCAACCTAAACTTTCAGAATATCCATTTTTAGGAATAGGCAATCAACGTCGTCGATTCCAATTTTCTTGGTTTCAAAGATATTCAAACTGGTTAGAATATTCACCTTCGGAGAATGCTGTATTTTGTCTTCCATGCTACGTTTTTGCTAAAAAATCAACAGGCCGTTCAGGATCAAATGCATTTACCAATAAATGTTTTGATAATTGGAAAAAAGTGAATGATGGAATGAATTGTCCTTTAGTAGGACATGTGGGGAAAGATCCAAATTCACCACATAAAAATGTCGTGAAATGTTGTGAGGATCTAATGAATCATTCAAGACATATTGAAAAGCTAGTTAAAAAACAAGCATCACAAGAGATGAAGAATAATCAATTGCGATTCAAAACATCGATAGATATTGTTCGATGGTTGGCATTCCAAGCATGTGCATTTAGAGGTCATGATGAAAGCTCTAAATCAAAAAATCAAGGTAACTTTATTGAATTGATAAAATTTTTGGCAAATTATAATGATCAAGTTAAAGGAGTTGTCCTGGAAAATGCTCCACAAAATGCCAAATATACATCACCCAAAATTCAGAAGGAAATTTTGCATATATTTGCAAATAAAGTGCGAAATGTGATTCGCGAAGAAATTGGGGATGCCAAATTTTGTATTCTTGTTGACGAAGCTCGGGATGAGTCTAAAAGAGAACAAATGGCTATCATTTTGAGATTTGTTGATAAAGATGGTTTTATTAAAGAACGATTTTTTCATATTGTGCATGTCAAGGATACTATGGCACTAACTCTAAAAAATGAGATATGTGCTCTTCTTTCTTGTTACAACCTTCAAGTTGAGAATATTCGAAGTCAAGGATATGATGGAGGAAGTAATATGCGTGGTGAATGGAATTGACTACAAGCTTTATTTCTCAAATATTGTCCTTATGCATATTATATACATTGTTAGGCTCATAAACTACAATTAGCCTTGGTTGCAACCTCTAGAGAAGCCAAACATGTTCATCAATTTTTTGTCCATTTGACATCTATTATTAATATTGTTATTGGTTCTTCTAAACGTTATGATGAATTACAAGCTACTCAAACTATTGTAATTGAAAGTTTGATTACTTCCAATGAGATTGAGACTGGAAAAGGGATTAATCAAATTGGTACATTACAAAGGGCTGGAGATACTAGATGAGGATCACATTTTCAATCTATATGTAGCTTGATGAGGATGTTCGATGCTACTTGCACAGTTATAAATACTATCTCAAATGAGGGATCAAATTATTCTCAACGTGGTGATGCTGAAGCGGCTTACATGATATTGACATCTTTTGAATTTATTTTGATATTACATATGATGAAAAAAATAATGGGAATCACTAATGCACTTTGCCAATCTTTATAACAAAATTCTCAAGATATTGTGAATGCCATGAGCCTAGTTTCAACCACAAAAGTACTCATTCAAAAGTTAAGAGATGAGGGGTGGGAGTCTTTGCTTATAGATGTTAGATCATTTTGTAAAAAACATCAAATTGATATTTCTGATATGAATGACCACTATACTTGAGGAAAATCTCGTCGTCAAGTTGAAAGGACAACAATTGAGCATCATTTTAGGATTGATAGATTTACTGCTATAATAGACTTCCAGTTGCAAGAATTGAACAATAGATTTAATGACCAAGCAATGGAACTTCTTATTCGTAGTGCTGCTTTAAACCCTAAAGGTTCATAAAAATCATTTAATATTGATGACGTATGCAAATTAGCTGAGAAGTTTTTATCCACAGGATTTTACTGAGCAAGAAAAATTCATTTTGAAAATTCAATTACAGCACTATGAGCTTGATGTCTTGACGCATCCAGATTTTCAAGATATGTCTACATTAACTGAGTTATGTAGAGGACTAACAAGTTCAGAAAAGTCAAAAATTTATTATTTGATTGACAGGTTAATTCGTCTAGTCTGAACTCTTTCAATTTCTACTGCTACTATTGAACGAGCATTTTCTGCAATGAAACTTATAAAAACTAGATTGAGAACTCGAATGGAAGATGAATTTCTTGCAGATAATTTGTTAGTTTATATTGAAAAAGAAATTGCCAAAAATTTCACTTCAAAAATGATAATGGAAGAATTTTATTCTATAAAAATCGTCGTCGAGCTTAATTTGAAAAGAAAATTTTAAGTTGATCGCCCCCCCAAACATCAACTCTTGGTTCCGCCCCTGGAGCCTTAGACCTTGAAGGGAGTGATACTCCAAAATCAAGGCCTTCACCACTTGAGCCAACCCTTTGGATTCACAAAATATAATAAACAATTCAATTTTTTTAAAGTTCAAAATAATAATAATAATATTAAAAAATAATATTCTATTTAAACTTCGACTTCATTTAAATTATCTCATTTCATATCACTATCCAAACCGTACTTTAATGTTTTATGGAGTTACGGGAAATGAGAGACAAAAGGTTGAATTAAAAATATTGTAAAGTTAAAAATATTATTAGAATATAAGTTTTAATATAATTTTTTTTATTTTGGGATTGGAAAGAGTTGAATATATTTTTTTTTTTGTTTGGAAGTTTGGAAAAGTTGTAATAATAGTTTGAAAATGTTTGTATTTGTGTGATGTTTGAGAAAGAAATAAGATGTAATAAGATGAGATGAGATGAGATAAGATAAGATGAGATGGAATGAGGTAAAATAATTTCCAAACAACCCCTAAAATTTAAAGTGAAATTAATTATTGTAGGTAGTTGTAGTAATGGACCTTGCTTTTTTTGGAGAAGAAGCAATTATAGTATGTGGGAAAGAACATTGGATCTAATAAGCATTGATGACTGATGGTTCATTGCTATGTTGGCTTGGGTCTGGGTCACTCTCGATGTGGTTATGGATCCCCTATATGTGTTAATTGGATATAAATTGAGCTAAATTTGGTTTCTTTTCTAGGATATAGTAGCTGTTTTGTTGAATTTCTTATAGGGTGATTGTATCTACAATTGTTCTTGTAGGAACTTATGCTGGTGTCTTTGATTTCTGTGCTGGAAGGTGCCGTCATAATTCTGAGAGTGTGGTAAGTAATACTCGTATTATTTGATTGTGGTTTCTGCTCGAGGATGGTGGTTCAATATTTTTAACTTGAGGGAATTTCATGAGTTTAACAAGTTTGAAAAGTGCCTTAATGTGACATTCATTGCTCTTATCCCTAAGAGACATGGGGCCACGACTATTGAGGAGTTTCGTCCTATTAGTGAGGTTAGCAGTGTTTACAAGATTATCTCCAAAGTTCTTGCCAACTGCCTCAGTTTTGTGTTGGCACAAATTATATTTAAGCCCTAGAATGCATTTATTAGGGGGAGACAAATTCTAGATTCAGTTCTCATTGCAAATGAGTGTTTGGATCATAGAATGAGGGAGGGCACTCTGGGTATCTTGTGCAAGTTAGATATAGAAAATGCATATGCTCATGTGAATTGAGAATTCTTATTCTATTTGCTGGGGAGGTGTGACTTTGGTGATAGATAGATATCCTGGATTTGTCATTGTGTTTCTACCGGTTCTCGATTCTAGTGAATGGCACACCTGCTGGATTCTTTGACAGCTCCCAAGAACTGAGACAAAGAGATTCTTTATCTCCTTTCTTATTTGTCATTATTATGGAGACACTTTGGTGGATGGTGAAAGCTGTAGTGGGGGGAGGTTGCCTATCTGGGTTTCAGGTGGGTAACGATAGAGGCATAGTTACTATCTCTCACACCTTTTTATTTGCAGATGATACTCTTATCTTCTGTGATGTGGAGGATGGTCAGATCCAAATGATAAGAGCATTGTTATGTTTCGAAGTAGCGTCAGGGCTTAAGGTAAATCTTGGGAAGTCTGAAATGGTTGCGGTAGGTGCAGTACAAAACATCATCATTTAATGGGCTTTTTGGATTGCAGTGATGTCGTTACCTATGAAATATTTGGATTTTCCGTTGGGAGCTACGTTTAAGGTTAGAGCCATTTGGGACGGGGTAGTAGAAAAGATAGAGAAAATAGTGGCTGGTTGGAAGCGGATGTACTTATCGAAAGGGGGTCGACTCACTCTTATCAAGCGTACTCTTACTAATCTCCCCACTTATTATTTATCTTTGTTTCCTAAGCTTGTAGGGGTGGTAAAAATGATTGTAAAACTCTTTCAAGGGTTCTTATGTGGGGGGTGGGGGGGGGGGGGTGGGGGGTGGGGGGGGGGGGGGTGCATGGGAGAGGAAAATAAATCCCACTTGATTAATTGGCATACTATTTGTTCTTCTATTTCGAATGAGGGTTTGAGAGTGTGCAACCTGAGAACGTTTAATAAAGCTCTCTTGGGGAAATGGCTTTGGCGGTATCACTTGGAGGAAGAGTTTTCATGGAAGGAATTTGTCGATGCTAAATATGGTAGCGCTTGGGGGGGTTGGTGTTCTAACAAAGTGAGGGGGAGGTATGGTGTGGGCTTATGGAAGTTTATAAGGAGGGGTTGGTCTTGTTTTGAGGAACATTTCCGTTTTGTGGCTGGTGAGGGTACTAGAGTCAGATTTTGGAATGATGTGCGGTGTGGAGATTATGCTTTGAATTTGGGTGCGATCATACCAACACTAATACGCCGGATCCCATCAAAACTTTGCAGTTAAGCGTGCTTGGGCGAGAGTAGTATTCTCTACTTTTTACTGATAAAAAAAAGAGATTATGCTTTGGATAGGGTATTTCCGGCTCTCTATCACCTAGCAGTCAATAGGAAGACTTCTATAGCAAATTTGAGGATATTTTTTCATAGTTCTCATTAGTGGAGTATCTTGTATACCAGGATTTTCTTGATTGAGAACTATCTACCGTATTTTCTTCAGCCTATTATATTCTTTGGGAAGCCCTATGGCTTAGAGGGACAGATTGCAGTGGTGGGCTAATGTAAAAAAAAAAAAAATGCACAGTTAAGGCCTATTACAAAAGCTTGACAACACAAGTTAATATCCATTTCCCATGGAAGACCATATGGAGGTTTCGGGTGCCTTCTAAAGTAGCTTTCTTTGTTTGGACTGTTGCGCTTGGGAAAATTTTGACCACAGATAATTTGAGGAGGAGGGGATGTGTTGTAATAAATTGGTGTTACATGTGTAAGAAGAATGAAGAAACAGTGGACCATCTTCTAGTGCGTTGCAAAATGGCAAGAATGTTGTGGGATGAGATTTTTCGTAGGGTGGAGGTTCCTTGGGTAATACCAGAAAGGGTGGTGGATTTATTGGGTTGTTGGAAGAAGCTACAAGGATGTCCTCATGTGGCGGTAGTGTGGAGGATGATCCCGTTGTGCCTTGTGTGGTGTATCTGGTTGGAATGGAATGATCGGTACTTTGAAAACAAGGAGCGATCAATGGTGGAGCTGCAGAATTTTTTTGTTCAAACTTTATTGCTGTGGTTTTCAGCCGTTGTATTTAATGAGAATAATGTTCATAATTTCTTGTCTTTCTTTATCGACCATATAATGTAAGCAAGTGTTCTCTTGTATACTTCCTGTGTACACGGACTATGCCTTTTTTCATTATCATTAATAAAATTATCTCTTATAAAAAAAAAAAAAATCTTAACTTGGATTTTCTTAACTACCTTATCAATTGCAGTGATTCTTTAGGCTGTAATCTTAAATGTTGACTTAGGTTTCCCTTTTTCTTAACCAAAATTTGAAATTAGTATTTTCAACATGTTCCTATTTTTTTAAGCTAATGTATACAATCACATGTGATCTGATAAATGTGCTAACGGTGTGATGAACGCTTTCTATATTTATAGTGAGGACTTCCAGATGCGGCCAGCATAAGAGGGCCAACTATAGTTGCTCCTGAAGGCAGATCACTCAAGTTACTATTATTATTGCTTTTACTTGATTAACATCAAGTGAAAATCACATAAATTACTAATGTAATAAACGTTTACATGAAGAATAAGTGAACTCCTTGATATACAAGAGAAACGTAAACGTAATAATGATTTTACTAACAGTAACAATTTTCGCTCACCACCTACCAAGTTTAACTCATATGGTTCACCCTATATTTGCACGTGGACTGAAGAAGTTGTGGTCCTCTTGATATGATTGTGAAATGCTATAGTTTGTTACTATTTGAAATGAGTTTTAACTTTTCAGGTTCATGAAAATGCTTACCTTAGTGATTTCCATCACTGCTTTTCTCTGCCGCCAAACTCTTCGGGTGAGTCTATGTATGAATTTATACTTATTATTTCTATTGGGTGCACTTGTTTAGCTACATCTTTTTAACCATTAAGTTGTCTTCAAGTATCCTTGTTTATATTGAAAGACACTTTAACAATTGAGAGAATGTTACATGTTTAACATTTACTGTTCTCCATCTTCTTGCTTCAATATCTGTTACTTGTTTTTTATGCTGTCTAGTGAGTGCCAATTAATGCTTTCTCACTTGATTTTCTCTCCTAGCATTCGACCTCTGCAATTGCTTTGGTCTTTTGTTGATGTTTTTATGTTTAGAGATTTCATATTTAAACAAGGGTGCTATTTAAACATTTTATATCTGAATTTTTTTTATATTTCTGTAACAATGAAAGGCTTACATTATCTTCCTTTATATATATTTTTTTGAACACCTCACATCTATAAGAGGGTGGTGAATATAATCTCTTATTGCCTGAGAGGGATAAGTTTGGGCCTTCAGAGATTTAATTGCGTTAAATGTGAACTGAATTTTCTTTGAATCGTTACAAATTTTATCAAATCAAATTCTAGCTAGAAGTGTTGGATTTGTAACGACGAAAAGAAGTCTCAAGCCACATCTAGGCTCATACTTCAAAAGGACTAGTTGAAATTGCAATTGGAGTCTCTTAGAATCATTATAAAGGGCTTGAATTTCCCAATCACAAACAATGTTGGATCCCATTCACTACCTTTCTACACACTCAGAGATATTACTATCTTCCCTTTTGAATCCCTAATGTTCTCGTTAAATCATTGTATCATATTGCTTGGGTCAAGTCTCACACTTCTAGTTGGATTTGACTATGATATCATTGGTAACGACCACCCAAGGCTGGCTTAAGCCGCATCTAGACTCGTTCTCTAAAAGGACTAGTCAAGTTACAATTGAAGCACCTTGGAATGATTATCAAAGGCTTGAAATTCTCTCTCCCAAGCAATATATGACCCCATTCACCATTTTCCCATGCACAATCCACAGTACTGCATTCCATGCCACAATGTAATGGCCTAAACAGGTTGTAAAAGATTTGAATTGGGCATATGGATGGTGGTAAATAGGAGTCTTATGAATGAGATCACGTGTTGCTTGGAATGGAGAAGTTATCATCCTTTATAGTGATTCAATGGAGTATTAATTGTTATCTTAGCTAGCCCGATTGGAGTATAAGCATAAATGTGGATTGAGATTTCCTTAGGTTGTTACATTAATTGTCATACTCTAATGACATTGCATTTCATGGAGTGAAACAAGAACAATTTTGAAAGCATACAACATTAATTATCATTATTTATTATTTTTTGATAAGTACTTATCATTATTTATTATTTTGGCAGAGTTTTATTTGGGCTGATGGATTGTTTCCTTTTTAAGCAGAAAAACCTAATTTGCTCTTGATCAGAAGAAAATGTAATTGCTTGTAAAATATAAATTTACACTATTTAAAATGTGGTTTTTGCCAATAAACATGGTTATATATCAATCTTTGCTTTCTGCAAGGGGTCTATGTTTTCTTGTCTTGCATGACTTGGCTTCATGAGTGAATGTGCTAACCATAATAGTGAAGTTGTTGATACGATTCAAGCTAGAGTGAAAAAGAGATGAGGGAGCCCTAATAACATGCGCATCAGCCGTAGAACAGGATGTGACACATGGAGAAGTCATGCAAAACATGCCCTTGGCTAGGATAAAATTGTGAATATATATGTTGACCTTGTTGATAAAGTTTGTATACTGCTAACCCAATTAGTTGGGATTAAGGATGAATTATTTGAGTACTGTATAACTAAAGAGAAAAAGTTTTACCCATTTGGAGACTTGGAGAATAAGATGGGATCACATAGACAAGCGTTCACATGCTAGGTTCCCTTGACAATTTATAATTACCCAAAGGAAAAGGCCTTAGAATTGTCTCAAATTATTTGCCAAACGTTGAAAAACTCCTCATAAATCCACTACTGTAGATTTTGTCCAACTGTTGGTAAGTTCATGTAGACCAAGCAGTCATGTGACAACCCAGTGAAAGATCAAGCCATCTCTGATCTACCCTCAAGAGCTAGTCGATATTATTGTAAGAGTTTATTGAAATCATTATAAAGTGTAAGAACTTCTTCCTTCTAGGCAATGTGGGATCCTATGCAGTTGTGCGTGGCATGACTCAAGTCCTGCACTTTTGATTAGGATTTACTTTGATACCCCTTGTAACAATTCAGGAAAGCTCAAGCCACATTTGGATCTATACTCCAGAAGTAGTTAATGCTATAATTGGAGTTACTTTTCCCTTTGAAATCATTATAAAGGACAATAACTTTTCCCTTTGAAGTAATGTGGGATTCTATTATTCATCAGACACTCATACCAAACTGGGTATTACAAGTATTCATCATGCACCTCCTCATACTAATAGAAATGATTGGTTCTGAAAGCTGCAATTTTTGTGTGATATTTCTAGAAAAGTGGAATGAAGCCATAAAAAGTATCACCTTGCAGCTAGTTTAGTTTGGCTACTTGAATGTAAGAGATATTGGTACCTATGGTTTGGGGTTTTGATATATAATTTCAGACAAAATAAATCTTAAGCTATATGATTAAAGGATTAAGCTATTCTAAATGCTCCTGGAGAGTAGTTGACACTGTTATCAGGAAAAAATCTCTGTTGTGACATTATGTAGGACAACCTTAAAAAAAATGACATTTATGTAGGACAAAGCGCTTTGATTACAAATTGAGGCATGGGTTTATGGACAATATGTTTTAGGATTTAGGATGAGCTAGGACTAGGATTATGATGGGAAAAGGCTGGAAACTATTTGGCATTAAGTTAGTGGATAGATAGGCTGGAAACTACGTTGGCTACCCAAAATGGATAGATAGGCGGTTTTCCAACTTGATAGAAATCTGTGATGTAATCATCACAAGAGTACTATTGTCTCAAGTCTCTGTTTTTCCACACGAATCCAGTAATTGCAAAAGCAATAATGGGGAATACTTCTCTAGGATATGATATAGAGACTTTTCTCTCTCCTAAGCTTTTTCTCTGTACACTTGAGAAAAAAACAATGTCTTACTTCTTTGGTGTTGGATTTGTTAATGGTGGTTGAGTCCAGTGGTGCCTAGTTTAGTTTTGTAAGTTGATTGTCGAGTAGGGTAGCAATGGGGTTGAATAGTAATGTTATCATCTATCATAAGTGTTTTAAGCAATGTTTTGAATATCGTACTGGTGAGCATAGCGGTCAAGATACTGGAACGAAATATTTTAGTACCGGTACCGTTTCGGAATAGTCTATACATAAAATAAAAAATTATATATATAAATATATATATAAATTATATTTCAAAATAATAATCAATATATAAATATATTATATATATAAATATATATGTAAATAATCTAGTCTAAATTAGGATAAAAAAATAGCAAGAAATAAAAAAAATAAAAAAATAAAAAAGAAATGAAATCTCGAAATCCGGTACATGCTGGTACACATGACCGGTATGGCTGAAATACCGCGTATTTGGGCCGGTACGAAACAGTCCTAATTTCTGTACCGGCCACTATTCCAGTACGGTACGAAATTCAAAACTATAGTTTTAAAGTTCACGAAGGAAAATGGAAGATGGTGGAAGATCATGGAGAGCAGTTGCCATATGGTGAAACACTTATCCATTGATCATGAAGCTTTGGTATGGTTGGTTGCCATGGTGGAGGAAGGAGTAGCCTCTGGGTGTTCTTCCACATTCCTTAGATCGAGTAGAAGAGGGGTGTCGACGCTCCCAATCTACGTTTGAGATTTAACGTAAACTGAAGCGTCGGGATATGTAACACTAGGGCTACATACCCCTTCATTCATGTTGAAAATAACATGCATGCACCTAACTTACTAGTAGAATATAATATATTTCGTAGCGGAATAAGGTCAATTCCATAGGATAAGCAAAGAATTCTAGAATTTTGCAAATTATCACATGACAATCTATAGTAATAACCCATAACTTCATAAAGTATAAATCATAATGTACCAAGTTCTCAACACTACATATCATTGTTCAATGTCCCAAAATAAAATATACAACTACCTATTTTTAACCTACAAGGGTTTATTCTTAATTTTTTTATAATCTTCACCAAAGCGGAAACGACCCATGCTTAAACTGTAGCCCTGTTGGAGACTTATCCTTGCTAGCGTCGTATAAACGCTATCAAGGGATAATGAGCCATTCGGGCTCAAAACCATGCAACACTCTGCTGGTCGTCAATCCTTTGACGACCCGGCTATGTCTCGCCTCAAAATCTCCAATAGATGGCCATACAAGGGATGGGCTGTCTCGTCAAAAAATGAGTATTATGTAGGGCCCTCAGGGCTCCTCAGAATCTCCTGGGAGGTCTGAGTCTGGTTCTGTGCCATCTATTCCTGTAATTACGTCTATCATTCCGCAAAAGAATGATAGTTAAAATCAAGAGTGAGATTTCGAGAAATCTCAGTAAGTATACTAATAACATAATAAAAATACCATCAACATATACAGATAAACACAACAAATGCATGTATCATGATTATGAGACTTGGGAATGACTTTTGCACCATGTGTTTTTATAAAAGACTTTCGTTGACACGTATTCAAAACTTTTCATGAACTTAAAATTTTTTCATAACCTTTTAATGTCTTTTCTTATTATCCATAATATTACGTGTCATTATTCTGTTCATATCATTCTTGACGGCAAATCGAAATGTCTTCACTGTCATTTTTCTTGTCATGACTTTTCAATATCATTCTTGACGGCAGATTGAAACGCTTTCACCGTCATTTTTCTTGTCATGACCTTTCATGTAATATGTTGGATATCTCACGGCTCCCTTATGCATCGTGTGTTCTCCGCTGATTACCGCATCACGCTACAACTATTTTAATCTAGGTGATTACGTCATAATCATATTTTTAATGGTAGATCAAATCACCTTCACTGTCCTTGGCCCCCACCAGCTTTAGGTGCAACCTCGCTCTAGAATCTTTTTTAATAGAACCATTCGAGGCCTGTCGACTGTTTTTCGTCAATCCAAGAGTTTCACTCAACTTTATACACTCCTGAGTGAACAGGGAGTTTCACTAGGGTAATATCTTGTCCTAGCCTTTGGATTTCTTATTAAAAATCCTTATCTTATTTCCTTTAAAAACATGATGACTCAAACATGGAGCTTATGACATGAATTGATATGCATGCAAACTTGAACTTTCTTATGCATGGTACATGATTCATGAGACATATGACATATAAAGCATGTATTTCCAAATTATGACTTGTACTTGCTATAACATGCAAACATAATCTTTTTTCAAACAAGTCATGCATATTCTAATAAAGAGAAAATCAAAACAAATCAACCTTAGTTTTAAAGGGTTAAAACCGAAACTTGTTGTGGGGTTAAACCCAAATCTTTCATTCTCTTTTCTCTTAGCCAACTCAAGCCTTTCCTTAAAATGTTCCAAAACTCAATAATCAAGCCTTAATAAATTCATAACCGAACCACTAATAGTGCTTATGGAATCATTTTCTTCAACAATTTGTCACCATATGATCTTTTCTCTAAATCAAACACATATCTAAAAGCTATGCATCAAGGAAATTAAAGAGTATACTTCCATAAATCACCCAAAGACTTAGATTATAATCATATCATCAACTATGAGTCAAAAGCCTAAATTCTCTAAATAAATTCACTATAGCCAAAACCCATGAGCTCGCAAAGTAAACTTTTTGTAATCCAAACTTATCATGCAATTATTCAAGCCCTAAGCCGAAAATTACTAGATTATACTTCTTAAATTTTTTCATCAAATTTCTCCTATATTCCTTCAAATATTTCTCATATCAAATCCTAGAGTATCACCTTAACCAAGTATAGAGAAAATATAAGAAAATTACATATCAAGCAAGCTAAACATTAAAGTAAAACAAGCAACAAGAAGTTTAATCTATATATACAAAAATATGCTAAAATTAGGTTAAGAGTGCACTTACAAACTTTCTAAGAAATATAGCAAAGAAAATCTGAAAAAGGAGTACAATAAACTAAGATTTAAAACCTATAGATTTCTTTTTAAGAAAAACCAAAACATCACTTCCTTGAAAAGCTCTAGCCGAAATCTTGATTTGAAATACTCTCTCATCTCTTTGCATGCTTAAACATAAGAAGATTATAAATAAAACACTCACCTTGTAAGGATGAATTATCCCACAAAACTCTTGGAGAAATACACACACAAGTATACCAAGAAGATATGTTTGGAGGGTGAAGAAGTGGAAATGAATGGAGGGAGTGTGTTATGCATCTCTTGGTTGACACACATGGAAAAGAACAGTGAGAAAGAAAGCTCCCTAGCCAACCATGTGTCACTTAAAACAAAGAGTGCTCATTGCCTATTTTTAGCTAAGTTGGCATAAGATTATCCTTATCATTTCTTGTGATGTGATATATATATATATATATGAGATAAGACAAAAATGTGATTCGGCTTCTCCTTCCCCCTTTGATCCCATCCGAAACTTCACAAGGAGAAACCCCATGTTTGCTTACATATATGTGAGCTATATATGGAGAAACAAAAAGACAAGCCTAAGTCGGTTCCCTCCCCCCCCCCCCCCCAACCCCACCCACCCACCCACCCACCCAAAAATTATCCAATCCAATGCCTTCAAAAGGAAAAGAATATTCCTTGCTTGTTCCACTAAAATTCTTATGAAATGGCTTACCTAACTCCAAATTTCATGCAATGGCTTCTTGTAATTCCAAAAGGCATGTGTTCTTAGCATGTCCCAAAATCTCACAAACACTAGGCATCTCTAACTCCATCAAATCCGAAACTCCTTGAGAAAAAAAAAAATTGTTTGCATGTCTAAACTTCTCATGTAAGAATTCTTGAAAATCCAAAAAGATATATGTATCATAGTGTGTCATGTATCTCAAAATATCCCACAAAACCTTAGGCGCCTCCTAGCTTTCTTGTAACTTCATTTGAGCTTTATTTCCAATTTTAGGCTTAACTCACACATATCTTATACAAGAAAAGGCCTAAGAGAATAAATAAGGGTTATATCTCCAAACACTTCCAAAAAGTGACTATATTAAAAGATATTCATTCCAAGCATGAAGAAAATCCAATAGGAGAAAAATTTGGGTTGTCACAAGGGGCACATGTTTTGGTGGTGTAGAGGCAGCAAAACTATGAGAGATTTTTTTCCTTATCAATGTTTGGCCCTGAGAGGCGGTGTGGGTTGATAATGGTGTCGGAAGGGAGGATGGGGGAGGTTGGAAGAACTTTGGAGAAACCCTGAAGGAGCTATCGGCAATTTTTGTTTCGGGGGGGAAAGATAGAGGCCAACCACTGTTTCCTCTATCGCAGAGGGACAAACAGTCGGCGAAGTCGTACAAGGAGGCTGTCATGCTGCCTCGAGCGCCGAAACAAGCTATGGGAGCAGGTCTGTCTCGGGCAGGAGACTTTTCTTCTTTGGTGAATGCACAAAGGGGAGAAGGAGGTGGCAGACTCTCGTTGGGGCTTAAAGAGGAGACTCTTCTACATGCTCTGTCTGACATGGAAAAACAATTATGTCACTTGGTTGAAAATATCGACTGAATGAAACGGTGCGTCAAGGGGAAGAGTTGCCTGAAACTGGATCAAATGGTGTGTCAAGATGTAATGGGCTTGGGCTTGAAGCAGTTGAGGTTGCCTTCTGTGGGAGAGGCTGGGTTGTTTGAAGTGTTTCAGGCTGGGCCGTCAGTTGGGATGGGTCGTTTGAGGTGCCTCAGGCTGGGTAGCCTGAGCTTGTTGGGCTGGGCAAGGCCCCAGGTCCGAATCAAGAAGAAAACTGGGTGGAGAAATGGGTTTATGATATATCGGGCCAGGGATGCGGCAACTCATCTCGTCGGTGCTCGACCCAGCATAGAAATGTTCACTTGTCGCTGGCGAACATCTTGGTGGGCCGATAGTTCAGTCTCATTAGGAAGATGCCGTTACTTTTGAAGAAATTGAGTTACTAGCAGTTGTTGAGGGGGAGAAGGCTGCCGATGGGGAGGGAACTCAATCCATGGTCTTAGGGGCTGTTCTACCTCTGTCAGGGGGACTTTTCGAAGCTGGTGGTTGCGAGGAGGTGGAGGGTGGATGTGAGGTGGTGCTGGGCGAGCCACTGTTAGCTTGCTCTAGGCCAGAGGCAACATTGGTTTTACAGGGTGGGGTGGCAGGGGATTTTCCTTTTGAAGATCATATAAGGAGTTTGCAAATGGTGGTTTGTGTGTAAGGGGGAGTTGTGAATGAGATGGGAAGCTCTACTCTGCTATGTGTCATTTGATCTAATCTAGCTCCTAATTCCAGGGATTGGGTGTTGAAATAGGTGAAGGAGCTCCGGGGGTTTTTTGGGGTTTTCTTGCGTTAGCTATGAAGAGCAATTCCAAGCTTTTTTAGTTGCGTTGGAAGCTAGTCACTCATCTGTATCAAAGTCTACGGTTAAAAAGGACAGAGTTGAAGCGGTTGCAGCGTTCTATTAACTATGACTAGAAGGAAGGTAGCGTGGGGAGGGAAAGAGTGAAGGGGAGGGGGAGTAACTGGTTTAATGCAGCCTAAAATCTTTTCGTGGAATGTGAGGGGGCTTAACAATGCAAGTAAGCGACTTTGTATTCGGTCCCTTCTTTGTAGTTGGGAAGTGGATGTTGCTCGTTTCCAAGAGACCAAGCTAGATGTTATTGATAGAAATATTGTTCGTAGTTTGTGGAGTTGCTTTTATGTGGGGTGGAGTTATCTAGCTTCGTTGGGGGCTTTAGAGGGTGTTTTGTTGATGTGGGACAAGAGAGTGGTGGAGTTAATAGAGGATTGTATCGTGTCTTTCTCTGTGGCTGTATCTTTTAAGAATATTGAGGATGGGTGGAGATGGGTTTTTGTGGGAGTATATGGGCCCAATGTGGACAAGGGTAGATGCTTTTTGTGGGAGGAATTGGCAGGTTTACATTCTCTAGGGGATTTGCCTTGGTGTTGTTGTGGAGACTTCAATACTATTCGGTTTCCTAATGAGAGGGCGGGGGCATCTATGTCAACAAGGGCTATGGAGGATTTCTTAGAGTTGATCTTTGACTTGAACCTTGTGGATCTCTCTTTGTTAGGGGGGACTTTTACATGGTCTAATATTAGATGGTGGTCAAGACTAGATAGATTTCTTGTTTCTTCTTCCTGGGAGTCTCATTTCCCAGATCTTTGTCAAAAGAGGTTGCTAAAAGTTTGTTCCGATCACTTTCCAGTTTTGCTTGATTGTGGTGGCATTCATGTTACTGAGATAATTTAGGATATATCTTATTTGATATTTGATTTGCGATATTTTGGGGATGTTTTTTTTTATAGCTAGATTGTAAATAGCAGATAATGATGGTGTAAATATTTATCATACTTATCTTGTACGCCGGGAAATATGGCAACATTTGATGTACATTCTCTTCTATATATATAAAAGGAAAACCTAAGAAAAGGGCATTCAAACGAATTTGACAATTCATGGGGGTAGGCGACATTTTAAATTCGAGTACATGTGATTACATACTGATCGTTTTGTGGAGAAGGTGAGGTCTTGGTGGGATGGTTACTCCTTTGATGGCATTCCTAGTTTTATTTTGGCGGGTAAGCTTAATGCCCTTAAAGTTGATTTAAAATTGTGGAACAATGAAGCATTCAGACACACGGAAGTGCAGAATTGTTCTTTGGGATGAGCTCCATGCTTTTGATAGTGGCTGAAATTGAGAAGGTCTTATTGATGGAGGAAATATCATGGAGGCAAAAATCTAGGGTGTTTTGTTTGAAGGAGGAGGATAAGTGCACTAAATTCTTCCATAAAATTGCTAATTCTCGTAGGCGCTATAATGCTATTGAGGTTTTCCATTCCGGATCATCTGTGTTACAGTCTCCCGAAGAGCTTCAAGATCACATAGTGCTATACTACGAAGAACTACTTGCTGAAACTGAAGTTTGGCTCCCCAAACTTGACGGTTTGAGTTTTGATTAGTTGGACTTGGATGAAGCAAACTGGTTGGAGAGGCCGTTTGATGAGGAGGTGCATCTTGTGGTGAAAGGTATGGGTAAAGACAAAGCTCTGGACCCAGATGGTTTTTCTATGGCATTCTTTCAAGAATGTTGGGACATAGTGAAGAAAGAAGTAATGCAGGTTTTTCATGATTTTCACACTTTCCACAAGTTTGAAAAGTCTTTAAATGCTACCTTCCTTGCGCTTATCCCAAAGATAGTAAGGGCGAATGAATTGAGAGACTTCCGACCTATTAGCTTGGTGGGAGGGATCTATAAAATTTTGTCGAAGGTACTTACTATCTAACCGGATGAGTATGGTGATGAATAAACTAATTTCTAAACCTCAAAATGCCTTTTTTTGAGGTCGGCAAATTCTTGATTCAGTTTTGATTGCCAATGAGTTCTTGGACAGCTGTATAAGGGAAGGCATCCCGAGGGTTCTATGTAAGTTGGATATTGAAAAGCCTAATGATCACGTGTGTTGGGACTCTCTTTTTTATATGCTAAAAAGATGTGGTTTTGGGAAAAGGTGGTGTGCATGGATAAAACATTGTGTCCCGATAGTCCGGTTTTCTGTTTTAGTCAATGGTAAATCTTGCGGATTCTTTCAGTCATCAAGGGGTTTGAGGCAAAGGGACCTGTTGTCCCATTTTCTTTTTGTCATAGTTATGGAGGCTTTGATCGCATGGTGGAGGCGGTAGTTAGGGGGAGATTCATGATAGGTTTTTCAGTGGGCAACAATGCCAATGGTGTGAGCTCCATTTCTCATCTATTATTTGTGGATGGATGATACACTAATTTTCTGTGATGCAAGTTGTGAGCAGATTCAAGCTTTAAGGGCCGTTTTGTTGTGCTTTGAAGTGGTCTCAGGGCTTAAGGTGAACTTGGGGAAGTCAGAATTGATTTCGGTGGGGGATGTGGGGAATATTAACTTCCTTGTGGATTTGGTGGGATGCAAAGTAGCCTATCTTCCGATGAAATATCTTGGTCTACCTTTGAGGGCGTCTTTTAAAGCTAGGAGTATTTGGGAGGGTGTGGTAGAGAAGATAGAGAAGAGATTGTCGGGTTGGAAGCAGTTCTATTTATCTAAAGGCGGGGAGGATAACTCTTATCATAACATATCAGGTTTGAGGTGGGGGACGGTGCAAGAACGTGTTTTTGGTTTGATGAGTGTCGTGGAGAGGGTCCTCTTTGCATTTCTTTTCTGGTAACATTCAACTTGGCTAGAAATCAGCAGGTGACGGTCTCGGAAGTGTTGCGTCGCTCCAATGGGTCTATACATTGGAGTGTTATTTTTACAAGAATTGCGCAGGATTGGGAACTAGACAACATTGCTAATTTTTTAGATTTTTGTATTCAGTGAGGCTTGGAGGTAGTGGGAGTGATTGTTGTGGAAATCTATGGGGAGCAAAATTTTTACTGTGAAATCCTATTATCAGCTATTTTCTTTTCAGCAGTCCAATTTCTTCCCATGGAAGAGCATTTGGAAGGTTTGTGTACCATCTAAAGTTACTTTTTTTATATGGACAGTAGTACTTGGGAAGATTTTGATGGTAGACAACCTATAAGGAAGCGGGGTATGGTGGTTATGGAGTGGTGTTATATGTGTAAGAGGAATGGGTATCGGTTGACTATTTGCTTTTACATTGTGATGTGGCTAGGGAACTATGAGAGGGAATTCTACATAGAGCGAGATTGAGTTGGGCTATGCCTAGGTGTGTGGTGGATCTACTTGCTTGCTGAAATAGGCGTCACAACAACACTCAAATGGTAGGGAGGATGATACCCTTGTGCCTAATGTGGTGTATATGGATAGAAAGGAACGAGAGATGCTTCAACAATAGGGAGCGTGTAGTGGGGGAAATCTGGAATTTTTTTGTTTCCTCTTTTTCAATGGTTTTCTGCTATTATTCTTAAGGAGGGAATGTACAAAAATTTCTTTCCACTTTATATCTTCCTAGAATGTAATTCGTTGTCTCATTTTGTGTACTCCCTATGTACATGAGCTGCCTAGTTTCATTTGTCAATAAAGATTCCTACTTATATATATATATATATATAACACTATTCGGGATTAAGGTTAGATTAGAAGGAAAACGATACAGCTTGAAAGCAAGAATAAAGGGAAAGTCAAGTTCTAGTTTGCTATTCCTGTGTGAATAGTAACTATAGAGCAGCACTTTCGGTTTCTGAAACTTATATGAGGAATGGTTGGTTATGCAGGGAAGGGTGGTGGGCCCCTGCACCCTGCCCCCGTCTGCACTGCCCCCGCATGGGCGGGGCAGTGTCCCCTTCCGCCAGATGTGGGTGCGGGGTAACCCAACTGCATCTTGGATCATTGCGGGTACAAGTGGACCCAGCCACCGGCCTATATTTCTCCCGCCCCGTATTATATTATATTATATATATATAGATATTATTAACTTAAATTAATTGTAGTAGTTTTAAATTAATTTGTATTGTTGTAATAGCTAAGGATTATTAGTTACCACTTAGAAGTTACTAAGTTTTTAATTTGTATTATTGTATTATTATGATATCTTAGATTAATTTTTTTTTTTAAAAATTTAGGCAACTTAGAACTTCTAACTTACAATGGCATCTGGGCCCAAAATGGCTCGGAAACAAGGTCTGAGCCATTTTTTGGGCCCAGAAATGTGTTCCTAACCATTTTGGGCCTGGAAACATATTTTATGCCCAGTGGCCTTTGTTAAAATTAACCAAACTTGGTATGATGTATGAGTTAATTAGTAGGACCCTTTGTTAATTTTTCGTCTATCAGCATTAATAGAAAACATGTGGCAGCTTCACAGATTGCCACGTGTCAGCTTTAGAATTTTGAGTGAATTCATTTTAATAATAGTAATGATAATAAAAAATAAAGTTGTTATAATAAAAGCATATTTTTATTTAAATATAACAGACTTTGGAACTCCTGCTCCCTTTTTTTTTAAGTTTTTTTTCTTAACTTTATAATTAAGTGTTGTTTTTTTATTATTAAAAAATGTTTTAAGATATTAAAAAAATCATGTAAAAAAAAAAAAAAAAAAAATGTTTAAAGGGATCCCGCATCAGGATCAATAGCATCCCCTTTACTGAAACATAATGCTTATATAATTCTCTTCTGCTTTACTTGATCTCCACATATGATATTGATAACCACTCAATAAAAAAAAAAAAAATTGATGGTGATAATCAAATTAAAGTACATGCTTCAATCAAAATATACCAATTCAGTCATGACCAAAAGAGCTCAAGAATTGTAGGTATTAACTTCTATGCTAACATAAGCAATGAAGTACCGTTCCATTTAGACAGCCAATTTGGACTATCATATCACATTCGATATTATGTGGAGGTATTGTATGTAAAGGATCTTCAATATCATCTAAATAACCAACAATATTTGGTTACATTATTTTCTGGGTCTTGAAATGGTACTTTATAATTTCTTTAAAAAAAATTATAAAAGTGTGCTTTTTTGCACTTAGTTCACACAAAAAGCATGCTTAAAGTAAGCGATTATATCATACAGTCAACAATAAAGTAAAATAGCTTTCAATTATGAATGAGCATCCTCAGTCACTTTCAATCTCATTTATACATGTACGTTCTTTTCCTTTAATCTGTTGGTGGCTTGTACAGTCCTTTATGTTTTATTACCATCAAGAATGATTTGTGATTTAACACAACAGTTGCCATTTATTTAAGAGAAATACTATTTGTACACGGATTGTGTACTTTTTGCGTACACGCTGTATACAAATATTATTTTTACGCATTTTTTAATCTAGCTATTCGTATTTTTTATTTTTTATTTCTCTCTTATCATGTTTTTATCTTTATATATATATTTTTAATATTTCGGTTGACGTGGCATTTTTGCCATGTCACCGATTTCGCAAAAGGTACACGGAGCCGTGTACTCCTAGCATTACTCTTTATTTAATAGTGTACCTAATGACTCTTGTTTATTTAATTTAGTTTTATTTGTTTTTATTTTATAGAATTTTTTCATACCTAGCTTGGATAATTTTTTTTTTTAATATTTTTTTTTTTATAAATGTTCAGTAGCATTCTTAAGTCTACAGGGAGGGTGTGTTACAATTTTGTATGTGGTCCTTTTAGGTTCTTTCCATAGAGATATAGTGATTCCTTACAAAATCAAGGTTCAACTTTTAGATTGGATGCAGTTTAGATTATTTAAAATTTGAATTTTGCGTGTTTTAAAATTCCTCTACACCAGGGGCCAATAATACACAACTTGAAGGAAGACTGAATGGAATTAACGTTATTGTTGGAAGGTGAGTAATCATGGTGAGTGTTTTTTGCTTATTCGATTCAATCTATTTAATATGGACAGAAGTTTTCCTGCGGTTGGTCCAATCCATCTATAAAAATGACTAGTGTCCATTAAACATGTGACAAGCACAGGCTTTTTTATAAGTTTGTTAAAAAATTGCCATGTGTCCCTTCAACTAAAAAACATGTGCTTCTCACATGCTCAAAAGGCACGGAAATTTCTTAAGTGGGTTGGAGAAAGTTTCATCCAACCCAGCTTAGAGCAAAATCCTGTACATTTAATTTCGAACTGTAGCTTACACTTTGAACTCCTCACTTGGGTGATAGACAAAGTGAGTCATGCGATTCAGTTTGCAAGTCAAATGGGCAATCGTGCGTCCCAAATAAGCTTTTGGTGCTGAATCAATGTGAGATGTAAGTTACTCATTATGCATTTGTTCTATTGTATTTGACCATTTTCTGAGATATTGTTGCTAAAATATCACAAGGTACTGTTTTCTTTGTGTCAACGATCTGTGTGCAATTGCCGGGATGAAACTACGTGAATTCAGTAATTCTCTCCTATTTTTGTGACCACCCAAAAAATCTGCTTTACGTTTTTTTTTTTTTGGAGGGAGGAGTTGATTTTTGACGGTGCCTTTTCTTCTCTTTGCCATCTCTTTCGGACGAAGGAAAACAAATTTATATGGGGCGTTTGGCCTTCCTATGAATTGATTAGTTGCGCAAAGAAGAATCACATTCATAGCATGCATTTGATCACAGATACTAATTTACTGTCTTGATTTTTAGCTTCTTAATATTGTTGTTGCGTCTCTTTTCTTTTCCTTTTGGGGGAGGTCGTTATGATTTTAATTTTTACCTTCCCTTTTCAATTATTAATGAGCTTTTATGTAAAGTTTTATGGGGCCCGGTTTAAATGCTTGGGGACCAATCATTTAATGCATTTTGACTTTCTCTTTATAAGTTAATTACTCTTGCTTTCTATCAGACTAATACATAAATTGCCCACGCTCTGATTTGTTTATGAAACAGTATGCAGAAATATATGACCTGCAAAGGAGCTTGCTTGGCAAGCACGGGAGCAGATCA
This sequence comes from Platycarya longipes, assembly GCA_036559045.1. Classification (NCBI taxonomy): domain Eukaryota; kingdom Viridiplantae; phylum Streptophyta; class Magnoliopsida; order Fagales; family Juglandaceae; genus Platycarya; species Platycarya longipes. The sequence goes on from CM071790.1 coordinate 32,007,005, forward strand.
ACCTGCAGAAGTTGTTGATCATGCCCCTAAAAATCTGGTATACTTGCTCTTTTGCACCAAAGTTTTCATTTTTTTATACTGTCTTTTCCTAGATAACAATGCCGATTAAAAGTGTGTGTTCTATCTATTGAGAGATTGGTATTAATAGAAGGTTCAATATTATAATATGGGCAGTCAATGGCTTGTCAATTCCGATTTGTTTTTCATTCCTAGTTTTTTTTTTCCCCTAACTTAGCATTGCAACATCTTAAAATTCTCTATATTTCAAAGATCATCTGGTGTTGGTGTTTGGAGCACTTCTACACGATCTTGGATTAAATATGACATCCTTAACTTTTCTTGGTTGGGAAATGCATGCCTGGGAGAGGGAAATTCCATAAACATTTTTTTATTATAAGAAAACTAATTTTATTGATCAATGAATGGGCATAGCCAAGTACAATACTCAAGAAGAAAACAAAAGTTTGCCCCAACTAAGAAGGCGCAATAGGGACAAGATTATCATGTAGGTTCATGCCGTTGAAGTCAATAACAATGACCCAAGTATATAGAGTTCTATAGAATTAAGGTTTAAGCTCCTCCAATGATCTCTTCTTGTCTTCGAATGTCTGCTCATTGCGCTCCTACCACAAATACCACATGATACTTTTCCCATGCCTCTTTAATCTGTCCCATGCCTCTTATACTTTTCCAGCTGGCCAGCACTGCCACCATTGTTTCCGGCATAACCCAAGCCATCTCTAATCTTACTAAACACCTCATTCCATAATACTCTTGCTGTCTCGCAATGTAGTAGATGGTCCACTGACTCGCCCCCTATTGTACACATGCAACACCAATCTATAATGATTACCCTCCTTTTTCTCAAATTCTCAGTTGTGAGGATCTTACCCAACGAAACTGTCCACATGAAAAATGCAGCTTTGGGAGGTGCCTTGTGTTTCCAAAGCCTTCTCCAAGAAAATTGAGTATTGGGCTATTGTGTAAGTCTTATAAAGAGTGAACCGAGAATACACCTTTCCCAGTGGGTATCCATCACAACCCATCTTCTTGCTGATTTCTTGGTTTTATGGAGTACAAGAAGCTGTAAAAATCAGCAAAGCTGCTCATTTCCCAATATTGCGCCGCCTGACTAAAGGGAATTCCGTAAACATTGAGGGCCATCATTGCAACCTTGATCCATACCTCATTCCTTAAACATAGATTTGTACCATGTAACACGGGAGCCTATGCATGCTTATCCTTAAAATGTGTGTGGGTGGAGGTTTTGGGGAAAAGGATACTAAGGCCACGCTGGAGGAATGACCCATGGTTCTACCATAGGACGCCATGGGTGAATTTATTTTTTCTTAAAAAATTAAGTTAAAAAATAAGAGATTTTTTCCTGATAATATATATATATATATTCTCTTAGAAAAAGGTTAAAGCAAGAAAACCCACCCATGGTGGAACGGCCACCACGTGGGTGGCTGAGACATGGTCACCATGTTGGCCCTGCTTGGGCAACCTTCATGGTGGCCAGAGGTCTGCCACCTGTGGTGGTAGGTTTGTCCTTTTTCCTTTCAAGTTTTCTAAATAATAGAAATGATTTTTTAGTTAAAATATATTTTTTATTTTTTGTGAAGCATTTCGATAAAAATTTAACAGTGATGGACAAAAATTTAACAGAAGGGGCTATCGCTAAAATTCTCAAACCACAAGGAACCTATTGCAAATACATAAAAAAAAAAAAATGCAGTGTCCTAAATCCAAATTGCCCTAGCACGGGGTGTCCCATAAAAAAACTTTTCTTTATTCTGTTCTGTGTGTTTTGGGGAGGCTTGTTGGTTTCATTTCCAAGTCAAGATAGGCTGAAGGTTACCCTCTCCAAAATCCCTCTTTGTACTTGGCCTTTATGGGGTTGCTTGAATCCTTAACTTCCACATTGGAAGGATGCCAGTGGCCCCCCACCCTGCACCGCAAGAATGATTCTGTTCTGCTCCAAACAGGTGCAAGTTTCTTATTTATTAACTTTTTGTTGTCCAAATCTTTACAGCTTCTATGTATTAAAACTGCAAGACTTTTTTTTTTTAATGGTATGGCAGTTATTAGAATCAAGATCATATATTGGCCTAAAGTGTGATCAAAATGTTTTCCTGAAACAAAGGGAACAATTCAAAATTGAAATGCTATTGTTTTGAACATTCATTTCAACAGTACAGAAGTGTTTTAATTTAGAAGAGAAATCTGTGTATAAATTATGAGACTTGTAACATTAAATTCAGTCCTGTTATGCCAATAAAAAATTCAATCCTGTTGCACTTAAACTAAACTCTTATCTGTTCTTTGATGACTTTCAGAATCCTGGAGCATGCTTGTTTACTCGAGCACAAGCGATGCTTTCTTGTGATGGTTCACATCCATATACCAGGCGACTTTGCCCCTGTGCATAGTGCATCTACTTGGTGAGTTTTCATTTTCTCCATGTATGTCTAATGTACCATTTCCTGTTATGTTTGACTCTGGATTTATCCAATATTAGCATTGTATTTAGTTGTCTGTTGTGGATTTGCAGTGTACTTACCAGTGATTTTGATGTGATTTTTGATATGGGATTGTATTAAAGTTGTACTCACGTATGTATACATTTCCACCTTTGAGCATTTTCAAGTGTGGCTGTATGCATATATACATTGCTATTGCAGATTAGAGTAAGGAAAATGATATCCTTACGATTTATCTACAACCCCTTTACTACTTTTTTTTATATTTTTTAATTTTTTAAAATTTTTCTTTTACTTAATGATTAAGGAAGTGATTATTAGTAAAATTGCATATTTTTAAAATTTTTTCTTAACGATTAAGGATGTTAAAAAAATATTTAAAAGAAAACAATAAAATAATTTCTTATTGCAGTTGAGGCTTTTTATTTTCTTTTTCATTTTTAGCGAAGACAATAGTTTCTGCTTATGTATCATCAGTGTGAAATGTGTAATATTCGTAATGTGGAAGATATATTTACCCCTTTTTATTGTTTAGCTTCTTGGCATCAATTTAACATTGCAATATCCATCTATTCTATAGTAGTGAGTGAAGAATGCAATTACAGTGTGAATTGCTCGAGTAATCCTCTGTTTTTCTAAGTTGTTCCTGCCATTCAACAGCGAACCATTCAATTCTAAGACGTAATTACTTGTGGCAGAGAGCAATATCATTCCTGTCTGGGTTCTTGGTCAGCAACTTCAGACATGATTTATTAGAGTTTCACAATTGGGGTTAGTCATTTTCAGCCAAATTAAAACTCTGCCGTACTATTAAAGGCTAGGCTTGTGCTCACATAAATGGTTACGATACAGAATATGATGTAGGAAGTTACTATCTTTTGTTCTAACTGCGAGGAGTTAAATGTAAATTACATATCTTCTTGCGGGCAAGTGGGAGGAAAAGCTTGTGCGTCTTCCGTGATAAGATTTTAAGGATAATGATAGGCATATTACATACTATCTATTTACTAATTTTATTTTCTTCATTTTTTCTTTGCTTAAGGGTTAAAAAAGTGATTATTGGTGAAGTTATATATTTTTAAAAATTTTTCTTAATGATTAAGGATGTTAAAAGAAAATACTTAAATGAAAATAATAAAAAAATAAAAAAGTTCAAATACACTGTAGAATAGTAAAAGGATAGTAGGAGAGTAGTAAGCCTTTGATTAAAAATGAGTTTGGGCTTCACAATTAGGTTATAGACGATTTTTTTTCTTCCAAATTGATACTAATTGTTCATAAAATATTAATAAAAATATCTTATAAATTAAAATTTAATGTTATGCAACTTTTTATTTTATTTTATTTTATTTAAATTTGAGTTCCGTAAATATTGAACTGAATTTTTATAATATCATTTTCTTTTGTAATGATTTATTAAGATATTTAATTTCGAAACATAAATATTTCTTTCATTTTGAGATAGATTTAATGTATAGTTTAAAATTTTTCTTTAATTGTAAAGGATGAAAATTTATGTTATATGAAAAAAAATTTATTCATTATCATTACATAATATGACATTAAATAATAGGTTTACAAGTGAAATATAATAAAAATCATCTCATGATATAATATTAGATAATAAGAGAATAATAACATGCATGATGAATAGTATTACTAGATAAAATTATTTAATAATTCTAAATTTAAAAATTATATAATCCGTCCATAAATTTTACGATTTGCTCTGAGTGTCCAATTTTACCAGTACCATTTTTGAATTTGAAATCTTCTCCAATTATAACATGAGAAGCGATACACACAACTTCTTACATAACATCTTATAAAAGTAAGGATATTTTTGTAAATTGATGTTAATTTTATCATGTATTTTACAAAAATATTCTCATTTTTGTAAGGTATTGTGGAAGATGTTGTGGAAGATATTGTGTTTATCATTTCTCTTATAACATTCCGCCAGATTGTTAGTTCGCTGACTCCACTTGGCTTGTATATTCATTTTGAAAAAATTAATTTCTTCTAAATCTCAAATTTATTTATTTTTTCAAAAATAAATTTGCAGAAATTATATATCTTAAAATTGTAAATAGAATTTCTCTTGAATTAATTTCCTTATTTTTTAACAAATATGTAATGTGGCATGTTACGTGTGGACATAACATGCCATGTGTTAAAATATAAAATTATAAAAAAAATATAAACTACAAGAGTAATGTTTGATATAGTTTTTAAGGCTGAAAACCAACCAACTCGATTCGGTTTTGCCACCCAATCGAGATCGACCTATGAGGTGAAAAATAGCCTACAAACCAGTCAAAATCGATCGTGAAGGGGGCCGATTTGGTTTTATGGTTCCAGCCGGTTCACGATCGGTTTTAGTGTTTGGGCCGATTTGGGCTAATCCTTTTGGGACCATTTTTTATCCGTTTCAATATTTTTGGACTTGCTTTATTCAATCTATTATTGATTTACAACATTTTAGATTTTTCTTGTTGAATTTTTAAAATGAATTACTAAAAACAATAAAATGAATTTCCAAATACTAATTAGTAAGTTAGTAACAGCTAACTAGTAACTACTAAGTAAATATATACTAAACACTACATAAAAATAATAAAAATGTCCTCTAGATGGATAGATGTTTGATACACATTATAAAATTACAAATACAAATATGAAACCAAAATTTGTTCTTAAATTCAAATTAAATTATTCGAAAAGCTTAGATTTTTCAATTTTTTCATTCCATATTCAAAAACAATTTTCAATATTTGTGACGTATGATTGTGCTCCCAACTCTATATAGTTATGAAAAATATTAATAAGATTAAAAATCAAATATTAATAAATTTAGATAATGAAAAATAAATTAAATTAATTTATAAAAATAAATAAATATTGAATGAGAAAAACATTGTTAGATTTTACCACAAAGCTGTCCACATTATCCATGACCTCTCGAATATTAATTAGCGTTGATGGATGTCGCAACCAATTCTAAGGACATATAAGTGCCTCAATTGTTTTTGGAGCTAGTGAATTTTGAAAATGATCAAGTATACGACCTCCTGTACTAAATGTTTACTCCGATGCAATAATGGAAACATGCATGGCTAATAAATCTTGTGTAATCCTCACAAGTATAGGATAATTAATTTCATTAATTCTTCCCTAGATTAAAATTAAAAAGATGGGCTGAGTGCCTTACAACTATTTGATAAATATTAGTCCACTTCTATTTTAGGAACTGTAGGATCCAATCTCAGAAGATGCCTGATACTATTCCATGAACAATTGCAACTCATGATTGTTTTCACCTTCTCTTGCATGTGCAAATGAATGTTGGAGGGGCACATGTTCTCGACTATTCGAGGTAGAACCAAATGTTGCATTATACTCTGCGCATAAGATTGATAGTAACTATCTAACATTAGACACCAACACCTCAGTTCGAGTCTCATCATGAATTTTTTTCAAACTCAAAGTGAGAAGCTCTAACTTATTCTGGGGGATCAAGCATGATGACAATCAACTATAAGTTCATTTTATTCAATGAATTCCAATACTTATCATATCATTATCATGCTTATTGGCATGTTCATTAAACAACTTTTGTTACTCTCACTCAGCCTAACTAACTCTTTTTGGAGTATGCAAATCTCCATAAATCTTGTATTTATCGTGATATGAAGAGACCTAAAAAATTGACAAGGAGCATCATAAAATATTTTTAAAAATTTCACAAAAAGTCGCATTGTCTCCCTCTCATCAGCTCTAGGAGACCGCATATGTCCAAGACAGAAAATTGTAATCCTTACTCCATCTGCCTAGAAGCCTTCTCAAACTTCTTAGCCGCATCCAATATCATGTAAATCGAATTTCATTGGGTTTGCATATCAAGAGACAACATTTCTTACAATCAATTTTTTATTTTTTGCACATTTTTTAAGCTTGTCTAATCTAGTAAGGGAGGAGCGCACATATTTAACCGCATTTCTAACCATTGTGATGGCATCATTACACTAATTTAAACCTCATTTATGAAAAGATTTAAAATATGAGCACCAATATCTTATGTGCATATACTTCCCTCTCAACACATTCCCGGTCAAAAAATGCTTCAAGTAGGAAATTGCAATGTCATTTGAGTTAGCATTATCAACAATCACAGTAAATATCTTATCAATGCCCCAAACAAGGATGCACGATTCAATATATTTTCGAATTATATCCTCTTGATGATTAGGGGACAAATGAGCAGTTATGCACACGTATAATTCAAATTTTATATCGATATCCATCTATCGGTAGTGATAAGTACCATGGTGGGCCAAGTCTAAAAGATCTCTTGCAAGTTCCGGATGAGTTAATTACAAGGTCAAGAGTTAAGAAGATCAATGAAGTAACATAAGGATTGGTTTAATCTACTTGGACTGAGTTTGCAAATTCATCTAGTAATACCTCAACACTCAAGTTGTAAGCATAGATGTGTGAGCTTATTTTTATGTTTCTATAGTTGTAAGCATTTGTGCCTATTTAATTTATTAAGTGAACTTCTTGTATTAGTTATAGGAGTGTGGTTTAGCATTTTTGGGCTTAAAAGTGTTCAGCCCATGTCTTTAAGTGATGTAGGTCAATTAGGCCCTACGCTATTCATTGTGGGCTATAAAAACACATGCTTTTTCATTTTATATAATTATGAACATGAATAGTATTTTTTCAGAGAGAATTCTTATTTTTTCCACTTATTCTTGAATAAATTAAGAACTTATCAAAGGCAAACTCTTCATAGTGTTTTCTTCGCAATCTAGTAAACCTTACACACACACAAATGAAAAGAAACTAAGAACCCACTTTTATTGATTCTTAAATTAGGGTTTTTGAGAAACCTAGAACCTCCTTACAAAATGAACTTCAATTAACCAAAAATTTCAATGTAAATGTAGTCTGTTATTACATCTTATTTATAGAGGAAGAAGATGAACTAAACAATGTCGTAAAGGCTCAATTACAAACTCCCTTAGGCGCGAACTCAAACGTTGCATTTCATTTAATCAAAATGCTATTATTTCTGTTACTTCGTTGATGCGCATCATTTCACTTAAACAAGCAACTCACCGTTTTGCACTTCATCATCTCTTGATACCAACTTTCATAGGCTCAACACTTGGGAAAATTCTGTTCAAGCTTCTGAACCTTACATTCTTGCCCCCTTGAAGGACCTTGTCCTCAAGGCCTTAACATTCCCCCTCCCCTCTCAAGGACTTTGTCTACAAGGTGTAGATACAAGTTTCTCAATTTCCCAAGAATCTCCCAATAGCTATCCTCAACTGGAGCACCCATTCATTTAACAAGTACCTCAGTTGCTACTTGATTTCCCACCTTCTTCATTCTTTTGTCAAGGATCACCTTAGGATTGGGTTGCACTCTACCTTGATCATCAGTTGGAGGAAGAATTAGTAGTGGAGACACACCTTGACCCGATTTCTTTTTAAGACAATAAACGTAAAATACAAGATGAATTCTAGATGAATTATGCAAATCTAACTTATATGCTACTAAACCAATTCTTTTAGTCACTTGAAAATGACCATAAAATCTTGGATATAGCTTCAAATTGTACTTCAAAGCTATTGTCTTTTGCCTATAGGGTTGGAGTCTTAGGAAGACCCATTCATCTGAAATTCCCTTTCGATTCTTTTTGTATCAACAAAAAATTTCATCCAATGCTAAGCATTTTGAATGTTCTCCTTCAACAAATAAGCTCATCTCTAGACCTTAACTGCTTGTCTATAGCTTAATTTGAGGTTGTCCCTGGTACACAAGTAGTTTTCGAGGGAACTTCAAATGAAGACATGCCAATGGAAGAGTGGGGTGTTGTATTGTAGCACCATTCTGCTATGGATAATCTGATGAGCACTATGGTGGACCAAGTCTAAAAGATCCCTTACAAGTTTCAGATGGGCTAATCACAAGGTCAAGAACTAAGAAAATCAAGAAAGTAATGCAAAGACTAGTGCAATTCACTTAGGTCGAGTTTGCAAATTCATCGAATAAGACCTCAACATTTAAGATAAGATTGGAAATAGAAGAACCAATTTTAATTCATGTGATACAAGCTATAAAGGGGGACGACATAGCCTAGTGGTTTAGTGAAGACTGTTATTTCAATAAGCATAAGCATGTGCGTCTATTTTTATATTTCTATAGTTGTAGGCATTTGAGCCTATTTGATTTATTAAGTGGACTTCTTTTATTAGCTATAAGAGTGTAGTTTAGGAGTTTTGAGTTTGAAGGTGTTTAACTCATGTCTTTAAGGGATGTAGGTCTTATTAGGGCTTAGGGTTTCATTGGAGGCTTTAAAAACACATGCTTATTCATTTTACATAATTATGAACGTGAATAGTATTTTTTCACAGATATTTCTTGTTTTCTCTACTTGTTCTTGAATGAACTAAGAATTTATCAAAGGCAAACCCTTTGTGATGTTCTCTCTGCAATCTAGGTTCTTGAGACAAGTTTTGAACGGGTCTAGATCATGTTGATTTGATTTTTGGCTTTCTTGAGCAGATTTCAATTTGTTAGTGGGTTCAAGGGATTTTCAATCCCAAGGGTTAACGTCAGAGCTTGGTTTCCAAATTAGGTCTGATTTATCACTTTAATTATTGCATTTATGTTTTATCTTAGACCTTTTTTAGGGTTTTTTTATTTATTATGATCTCAAATTTCTTCTTCATTCTTGTTAATTTGGTGTGTTTGAATTCAGATATGTGATTTTCGCAATTGATTATTCGTATACTTGATTCAAGAATTTAGATCTGTAACTTTTTAAATTGATTGCACAAATCCTTACTTCAATTTCTAGATCTGTAATTTCAAATTTAAATTCAATTTGTGTTTGAGTTCAAATTCTAGATCTATTCTAATGTTAGATCAAATTAAGAGCTGTAATTTTCAAATTTGAATTCAATTTCTTGATCTATTTTGATCTTTACTTTAAATACCAGATCCTAGCATTGAATTTTCATAAAAAGAAAAGGCAACATATTTAAAAGGTTGTTGCATAAAAAAAATAAGGAAAAAATAATTGCAAAAAAAGGAGAAATTTTAGAATTGTCTGTTTGATATACTGTGCAAGCTGATATTTGAAGTGATTTGCTGTTGATTGGTCTTTATTTTCAAGGGAGCCGAATATATCATCTTGAGTATCTAGTTTCCTAATTGCTCATTTCCTCGTATAAGTTCTTTGAATCTGAATCTTTTGTTTCCTAATAACTCTTTTACTTGTTTCATACTTGCTCTTTTCCTTGTTTCCTAATTGTTTTTTTTTTCTCGTTACATTTTATTCCTTTCTCTTATTTCTTGAATCTGTTGCTAGTTGGAATAATACAAGGTTGTGTCTTGGTTTAGTTCAAATATTTCTTAAAAAAACTTGAAAGGGGAAACAAGTGAGGTAAATGCAAGAATGATGAGACTAGTATTGAAAAAAATTATAAGAGTGAAAATACGAGTGGTGTGACATTATTTGAGCGTAAATGCGTAAGGGTGAGGCTTTATAACTAACATTTTTTTTTTGCAGCGCATTAAAAATATCTCATAGAAGTGACTCACCACTTAAGGAGGAGGCGGATAACTCATTCTTTGTGTTACAGGCCATGCAACAATAGTTTGAGCGGTTGGATTTGGTGTTGAGGGAAGTGAGGGATAGGATGGATCAGTAAGATGTAGTGATTAAAAATCTGCAAGGTGGGCAAAATAGGAGGAAACGTGAGCTTAGCGTTAAAATGAGTATGAAAATGAAGAAGATGATGAGGATGAGGAAGATGTAGCATCTAAAGTTAGAATGAGTGGAAATGATAGATCTAAATGAGGTAGGCGTGGAAGAGGACTTAGGAGAAATTTAAGGGTGGAGATGGGATAGATGAAAACCTTAGGAGCATCAAATAAAAATACCATTTTTTCAAGGTAGTAATGATCCTGAAGCCTATTTAGAATTGGAGAAGAAAATATAGTTGATTTTTTATTATCACAATTATTCAGAGGAGAAGAATGTGAAATTAGCCATAATTGAGTTAATTGATTATGCAATTATTTGGTGGGATCATTTAGTGACCAATAGGAGGAGGAATCATGAGAGACTTGTAGAAATATGACGTGAGTTGAAAGCTCTCATGAAGCAGATATTTATACCTAGCCACTACTATAGAGATCTTTACAAAAAATTACAAAATCTTACACAATGATCTAGGAGTTTAGAGGATTACCATAAAGAGATGGAAGTGACTATGATTGGGGCTAATGTAGAGGAGGAGGATCGAGAGGCCACATTGACTAGATTTTTAGGTGGTTTGAATAGGGACATAGCCAATGTAGTTGAATTGCAGTATTATGTGGGTGTAGAAAACATGGTGCACATAGGTATGAAGGTGGAGATGTAGTTAAAGAGAAAGTGGCTAGCAATGTATACTTTGATTTCTAGCACTACTTAAAAATCAAAGTGAGATAAAAATGATTGAGTTGTGGTAAAGGTGAAGGTCGAACGACCTAAGAGAAAAGATGAGGAACTAACAAGAACAAAGTCAAGGTAAATTTCCAACTTTCAAGGAATAGAGATATTAAATATTTCAAATATTTAGATTCATGGCATATTGCGTCTCAATGTCCAAACAAGCAAGTGTTGGTTATGCGTGATAATGAGGAGATGACAAATTGAGAGTGAGGATGATAGTGATGAGATGCTTGAGTTGTCGATGCTAGTGATGATGATGGAGTGAATTATCTCGTAGAAGGTGAATCTCTTATTGCCAGGTGTGTTCTCAATACGCAAAATAAGGTAGACGATATGGAGTAGCAAAGAGAGAATATATTTTATACTAGATGCTATGTAAACAACAAGATGTGTACTATAATTGTAGATGGGGAAAGTTGTACCAATTCAGCTAGTACTACTCTAGTTGAGAAGTTGAGCTTACTTTTATTGAAGTACCCTAAACCTTATAAGTTGTAGTGGTTGAATGAACGTGGAGAGATAAAAGTCAATAAGTTTTGGTGGCTTTCACCATTGGGAGATATAGTGATGATATGTTTTGTGATGGAGAGGCCGTGGCAGTATGATAGGAGGGTAATTCATAATGGGTTTAGGAATATGTACATCTTTGTAAAGGATGGAAAAATAATCAAGCTTATTCCTTTAACTCCAAAACAGGTCTATGAGGACCAACTAAAATTGAAAAGTGAGATTGAACAAAAAAGAAAGAGTGAAGTTAAAACACAAGAGAGAAAAACACAAGAGTGAGGCCGAAACCTCAAGAAAAATAGAATGAAAAAAATAATAGAGAGTTGACTGAGAATAAAGAAAAGAAAGTGGAACCATGAGAGAAAAAGAAAGAGAGCATGCAGAGAGAAAATGAAAGACAATGATGAGTTTAATGCAAAATGGAGTGAGTTTAAGAGGGCCTTTTGAGCAAATCAACCTATGATCTTACTTGTTTACAAATAATGTTATCTTAATCTTGATGATACTAGACAATCTCTTCCTAATTTGACTGTTTCTTTGTTGCAAGAGTTCAATGATGTATTTTCAGAGGAGATGCCGAATGGGTTGTCGCCCATTAGAAGCATGTAGCATCAAATTGATTTTGTACTTAGAGTTGTTATTCCAAACCGACCAACCTATAGGAGTAATTTGGAGGAAATAAAGGAGTTTCAAAGGCAAGTTGAATATTTGATGAGTAAGGGGTACGTGAGAGAAAGTATGAGCCCATGTATAGTACCAGTGCTCCTAGTGCCAAAGAAGATGAGACTTGGAGGATATGTGTTGATTGTAGAGCGATAAAAAAATGTTACGGTAAAGTATCTTCATCCAATTCCTAGATTGAATTATATGCTTGATGAATTGCATGGCTCATGTATTTTCAATAAAATAGATCTTAAAAGTAGATACCATCAAATTAAAATAAAAGAAGGAGATGAATGGAAAACTGCTTTTGGATTTTTTGAATGGTTGGTTATGCCATTTGGACTCATAAATGCGTCTAGTACTTTCATGAGATTAATAAACTATGTTTTATGTGTGTTCATATGCAAATTTGTTGTCGTGTGTTTTGATGAAATCTTAGAATACAGAAAGAACTTGGATGAACATATTAAACATTTGAGATGTGTGTTTGATGTGTTGAGAGGTAAAAAATTGTATGCTAATTTTAAGAAATGTACATTCTGTATGGAAAAAGTAATTTTTCTTTGTTATGTTGTTAGTACAAAAGGTATTGAGGTGAATGAAAAGAAAGTAAAAGCCGTCAAGGAGTGGCCAACGCCAAAAGGCATCGTTGAAATAAGAAGCTTGCATGGATTAGCTAGTTTTTATAGGCGGTGTTAAAGATTTTAGTACCATTGTTACATTACTCACTAAAATAATAAAAAAGAATGTGGGCTTTCACTAGGGTATTGATCAAGCGAATGCATTTGCTACTATTAAAAAAAGATTATGTTCTGCACCTGTGTTAGCATTATTTGACTTTAAAATTCTTTTTAAAATGAATATGATACATTAGGAATAGGAATTGGAGCCGTTTTGATGTAGGATAAGTGGCCCCTAGTTTTCTTTAATGAGAAGCTAAGTGGGATGGTTTTGAATAATCCCACTTATGACAAAAAACTTTATACTCTTGTTTGCGCTCTAGAGATGTGGCAGCACTACCTTTGGCCTAGGAAGTTTGTGATCCACACATATTATGAATCATTGAAGCATCTCATTGGTCAAGGTAAATTAAATAAAAGACATGTTAGATGAATGGAATACATTGAGACTTTTCTTTATATCATCTGTTACAAGCAAGGTAAGGAGAACATTGTTACTGATACTTTATCTCGGAGGTATTTACTTCTTACTTCTTTGACTGCCAAAATGCTTGGGTTTGAATATGTGAAAGATATGTATGCCAATGACGCTGATTTCTCTAATGTGTATATGTTGTGTGACAAATCAGAATTGATAAGTTTTACAAGCATGGTGGATATTTGTTTTAAAAAAGTAAGTTGTGTGTGTCAAGTTGTTCAATACGTGAGTTATTGGTGTGTGAGACACATGGTGGAGGATTAATGGGATACTTTGATGTCAGGAAAACCTTAGAGATTTTACATGAACATTTCTTTTAACCTAAAATGAGAAGAGATAACATTCGAATATGTGGTAGCTACATTACATGTAGAAATGTCAAATCTAAAGTTTTTTACCACGAGTTGTATATACCTTTACCCGTTCCTAGAGAATCATGGGTAGACATATCTATGGACTTTGTTTTGTGGCTACTGATTGAGCCATAATATTGTCATTATTTTGCATTTGAATTCGATGTTAATCATATTTTTATACTAGTAATTGAGTGAATTAGGCATTGATGAATCAATTCTAACTCAATTGATAAAAGCCTAGCTTTTGATCTATAATCTCTAATTTCTAATGTTTATTGGCTACTTCATAGAGTTGATATTTTCCTTATGAATCTCGATTGATTTTGATTATGGGCCGTAGAGATGGTTGTTGAAATAAATTTCTATGTGCACAATTTATTTTTTCTCAGGTTTGGAATTTAGATCTATTCCCTTGCACCGAATTCATCCTCACCGACTCACCCTTTTTCTCCTAAGTCATTTCAAGTCCCCTAATGCACCGACTCAACCCCTACACTTCAAGCCAAGACATGCAAAGCCCTTCACCAAGTGTGGCAACCCACGAATGCACCAACTCACAAAGCACTCAAACACCTGCTCCAATTTGCATCAAGCCAGGTTCATAGTACACCTCAAGCTGCACTTCATCTCTAACCGACAGCACTTCACCTCTAACCGACAGCACTTCACAACTTCACTTTATTGTACCTCAAGGCTCAACCTCATTGCACCAAGTCTTCCCTTGGTGTTGAATCCAAGGTTTCAAGTTTCGTATCTACGTGTAGATTTTGATGATAACAAATAAATTCAAGTCTCAAGCTCAAATTATCTACGCAATGGAGCGAAGCGCACATCAAACATTAAAGAACAAGTCTACAAATTAAGTTCATAGATTATTTTTATACATCTCTTGATAAAATTCGAAATTGGATTAAGGTTCAAAAATTAATCTTTTCTCATAAAGCATTAAATTGCATTTTTTTATGCATGACATATGCATGACATCATTAAAAGTTTTAATTTGGAAAATTATATTTTGTATGTGCATGACATATGCAATGATCTCATTAAAAGCTTTATTTTCAAAAATTATATTTTACATATTCATGACATATGCAACGACTTCATTCAAAAATTTGAATTTTGAAAATTGAATGACATATGCAATGACTTCATCAAAATTTGAATTTTGAATTTGGAAGATGATTGAATGTGATCCATTTGCTTATAAATAGCTCACTTGAGTTTTGCAAAATCACAACAACAAGAGCTTACACATCTATGCTAAATTTTGCATCATTCTTTCAAAGCTCTCATTCTCTCTTTTCTAAAGTTTTGAGTCTTAATTCTTGTTTTTTTTAGAGAGATATAGGTTACGCTATATTGTTTCTATCTCACTCATTGAGGAGTGTACTCTGATAGTCTTCCCACTATCAACTCTTGTATAAGTAACATGGTGCGTATAACCCTTGTGTGTATAGAATGTATTCTACATAGTGAATAGTTGAATTACCAAGTGTGAGGTGACTGCAAGTGTAGAGGGTGTTCTATACGGATTCTTTATAACGGTGCTGCTCAAAGGTGTAATAGGTTTCTATCTCCACCTAAAGGAGATTGAATAGTGAATTTGGGATCCTCTAGGGGTAACTTGAGGCGAGGACGTAGGCAGTGAGGCTGAACCTCGTAAAAATACTGAGTTTGCTTCTTCTTACCATACTCTTTACAATTCTTGCTACTTTATATTCTGTTTATATTTTATATCGTATATTTGGTTTACAATTGTTAATTTTTTTATATAACCCAATTCACCCCCTCTTGTATTAGTCATTTGGGTAACAATTGGTATCAAAATAAGAGCTCTATTATAAGATTAACTATCTGTTGAGTTAAGATCATATGACTAACATTGCAGCTACTTTCGCTGAAGGTCAATTCAGTAGTCGACCTCCGCTATTTTGTGGAGATAATTATACTTTCTGGAAAGCTAAAATGAGAATATTTCTTCAGTCTCAAGGTCGAGAAATCTGGAAATGTATTATAAATGGACCTTATATTCCAACAAAAATTGTTGATGGAGTAAAGGCCAAAAAGGAATAAGAAAAGTTTGATCGCGAAGATGATAGACTTTATACTGTGAATGTAATGACTATGAATTTTCTATATAATGCTCTCAATGGTAATGAATTTAACATAATAATGACTTGCAGGATAGTAAAAGAAATTTGGGATAACTTAGAAGTAACCTATGAAGGAACTTCGCAATTCAAAGAATAAAAAATTTATGTTCTTACGCATGAATATGAATTGTTCAAAATGATTGATGATGAATCCATCTCTTCTATGTATACTCGTTTTACTAATATTATAAATAGTTTGACATCTCTTGGTAAAGTTTATTCCAGCTTGGAGATAGTAAGGAAAATTCTCAACTCCTTGCCAAAACGTTGGGAATCAAAAGTAACGGCGATTATTGAAGTTAGAGATCTTAAAAAACTCGAAGTAAATGAACTCATCGGGTCACTTATTACCTATGAGTACACATTGAAAATAGGAGAAGAAGAAGGAAAGCCAAAGAAGAGCTTGTCACTCAAAACCGTTTCTCATGAAAGTGAAAGCGATGAAAATAAAAAAAGCGATGACAAAGAGATTGTAATGATCACAAGAAGATTTAAGATATTCTTAAAAAATAAAGCTCTTCTAAGGAAACCTTTCAAAAAATCTTCCAACAAAAATACAGGTAAAAATGATTCATTAATTTATTATAAATGTAAAAAGTTAGGACATATCAAGGTAGATTATCTCCCACTAAAGAAAAATTGATACAATTCTTTTCATCAATATGAATAGGATGATATAATATTTGATGCTACTAATGAAAATATGTGCCAAGATTTTGCTAAGAGCATGCAGGAAGAATTTGAAATGAGTATGATGGGAACACTTAATTTCTTTCTTGGATTGCAAATCAAGCAAGTAAAAAGTAAAACATTCATTAATCAGTCAAAATATATTAAAGAGGACTCAAAAAGTTTGAGATGGAAGGTGCGAAGGTAATTGGAACACTAATGAGTTCAACCACCAAACTTGATAAAGATGAAAGTGGTAAGCCAGTTGACTCAAAGGTATATCGAGGTATGATTGATAGTTTATTATATTTGACAGCTAGTAAACCTAATATTAGATTCAGTGTATGTTTATGTGCACATTTTCAATCATCTCTAAAGCAATCTCATTTGATTGGAGTCAAGCGTATTTTTAGATATCTTGCCGGTACCATTGACCTAGGGTTATGGTATCCTAAACACACTTATGTCGATCTTATTAGTTATTTAGATGCAGATTATGCTGGTTGCAAAGTTGATCGAAAAAGTACTAGTAGAACATGTTATTTCTTAGGTCATGCACTTGTTTCATGGTTTAGTAAAAAGAAAAATTCTGTTGCATTATCTACTGCTGAGACAGAGTATGTTGCTGCAGGTAGTTGTTGTACTCAAGTTCTTTATATGAAGCAACAACTTGAGGATTTTAAACTTATGTACAATCATATTCTTATTAAATGTGATAATACTAGTGCTATAAATCTTTCAAAGAATCCAATACAATATTCTAGGACCAAACATATTGCAAGTAAATATCATTTTCTTAGAGATCATGTGCAGAAATGTGATATTGTACTAGAATTCACAGTCACTCACGATCAATTGGCAGACATTTTTGCAAAACCCTACCAGAAGATAGACTAAGCATGATTAAAAGAGAAATAGGAATGATGCATGCCATGAATATCTGCTAGATACTTTTATTCTATTATCTCAAATGACTTACAGAATCTTGAGACGTTTAATCTCATCATTCAAATGCATTTGCTCCTCATAAATCATCATGCCATCATTATCTAAAGAATTAGGCAATCGATATGAAGAGGCAAACAAGGATTTTAAATCCTTATTCTATTGCTTTAACTCTACTATTTTTTTGTTTGACTCATAAATAAGTCATTAAAGTACAGAGATCGTTTCGCTAAACTTCTCAATTTCCCGAGTTTTGGACTGCAACCGAGCTGAAAAAGTAACAATGGAAGATGAGTGGAAGATGAGTATCAAGTCCCGAGACCCACAAGCTCATAAATGGCATCATGATCTGGTTTATTAGCCAAATCAGTCTCTTGCTGCTTCATGGCGTCTACAACATATGCATAAATAGTTTGAGATGAAAAATGCCTCATATCTTGATCACGAGAAGCATTGAAGGAAAATTGATGAGCCATTGAAATTTTATAGAGTGAGAATGAAGATGAATTACAGAGATGAGAAGAAGATTTGATGCGAATTAGATAAGTTAATGATTGCTTTTATAAAGATGTAAATAAGTACAAGACAAACGGCCATATCTTCAAATCTTACTTAATCAAGCTTACAAGATATGTGACGACCCCGAATTTCCCATACTTTGCTTTTACTTAATTAAATATATAGAGTTTAGTAACTTAGGCAATTGAGTGGATAAAGCCTTAAAAGGTGGGCTTAGAAGTTGAAGGCCTTAAGGCCATAGCAAAAGCTTTGGGCCTAAGTGGAGGAAGACAAGCCCATAGGTCCATGAAAGGAAGTCCAATAGTCAACCCAAGCCCATGCTTGATGACACATGTCAAGCTAGGGGAAGTTTAGTAAGTTAAATCAAGACTAGTAGTTGAAAGAAGAAAATGCTAGTAGGTGAGAAAGTTGGCTAGTTGTTTTGGTTGGAGAAAGGAAAGAGAAGACTAAGATGGAATCTTCACATCTTTTCCTACCTAGATAGGCGTGTAAGGCATATGATTTTTGCCAAATAAGATCATCATGGGATCCTACCATATCTAGTCAAATGATGAGATAAGATTTGAGAAGATTTGGAGATGAGAAAAGAGAGGGGATTTGGTAGGGGCTATGGCCGAATGGCCTTAGGGTTTTCTCACCAAGATATTTTCCAAATCTAGATGGAAGGGACATGTAGGATTTGTGTAAGACTAGATAAGACTTGATGTATAAGAGAGTGTAAGAAAGATGACATGAGATGTGGATTGATGGACAAAAAGTGGGAGGAAGGAAATGGAGGGTTCGGGTATGGCTATAGCCAACTCCCCCTCCTTTTGTTTGACATCCTTTTTGCTACCAAATCTAGGCTATGGATTTGTGTAAGAGTGATAGGATAAGCTTGTGTAAGAGATGAAGTGATTGGTTGATTGAAAGAGCATGTGACAAGAGGGAAATGAGGGTAGGAAGAAGGGAGGGTTTCGGATGAAGCAAGGGGTCTGAACCCCACTTGTGCATTCTCCCAAAAAGTGATCCTCAAATCCCTTGGAATGACCTATGAGATGATTGTTGGGAAGACAAGAAGTGATGTGAGGTGATGGAAAGGGGTTGGAACCCTTGAGAGAGAGGCCGGCCATGTGGAGAGAAAGAAGAAACAAAATCTTCAACCTAGGATGAGCTAGATTAGGGTTGCTGTGATCAAATGATGTGAGTCACTCAAAGGTCTTTCAAACCTATCACATGTCACCCAAACTTAGGGGAATGAGTGGCCTAGAAGCCTAGGAAAGCCCCTTGGCCGAATGGCCTTGCTTCCTCACCCATTTGGCTTGCTTCATTCGGACACACACACACACCTCACTCACCCTTCACCTCACGGCAACCACTCTCCATTTCTCCCAACTTTGCTTCACTTCACTTCACCACCAAAGCACCTAAGCACTCCAAACTTAGAAGAAGAGGAAGCTAGTGGTTTTGGAAGGAGGAACTCCTAGAAGAGGTAAGTGACTTGGTTACTTTAAAATAAACCTAGAAGTATAAGGAAGAACACTACCTATGTTCATGCTTTCTAAAATAAATCTCTTTTTGAAAATGTTATGTTCTTAGCATATTCTAATAAAGTATTTCTTTTATTTTCAAAACTCTTATAAGCTAGTTAGGAAGATTGTAAGTATATCTCTATTTTGCCTTTAGCATTTTTAGTATATTTTTGAGTGAATGTGTTGAATATGCTTGTATTGCTTGGTTTCTTGCTTTATATTACCGTGATGTAACTTTGCGGGTAGAAATACTACTTTTGTTAGAATCCATGTCTAGAACCCATGTTCTTTCTTAAATAAAGAGTTATCATGTATTGATGATCTTGGTGGTTTTGTGAGAAAAGCATGTAAGAATGAAAATTGTTAAATCGTTGAATGTTGGGGTAATGGGAGATGTATCATATGAAGGCAATATCTTGATTTTTGTAGCAAATATCTTGCCTATTGAAATGCGATGCTAGGATGAATATTTACAAAGTATTGGTGGAATCTAGCTATATTGTTCGTGGAAGATATTGTTATTATTATTGATTGATGGTTGCTATAGAAATGCATGCTTGTGGAGTTTCGGTTTGGAGGATTTCTTGGAGGGGAAATTTTGAGGTTTTAATTCCCTTTCGTCAAATACTTGTGTTGGATATTTTGGAGAAGTAAAAACATAGGGAGTGTGAGAATGACATGTATATTTTCGTTTTCACTTAGAGTACTCAAGTAGGGCACTAGTTTGGATGAGCTAAGGAAAGAAACACTAAGTTTATGGGCCATAGGGTTTCGGGTTGCCCCCTTGTAAGGGTAGAAAATTGTTTTGAACATTGAACTAGGGCTAGAGAGTGTAAGGCAGATGAATGGAAGAAGAAAACTCCAAAGGGAGACAATGGGGGTCTTGGCCCAAACCCTAGGGGTGGAGGCCGAGCACCCTATTCACCCTATTGTACTTGTTTAAGTATTTTCACATGAGTATGAGTTAAGGAGAAGAAGGTTTTGAAGGGAAAATGATTAAATGTGTGTATTCGGGTTCGCCTCGAGTTTTACATAACAAAGTTAGTAGTTGCATGTCCCATGCATAAGCACAAAAACCCATGTTTTGAGTCGAATACGTTTTTGAAAGAAATGAATTAATGTTTTAGAAGAACCCTAAAGGCTAGGATGGGGAAGTGTTCCAGTAGAACTCTCTGTTCACTCAGGAGCGACTAAATTGAGTGAAAACCCCTGGGTCGACGAAAAATAGTCGGCGGACCATGTGTGACTCCAAAAAGGTGTCCGGAGCGTGGTCGCACCTAATGCTAGTGGGTGCCATAAAAAGCGGTGTTGGCCTCGGCCTCACCATATGAAAAGTTTGTAGTTACTCGAAGAGAAATTCCTAAGTGACGAAAAGCGCGAAAGGACGCGAAACGTATTCACCTAGGTTGACTTGATCATTGGGTGTGACGCTAACTAGCGGGGAGCACATGGGGTATAAGGGAACCGTGAGGTGTCCAAAATATGAAGTCATGACAAAAAAAAAGTTCTTTTGGGCCGTATATGATATGATAAGTGGCGTCTAAGATAAGAAAAGACGAAACTTTTCTGAATAGAGTGTCTCTTTGAAAGAATATGCATTAAAGAAGTTTTGCTACGTGATTTTGAACAAGTATGCATTGGAAATTGAGAAAAAGAAAAGAAAGATGAATTTTTGTCACGAGCATGTGCATCGGTCCCAGCATGAGTCCCATGTTACTATATACGTATGTATTTGCTTGTTATTCACTTAACCATATGCTTAAAATGCTTTCGTTAAAATGTTGATTTATTTACTGAGATTTCCCCCGAAATCTGACCCTTTTCTATATCCTTACTATCCTTCCCTATTGGGAATGATAGAAGTAATTGTAGGTGACGATGGCTCAACCGAGTACGACCCCCTTGATGATACCTCAGACCCTCAGGGACCCGATTGAGTCTGCCCTTATGGGGCCAGTGACTCTGAACCTTCCGGGCCAGTGGGAGGTGGAGTCACTGAAGATGGCGATATACGGTTCGGTAGGTTTGTACCTTACGGGGTGTTGTCTAGTATTAGGTGTAGACGAGTCCCTCTACCTGGGACATGATTTTGGAATGCCCTCTAGGGCGATATGTGAGGTGGAGCCTAACTTAGATTTGGATCGGTTTCGCTGGGGCCCGAACCTTAAAAAGATAAAAAAGGAGCCCATCTATTGAACCTCATGGGCAATGTTAAGAACCACGGTATTTTGTGACACCCTTTGTTTATGTATTTGGTAAAGCCTTCCCGCTTGTGGGAAGTGCTATTTTGAATATTTGGACAAGGTCATATAAATTTTGAAATTTGGGCTATGTATAATCTTTATTTTGGGATCCATAGCATAACCATGTGATGCATATTATAGAAGGTTTGATCTTTTTCTTTCGCTGCGAGAATCTTCACATGACGTTTAAAAAAAAAAACATACACGTATGATATGATGAGGGGTGAACTTCCTTGCGTTGCTCATCCCCAACGCTTCTATTCACGTGCGATCCCAAGTGTGGATTGGGGCGTTGACAGCGGTGGTATCAGAGCAATTAAGTTTCTGGATAAAAACCACAAGTCATAGGAAAGGAAATCACATGGTATAGGATATGACCTCTTAGCTTTAGGCTTGACGAGTTTTGGAGGAATGGTTGAGAATGATGATAGTTGCTAAGATGATCAGAATAGAATACCGGAGTTTTGGTAACTCACGTGTAAATTCTGTGCTTTCAGGAGAAGTATGGCAAGAGGAAAAATACGTGCTCCTACCCCAAGGCCCAGGGCACCTCCAGAAGGAAACAATCAGAATATTGGCAGTCCTATGAAGGGCGAGACGCCACTGATTTCTCCCCCTAGAATCGAAGAAAGGGAAGCATGGAATACACTGATGGACGGAGGACAGGCCATAGCTGAGGCGATCCGTTAGATGACAGAATTAGTAAAAACCAAGATGGAACAAGGCAGATGCCATCCACATACCGGCGGAGGAATGCCGGGCTGTACTTACGAAAATTTCCTAGTCTATCGGTATCCGAACTTCGTGGGAACGGAAGGAGATATGAAAGCGGATAGATGGATTATGGACTTGGAACCTACCTTCGAGATCAGCGGATGTACGAAAATCTAGAAAGTACAATATGCGGGACACCTGCTATAGAGAGAGGCTGGACTGTGGTGGGATACAAAAAGGAAGCTACTAAGAGAGGAATTGGGAGAGAACGTGGACCCCACCTGAGAACGCTTCAAGGCAGAATTCGACAAGCGCTTCTTCCCTCAATCCATCAAATAGCAAAAGGCCATGGAATTCGCCACGCTAGGACAAGGGGGCATGACAGTGAATCAGTACGCCGCGAAATTCATGGAAATGGCGCGATTCGCTCCTCATTTGGTATCCATTGAGAAAATGCGAGCGAAGAAGTTTCAAGACGGGTTACAGCCAAGAATCCGCAACCAGGTAGCTTGCCTGCGAATTGAGAATTTCTAGGAGCTAGTGAATGTAGCGGCTATTGCTGAGGCAGAGCAAAAGAGTTTGATTAACCAAGTGCAAATGAACAAAAAGAGGAATTTTCCCTACTCTTCTGGGAAGGAAGCGGGCAAGAAAAGAGTTACTTTTCCTGCGGATAAAAGGAAGGGAAAAATGAGCGGGCCAGGAGTACCAGCATCCTTGCCGCCTTGCAGAACATGTGGACGATCGCATCCGGGCGAGTGTCGGGTGGCGACAGGAGTCTGTTTCCGATGTGGTCAGAAAGGCCATAAAGTCCGTGACTGTCCTCAAATGGTCGCTAGCGGGACTACCCTATCGGGAGAGAAAGCAAAGACTCCCGTGAAAGCCAAAGTATATGCCCTTACCCCGAGAGAAGTGGACATGGAAGATGAGGAGGCCATTAATGCAGGCATCATTACTGGTAAAAGACTCGACCTTGTCTTAATTTAAATTACGAAATGATTTTTGCTAGCTTGTTGATAGTAGAAACTTTTATAGGGGAGATCATTCTGATGCGTAATATAGTGTATGCATTGTTTGATTCTGGAGCAACGAGATCCTTCATCTCCTATAATTGCATGCGAAAGTGTAACCTAGAAGTAGAACCCTTAGATCAGAAGGTACTGGTAGCCCTCCCGGACAAAAGAATGATAGGCTGCCAGCGGATAGCAAGAAACTGTCCTTTAGAAATTGCTGGAGTATGATTGAATGCCAACTTGATAGTTTTTCACCTGTTGAGATTTGACGTAATACTGGGAATGGACTGGCTAACCAAGCATTTCGCCAAGATCGATTGTCGCAAAAAGGAGATAACCTTTGAGTTGCCAGGAGAACAAGAGCTACGTTACGCAGGAGAGATGGTTAGCTCGGTTCCTTCTATTGTGACGGCAAGGAGAGCAGTCAGGAGTCTGAAAGGAGAGGCGAAAGCATTCTTGCTGATGTCCTCCAATGCAACAGAGGATATGAAGAGTATTGAAGAAATTCCAGTGGTACAAGATTTCCCTCGAGTATTCTCAGAGGATTTTCCTAGACTATCTCCAGATCGTGAGACGGAATTTACCATTGAATTGGAACCTGCGACAGCTCCAGTTCATAAGGCACCATATCGAATGGCTCCAACGGAACTCAAGGAATTGAAAGTGCAAGTAGAAGAATTATTATCAAAAGGATTCATACGACCTAGCTCGTTGCCATGGGGAGCTTCAGTATTATTTGTAAAGAAAAAGGACGGAACAATGAAGATGTGTATCGACTATAGAGACCTTAACAAGGTCATTATAAAAAACAAGTATCCGTTACCACAGATAGATGATTTGCTAGATCAACTACAAGGAGCAACGGTATTCTCAAAAATTGATCTCAGATCAGGATATCATCAGTTGAAAATCAAGGAGCTGGATGTACCCAAGACTGCCTTTCGAACTTGATATAGACACTTTGAGTTCTTAGTTATTTTTGGACTGACAAATGCCTCAGCAGCCTTTATGGACTTAATGAACAGAATTTTTCGACAGTATCTGGATAGTTTCGTCGTGGTGTTTATCGATGACATCTTAATATACTCCCGAAATGATGAAGAACATTGAGAGCATTTAAAGACGGTGCTAAACACTTTGCAGGAGCATCAGCTATAGGCAAAACTTAGTAAATGCGAGTTTTGGCTTCGAGAGGTTAAGTTTCTAGGTCATGTTATCTCCAGTAAAAGAGTGGCGGTAGACCCAGCAAAGATAGAAGCAGTGACAGAATGGCAGAGACCGACAAGCGCCACGAAATACGAAGCTTCCTCGGTCTAGCGGGATACTACAGGAGGTTCGTAGAAGGATTTTCTAAGCTGTCTGGTCCTCTGACAGCGTTAACTAAGAAAAACGCCAAGTATGTCTGGAGCGATAAGTGCGAACAGAGTTTCCAAGAGCTCAAGAAAAGACTAACGTCGGCACCTGTACTATCTTTGCCAGAACCTCACAAACCATATGTGATATTTAGCGACGCTTCAAAGATGGTTTGGGATGTGTCCTGATGCAAGAGGGACGAGTAGTTGCCTACGCATCCTGACAGCTTAAGGATCATGAACGCAATTACCCTACCCACGATCTAGAATTGATGGCAGTAGTGTTTGCACTAAAAATTTGGAGACACTACTTGTATGGGGAAAGGTGTGAGATATATACTGATCACCAAAGCTTGAAGTACCCGTTCAGTTAGAAGAATTTGAATATGAGACAAAGGAGATGAGTTGAGATGATTAGTGATTTTCAGTGTGAGATCAAGTATCACCCAGGAAAAGCTAATGTAGTGGCTGATGCGTTAAGTCGAAAGACGCAGACAGAAGAGTCACCAATGCTGACCACTATGCGGGATATGCTGGTCGAGAACCTACCTCGAGAAGTGTTGCTACTGGCAACACAGGAAATTGTATCTCTAACGGAAGACGAAATACGGGAAGGCCAACGAAAGGATGCTAAATTGGAAAAGGTTCGACAGAAACTGCTCGAGGGGCAAGGGTCACCTTACTTTACAATATCAGATGATGGGACACTGTACTTCGAAAAAAGAAGAGTAATACCAGACGATTCAGAGCTCAGAGAAAAGCTTATGAGGGAAGCGCATTGCACCCCGTATATAGCTTACCCGGGAAGCACCAAAATGTACCAAGACTTGAAAAGGAAATTCTGGTGGGAAGGCATTAAAAAGGATGTGGCTATGTTCGTAGCCAAATGCCCGATATGCCAACTGGTTAAAGCCGAACATCAACGTCCGGTTGGAATGTTACAACCCTTACCGATTCTGGAATGGAAATGGGATGATGTATCTATGAACTTCGTAGTGGGATTCCCGAGAACATCGGCAGGGAAGAATACAATCTGGGTAATAATTGACAGATTGACTAAGAGTGCACATTTCTTGCCAATAGCCAATACAGATTCCATGGAGAAGTTGGCACGAGTTTATGTGAAGAAATAGTGCGCCTGCACGGCGTGCCCAAAATGATTCTTTCGGATCGAGACTCCAGATTCACATCTTGTTTCTGGCAAAGTTTACAAAAGATGATGGGGACGAACTTGAATTTCAGTAGTGCCTATCACCCCCAAACTGATGGTCAAACGGAACGGACAATTCAGACCTTAGAAGACATGTTGCGAGCATGCGTACTAGACTCGCGCGACAACTGGGAAAGTCTTTTGCCTCTGGTAGAGTTTGCCTATAACAACAGTTTTCAAGCTACTATCCAAATGGCACCCTATGAAGCCTTATATGGAAGAAAATGCCGATCGCCTCTATATTGGGATGAAGTAGGCAATAGTCGAGTGCTAGGGCCTGAATACTTACAAGAAGTCCGAGCCCAAGTGCAATTGATACGAGAAAGAATGAAGACGGCCTAAAGCAGGCAAAAGAGTTATGCAGATAGACGTCGAAGACCCTTGGACTTCAAAGTCGGCGATTGGGTATATATCAAGATTTCACCAATGAAGGGAGTGACTCGATTTGGGAAGAAAGGAAAATTGAGACCCTGTTACGTAGGCCCTTATGAAATTCTTGAGAAAGTCGGGTCGGTGGCTTTCCATGTGGATTTACCCACAAGTTTACAAGGAATTCACAATGTATTTCATGTATCATCACTGAAAAAGAGTCTAAGTGAAAGACCGGGGATAGTTATGGACCCAGAAAGTATCAAACTACGTCCTAACTTAACATATGAAGAGTGGCCAACTCAAATTGAAGATTACAAAGAACAAGAACTGAGGAATCGAAAGATTTTGATGGTTAAAGTATTATGGAACAACCCCGCTTTTCAAGAAGCGACATGGGAATGTGAAGATCTTATGAGGGCTAAATACCCTCATTTGTTTGCAAACAGTTAATGTATCTATAGTCTTTTGCTTGAACCTTTTGTATCTTTTCGACAATGATGACGATGATATGTGTATATATGTATGAATGTATGAGTGCTTTGTGATGATTATGTCTGTAATTGTTTGACTATTCCTTATAATCATAGTGACTTGTGAAATTTTAATCAGGAGATGACCCGAACTAAGAGAAATCCTTGTATGTCAGTGGCCACCGTAGCTCAGAAGAGGGAAATAAGGGAAAAAAGACAAAGAATAATGCGCAGAAGACGGAAAGAATGAGAGTACAGGGATTAGCGCGTTTGGAACGATATGAGTGGCACCGCACCCATATTATGAGTATCACTCGTAGAGGAGTACTTGTTCCTCGTCGAGCTATGCCTCACAAAAAGCGACAACCACCCAGAAGCTGGTTGAGACCGGAGAGAAAACAATTACATAGGATAATCCGGGGTGAGGCGAGCGAACCAAATTTAGAACCCCTGAACTTTTCCGATACTTTCGAGGACTGTATTAGACTAAGAGAAGAGGGAGTGCCCCGAGTAGAGACAGAGGAAGAAATTACTCATAGGTTGAACGAGTTGAGAGTAAACATGAATTATGACCCGGACGTGGATATTGTATTCTACCACTCCCAGGACTTTGTGATAGAGGAGGAAGACATACCCACCTAGTCTTCATCAGAGGAATCTACGGCCACTAGCACAAGAGGTATATATATATGTGTGTGTGTGTGGAAAAAAAAAACCCACCCTTTATTTGTCTTCTTGTGCATACCTTAGCGATTTCGAGGACGAAATCTTCTTTTTAGTGGGGGAGGATGTGACGACCCCGAATTTCCCGTACTTTGCTTTTATTTAATTAAATATATAGAGCTTAGTAACTTAGGCAATTGAGTGGATAAAGCCTTAAAAGGTGGGCTTAGAAGTTGACGGCCTTAAGGCCATAGCAAAAGCTTTGGGCCTAAGTGGGGGAAGACAAGCCCATAGGTCCATGAAAGGAAGTCCAATAGTCAACCCAAGCCCATGCTTGATGACACATGTTAAGATAGGGGAAGTTTAGTAAGTTAAATCAAGACTAGTAGTTGAAAGAAGAAAATGCTAGTAGGTGAGAAAGTTGACTAGTTGTTTTGGTTGGAGAAAGGAAAGAGAAGACTAAGATGGAATCTTCACATCTTTTCCTACCTAGATAGGCGTGTAAGGCATATGATTTTTGCCAAATAAGATCATCATGGGATCCTACCATATCTAGTCAAATGATGAGATAAGATTTGAGAAGATTTGGAGATGAGAAAAGAGAGAGGGGATTCGGTGGGGGCTATGGCCGAATGGCCTTAGGGTTTTCTCACCAAGATATTTTCCAAATCTAGATGGAAGGGACATGTAGGATTTGATTAAGACTAGATAAGACTTGATGTGTAAGAGAGTGTAAGAGAAAGATGACATGAGATGTGGATTGATGGACAAAAAGTGGGAGGAAGGAAATGGAGGGTTCGGGAATGGCTATAGCCGACTCTCCCTCCTTTTGTTTGACATCCTTTTTGCTACCAAATCTAGGCTATGGACTTGTGTAAGAGTAATAGGACAATCTTGTGTAAGAGATGAAGTGATTGGTTGATTGAAAGAGCATGTGACAAGAGGGAAATGAGGGTAGGAAGAAGGGAGGGTTTCGGATGAAGCAAGGGGTCCGAACCCCACTTGTGCATTCTCCCAAAAAGTGATCCTTAAATCCCTTGGAATGACCTATGAGATGATTGTTGGGAAGACAAGAAGTGATGTGAGGTGATGGAAAGGGGTTAGAACCCTTGAGAGAGAGGCCGACCATGTGGAGAGAAAGAAGAAACAAAATCTTCAACCTAGGATGAGCTAGATTAGGGTTGATGTGATTAAGTGATGGGAGTCACTCAAAGGTCTTTCAAGCCCATCACATATCACCCAAACTTAGGGGAATGAGTGGCCTAGAAGCCTAGGAAAGCCCCTTGGCCGAATGGCCTTGCTTCCTCACCCATTTGGCTTGCTTCATTTGGAAACACACACACATCCCACTCACCCTTCACCTCACAGCAATCACTCTCCATTTCTCCCAACTTTGCTTCACTTCACTTCACCCCCAAAGCACCTAAATACTCTAAACTTAGAAGAAGAAGAAGCTAGTGGTTTTGGAAGGAGGAAATCCTAGAAGAGGTAAGTGACTTGGTTACTTTAAAATAAACCTAGAAGTATAAGGAAGAACACTACCTATGTTCATACTTTCTAAAAGAAACCTCTTTTTGAAAATGTTATGTTCTTAGCATATTCTAATAAAGTATTTCTTTTATTTTCAAAACTCTTATAAGCTAGTTAGGAAGATTGTAAGTATATCTCTATTTTGCCTTTAGCATTTTTAGTATATTTTTGAGTGAATGTGTTGAATATGCTTGTATTGCTTGGTTTCTTGCTTTATATTACCGTGATGTAACTTTGCGGGTAGAAATACTACTTTGGTTAGAATCCATGTCTAGAACCCATGTTCTTTCTTAAATAAAGAGTTATCATGTATTGATGATCTTGGTGGTTTTGTGAGAAAAGCATGTAAGCATGAAAATTGTTAAATCGTTGAATGTTGGGGTAATGGGAGATGTATCATATGAAGGCAATATCTTGATTTTTGTAGCAAATATCTTGCCTATTGAAATGCCATGCTAGGATGAATATTTACAAAGTATTGGTGGAATCTAGCTATATTGTTCGTGGAAGATATGGTTATTATTATTGATTGATGGTTGCTATAGAAATGCATGCTTGTGGAGTTTCGGTTTGGAGGATTTTTTGGAGGGGAAATTTTGAGGTTTTAATTCCCTTTCGTCAAATACTTGTGTTGGATATTTTGGAGAAGTAAAAACATAGGGAGTGTGAGAATGACATGTATATTTTCGGTTTCACTTAGAGTACTCAAGTAGGGCACTAGTTTGGATGAGCTAAGGAAAGAAACACTAAGCTTAAGGGCCATAGCGTTTCGGGTTGCCCACTTGTAAGGGTAGAAAATTATTTTAAACATTGAACTAGGGCTAGAGAGTATAAGGGAGATGAATGGAAGAAGAAAACTCCAAAGGGAGACAATGGGGATCTCGGCCCAAACCCTAGGGGTGGAGGCCGAGCACCCATTCACCCTATTGTACTTGTTTAAGTGTTTTCACATGAGTATGAGTTAAGGAGAAGAAGGTTTTGAAGGGAAAATGATTAAATGTGTGTACTTGGGTTCGCCTCGAGTTTTGCATAACAAAGTTAGTAGTTGCATGTCCCATGCATAAGCACGAAAACCCATGTTTTGAGTCGAATACGTTTTCGAAAGAAATGAATTAACGTTTTAGAAGAACCTTAAAGGCTGGGACGGGGAAGTATCCCAGTGGAACTCTATGTTCACTCAATAGCGACTAAATTGAGTGAAAACTCCTGGGTCGACGAAAAACAGTCGGCGGACCATGTATGACTCCAAAAAGTGTCCAGAGCGTGGTCGCACCTAATGCTAGTGGGTGTCATAAAAAGTGGTGTTGTCCTCGGCCTCACCATAGTAAAAGTTTATAGTTACTCGGAAAGAAATCTCCGAGTGACAAAAAGCGCGAAAGGGCGCGAAACGTATTCACCTAAGTTGAATTGGTCGCCGGGTGTGACAGTAACTAACGGGGAGCATACGGTGCATAGGGGAACCGTGAGGTGTCCAAAATATAAAGTCATGACGAAAAGAAAAGGGCTTTCGTGCCGTATATGATATGATAAGTGGCGCCTAAGATAAGAAAAGATGAAACTATATGCATTAAGCGATGAACAGTCGGCGGACCATGTGTGACTCCAAAAAGGTGTCCGAGCTATGCCAGCTAGATTAATTGCAATTGTCCCTATTTTTCTTGTAAAATGCTGCCATTATCTGCTGATGTTGACTCTGTGCTTGAATTCTCACTTATTCCGATTCCTCTATTCGAAGTTTCTAAACATGAGCTAATTCTGTCAAATCTTTATTTTCTTGCTTTAACCTCTTATTCTTTCTACCTTTATTTGCAAGCTTTTGATGTAGAACAGATATTTGATTGTTAAATTGATCAACCTCATTTGTCCTCGTTAGTAATCTCCGAGACATGATCGTAACCGAGACATGGTCGTAACCGAGACAGCATATTGAGCACTGAGAGTTCTTGATGCTACAACAACCTCAGAATCAGTCCTACCAGAAAAATGTATCTCCGCTTCTATCATGGTATTGACAGTATCAGGAGATAAAATGACTGGTTAAGACGGTTCTTGGTTCAAATCCAGAAGATTACTAGAAGAAATTTTCTCCGCCATTTTGTTGTTTTGGGTAAACAGATACTTGATCAAGGAGCAATGTGAGATTTTTCTTGTGAGTATTCGATGGGTAAAAAATGTTTTTTTAAACAGCAACTCAAAAGCTTTCAAATCTTTATAAAATCTCGTTGGTCAACAACATCAAGTAAATTTGAATCTCCTTTCGCTCCGAATTGCCAGAGCTAGACCTTCAGCTTTTGCATTTTTGTCGGACACGAGAGTTAGGCATCAACCTTTGCAGTTTTTGTCGAATACGGGTGGTTCTGATTATTCAACACTCTACAGTTTCTACTAAACGCACCGTTTTATTTGGTTATTGGTTATTACAGAAAGAAATCTTACTGAAGGCAATTACAGTTCCTTTTTAATGATGCCAAAATGGAGAGAAGTCTTATAGTAGTATTATACTACCCTGTTATATATACTAGAATCATATTTATATTTTTCTTGAAAAACTAACATATATTTTTAGGGGGAGTTTAAGTATTACTGTAGGTCGCAGATTTCTACTAAGTATTTGTCATCATCAAAAAGGGAGAGATTGTTGAATCCAAGGTTTCAAGTTTTGTATCTATGTGTAGATTTTAATGATAACAAATAAATTCAAGTCTCAAGGTCAAATTATTTACGTAATGGAGTGAAACGCACATCAAGCATAAAAGAACAAGTTTACAAATGAAGTTCATAGATTATTTTACATTTTTTGATAAAATTCGAAATTGGTTTAAGGTTCAAAAATTAATCTTTTCTCATAAAGCATTAAATTGCATTTTTTTTATACATGACATAAGCATGATATATGCATGACATCATTAAAAGTTTTAAATTGAAAAATTATATTTTGCACGTGTATGACATATGCAATGATCTCATTAAAAGCTTTATTTTCAAAAATTATATTTTATATGTGCATGACATATGCAATGACTTCATTTAAAAATCTGAATTTCGAAAATTGAATGACATTTGCAATGACTTCATCAAAATTTGAATTTTGATTTTGGAAGATGATTGAGTGTGATCCATTTGCCTATAAATAGCTCACTTGAGTTTTGCAAAATCACATCAATAAGAGCTTACATATCTATTGCTAAGTTTTGCATCATTCTTTCAAAACTCTCATTCTCTCCTTTTTAAAGTTTTGAGCCTTAATTCTTGTTCTTTTTTAGAGAGATATAGGTTGTGCTGTATTGTTTCTATCTCATTCATTGAGGAGTGTACTCTGATAGTCTACCCACTATCAACTCTTATATCAGTAAAATGGTGCGTATAACCTTTGTGTGTGTAGAAGGTATTCTACACAGAGAATAGTTGAATCACCAAGTGTGAAGTGATTACAAGTGTAGAAGGTGTTCTACACAGATTCTTTGTAGTGGTGCTGCTCAAAGGTGTAATAGATTTCTATCTCCATCTAAAGGAGATTAAATAGTAAATTTGGGATTCTCTAGGGGTAGCTTGAGGCGAGGACGTAGGCAGTGGGGCAGAACCTCGTAAAAATACTGAGTTTACTTCTTCTTACCCTACTCTTTATAATTCAAGTTGATTTATATTCTGTTTATATTTTATATCGTATATTTTTATTTACAATAGTTAATTTTTTTATATAACCGAATTCACCCCCCTCTTGTGTTAGTCATTTGTGCAACACTTGGAAAAGCACTAGAAGCAATGCAACCCTGCACTTCAAACGCAACTCAGAAAATTATTTCAAGTGACAGCCCAACCTAAGCACTCCAATTCACACCACTAACTCACTCCAAGCCAATTCCAAGTAATCAAAATGCAGAATTGCATCCACCTGCTAGCAGCTAATTCATTCCACGATGCATGTTACCATTCTCGAACAAGCATGCCTACTAGACATTAAAGACTGGGTTTACATGGAAATGGCATGGGTTTGAGGTTGTAGCAGAGAAGAGAAAAAGGGGGTAAAGAGACCATTTTTTGGTGGCTTTTCTGGGTGGATTTCGAAGACCAAAGAGTTTGGTTGAACTTCCGTGACTTGCCCAGTTTCTTTGTTATCGTTTTTTTGTTCTTCTCTTGAATCCATAGACCACTTGGACTGGATTTGAGCCTCTTGTTCATTGCATTTGCACTTAAGTTATTTGATTTTAGCTTGAATTTATTTTAGCAACCTACTTGCAGTGCTTTATGCTTTTTGGACTCATTTTTTGTACTTTTGCTTTCTATTTCGTTAGTTGTTCATTTACGTTGCTCAGTGATCTCCATCTGTTAGGCCATTCGAGAAGTTGTTCATTCGGCAGTAGCTATTGTTGCATTTATTTGTAGTTCCATTCCATAACTCAGAGCTCATTTGGTGATCCACAAAATTTATTCTAGCAGCTTTAGTTCACATTTTCGATAGTTTTGCTTTCTATTTCAGTTCATTTATCACTCATTTTTGGTAGTTAGTGTTCATCTCATATTTGATGTTTCCAATCCATGAGTAGCCTTTAGTAGGTTGGTTATATATTGTAGCAACGTTATAGATCAATGTAATTGGTTGCATTTGTTTGTGTTCATCCCATTAATTCCTCTCGGTTGTCCATCTTATGTTGGGACATTTGGTTCCTCAACAACTTTTATTTACATTGCTTGTTCTTAGGATCTTCCCATTCTGACATTTTGATCACTTTGCATATTTCAGCTATTTTTTATTTTTGCTACTTGATTTTGGTTTGTGTAATTTCCTTGGACTGGATTGAACATTCTTGGAATAGAAATAGTTTGGTTACGCTTTACACACAAGGTGTTTAATAAATGTTCCTTAAGACGAAGATTTCATAATTTTTCATTTGTCTCTTGAAAGCGTTGGATTAGATGATGTTGATGAACGTGATTTAGCTTCTCAAGTGAGGATAACCATGATTTATTTAAGGCACATTCACAACTCACTCAATACATGAAAGTAATTGAAGTAGCGTCAAGGCGCATTAGAGAAAAAAAATTTAGATGTTTGCCAAATATTTTTATTCCAAATTCATGTTTGATACATTATTTTTTTACTTTTCTTGCATAAATTTTAGCGACCATTCACCATCTCACTCAAAAAAAGAAACATGACATTTTTAATAATGTCCAAAAATCCATTCTCATTGTGAATACCATTGTGGATAGCCTTAAATTATTACTTCATTTTATTTTTGATAGTGGATAAACTTACATATTAAATGAACCATTCCTTGAGGAAATGACTTAAGAACTTCCCTAATATTACTTGATAACTCTTATACTTGTGAGTCATTTCTTAAACACTTTTTAGAGCAAGTAAGCTTGCCTAGGACAAAAAAGGGTAGAGATTTTATTTTTGTAATAGTGGACAGATTTAATAAAATGACACAATTCATTCAATGCCATAAAACAGTTGATGCCACAAATATAACTAATTTGTTTTTCAAGGAAATAGTGTGACTCCATGGTGTACCTAAGAGTATTATTTCTGATAGGGATGTTAAATTCCTTAACTATTCCTGTAAAGTTTTGTGAGAAAAATTAGGTATCAAACTTTTATTTTCCATCACTTGTCAATTGTCATCCCTAGACTGACGGATGGACTGAAGTAGTCAACAAGACTTTAACTCAACTTTTATGCACTATCATTCAAAAGAATTTGAAAACTTAGGAGGATTGTTTGCTATTATTTATAGAGTTTGCATATAATACAACAATACATACTATTACTTTTTATTCTCCCAGTGAAATTGTTTATTGTTTTAATCCACTTACTTCTTTAGATTTGATGTCTTTACCTATTGATGCAAAGAACAACTTGGATGGATAAAAGAAAGCCGAATTGGTGAAGCCAATTCATGAGAGGGTACGACTTCAAATTGTGCAGAAGAATAAAAAGTTTGCTTCCCAAACCTATAAGGAGCGAATGTGTGTCATCTTTAAATCAGGAGATTGGGTTTGGGCTCATATGCGCAAAGAAAAATTCTCAGCTTATAGAAAAACTAAATTGCATCCTCAAGGAGATGGACATTTCCAAATCTTTGAGAAAACTAATGATAATGCTTATAAAATAAATTTTCTAGGTGAGTATAATCTTTGCTACTTTCAGTGTTTCTAATCTTTCTCCCTTTGATGCAGGTGATGATTCGAGGTTGAAATCCTTTTGAGAAGAGGGGGAATGATGAGCACCATGATAGATCAAATCTAAAAGATCCCTTGCAAGTTTCAGATGGGTTAATCACAAAGTAAAAAACTAAGAAGATCAAGGAAGCAATGTAAGGAATAGTGCAATCCACTTGGGCTAAGTTTACAAATTCATCGATTAAGACCTCAACATTCAAGATGAACTTGAAAGTAGAATAACCAACTTTAATACATATGATATAAGCTACAGAAGGAGGTAACAAAGCCTAGTGGTCTAGTAGAGACTTTTATTTCAATAAACATAGGCGTGTTGACCTATTTTTATGTTTCTATGATTATACACATTTAAGCCTATTTAATTTATTAAGTGGACTTCTTTTTTAAGGTATAGGAGTTGTGGTTTAGAATTTTTGGGTTTAAAAGTATTCAGCCCATGTTTGTAAGTGATGCAGGCCTTATTAAATCCTAGGGTTTTATTGGGAACTATAAAAATATATGCTTCTTCATTTTACATAATTATGAACGTGAATATATATTTTTTCATAGAGAATTTTTGTTTTTTCCACTTGTTCTAGAATGAATTAAGAATTTATCAAAGGCAAACCCTTTTTGGCCTTCTCTCTGCAATCTAGATTCTTGAAACAAGTTTTCAACATGTCTAGATCATTTTGACTTGATTCTTGAGTAGATTTCAATTTGTTCGTATGTTTAAGAGATTTTCAATCCCTCGTGTTCACATCAGGTAGTCATTGAAACCCTCATTCCCCCTATCTTTAAACAACTTCTTAAGCTTTTTCTTTTCAGATACAAATAATTTCATATAATTTCTTGCAACTATGACATAACATATCACTTTAAATCTTGGTTCAAGCAATCAAACCGTCTTCATAAACACTTGATCTTCAACAATTCTAAATGGCAATTTATTAATAATTACTACCTTTACAATGGCCAACCTCACAATCTCTTTACTATATTTGTGGATTACAAGATTCCTTACCAAGCTGCTATCACTCTATCCAATCCCCTATTTGGGTGTTGCCTCACCCGCCAATATCTTTTGGAATCTATCTAGAAGCTCATGTTTATAAGGTTTTTTCAGACATGAAAGCAAGTGGTTTTGCATTTGTGAAGTTCTGTTGCTTTTTAAGTGGCAAGAGTTAATCTTGCCACAATAGTTATACTTAGCCTTAGGATCATGACAACCCAACTTTTATAAAATGGTCCTAAATAATTGACGGGTCTTTCCCCTTTCATTTTTTAGGAAGTGGACAAGTACTACTATTAGAGATATTTAAAGATTATGATTTTTGGATCTCTCTCTCAAATTAACAGTTTATTCATCATTATCAAGATCAATTGAAGTTTACAAAGAATTCATCTAACATGTAAAAAATTAAATTCATTATTAATTAAAAAACACAACAAATTTAAACAAACAAATCACAAAAATCAAAACAATTTCAAAGAAGTTAGTTTGCAACATGACAAACATCACAAGTCTAAGACTCTAATTTACATTTAGTTCCTCGATAGCTTCACAATTTATTTGAAAATGTCAAGTTAATAATTTGACCTAACATTTAATAAGATGTCAAGAACACTCATGGTGGAAATTTGCTTATCGCATCACAAGTTTACACTTCAATAATCTTATGATGATCCTGTACAATACGCAAAAAGCACTAAACAATTAATATGATTTAAGTACACTAAAAACATAAATGACTAAGAATACACCAAAGACAGAAACATGCACGTATACATTATTCACACGAATGCAACTTGTCAATCCAGCTAACTAATTAATTAATTTAATTTACAATAAAACCCATCCAACAAAAATTATCAAGAGCCACAGGTAAATTAAATTAATTACGTACAATAATTAAGAAAAGCATGTTTCAAACACATCTCACAAGTTACCAAAAATCTATAATCATCAAGTGCCACGGGTAAATTTTTCTCATGATCATATAAAACTCATCTAGCAAAAAGATAATAAGGGAAGTAAGAACCAATAAATACATGTATATTATCAACAAATCCAATAAAGAAAATGTAAAACTCAATGGTGAGTGGGAAAATGAAAAGCAGCACCCGATGTGCAGCTGTACACCGAGTGTTTGAAGGAAAAAAAATATATTAAAATATGTTGTGAAGGGGTGTTCAGGTGTGCAACAACATAGTGGTTGCTGCCAAGCACCCCCGTCACCAAATGTATATCACCAGTGTGCAATGAATGATGAGCGTAGGGTGAACTATTTTTTTTTTTAAATAGAAGGAAAGGGAGATAGATTGTTAGATACCATGAGAAATGGAGAAAGGGAATGGGTTGGTTGAGAAAGGGGGTGTGGGTGGCACCGAGACAATGGGCTTACTAGGATACAACAGTGCCGTCAAAATGGTAGTAGGAGGCTGGGAGTTGAAGGGATTTAGGAGTGAGTGTGACTGTGTGAGGTAGAGGCTTAGTTGAAGGGATGTCGAAATGTGAATATATATATATATATATATATAAGAACTCGTCAACCGATTTCACTGTTTTTCGTAGGGGAGAATTGAAATCGAACTAGCCTACGTTGGTGCTTATATATTTTCAACGCCGACCGACCGAGTGATTCACTGCAGGTTTCGGCTGGTTCCATGTGTTGGCAGCCAGTCTGGTCAGTTTCTAGCTAGTCTGGTCGGTTTTGTACACCCCTAAAAGTTTAAGGGTGTCCAAGCTTCACAGTTCACACATTTAAAAAAGAGCATTAATTTTTTTTTTCTTGTAAGTCTTGGTGCACTTAGTCTTTTAAAGAGAGTGTAGAGATTCACACATTCTAACACGGCAAATATCATATTCTAAAATCATAAAAATCTAAAATATAATTGCTCAGAGATTAAAAAAATCATAAAGACAAAAAAATTGAAAAAAAAAACTTAAAAACATACTTAAATAAGAAAATAAAAAAACTAATAAAAATCAAAATGAATTTCTTAAAATAAAAAAGTCAAAAAGTTAGAAAAGTTTAAACTAAGAAAACAAACAAACAAACAAACCATTTGTGCTGCTTGAGTTGCTTCACATCTGGTATCAACACTAGTTGGGGCTCGCGTTCTTACCAAGATTATAAATACCGTTCCGTTCCGATTGGAATTGTCGGAAAATTCCACTCCGGAACAGTGGCCGGAACGATGGAAGCTTATATTTCATTCCGACCTAAATTTCGGCCATTCCAATCCATTCCAGCTAATTCCGGCCGAATTCCAGATAAGCATATTTTTTTTTGTTTTTTATTTTTAAATTTTTTAAATTTTTTTAATTTATATTTTTGAATTGTAGAATTATTTCAATATTTTTTTCTTCATTTGTTTTTTATTTTTTGAAACTTTTATCATTTATTTGATTGTTTGCTGTTATTAATTCTGGATATTTATGTCAATCAAATTAGTTTTACTTTTTAATAATTATTTTTAATAAATCTGAAATCTGAAATTTATTAAATTTATCAGGTATAAATGTTTTTTAATTAGATTTATATTGGTTTGTTTTAGAATATAATTATTATATATATATATATAATTTATTCATATAATATCTATCTCGAAACGGTGTCCGTAATGGTACCGATATTGGAATTTTTAGTTCCAGTGTTTCAATCGGAATGGTCACGGGAACGGAATTCATAACTTTGATTCTTACTAGACAGTGGGTTGCAAGAGTTATGTTTACAACCTAGAATGTGCACTTGGTTTTTTTTTTTTTTTTGTGTACTCTATCCTCAGAGCTTGTCTAAATTTGTCCTGAACAGTGTAATACATATAATTTGTTTTATATTTTTTAGTTTTTTCATTTATTTTTTTAAAAAATTTACAATAAAATACTTCCTCAATCACTAAATAAAAAAATTAAAAAAAATATTTTGATTTAGGGAGAAATGTTTGGATGATATCTTCAAGATAAAAAAATATTTGTGTATTTTTTAGAATAACGATACGCTTATTAGTTTTGTATCATTTTTAGATTTATTCTAGTGTATTTAAAATTTTAATTTTTTTAATACTTTTAATCATTAAAATTAAAAAAGATACAAATTCAATAAAAGTCATTTTGTTAACTAATAAATAAAGAAAAATAAAAAAATAACAAATAATAATAATAAAAAAAAAAATAATACCCTGTTCAAAAATTAAAAAATAAGCCCAACCCTCCTCCCCAATTTTGGACGAAACCAGCCCATTATGTACCTCCCCCAATTTCATACGACACCGTTACCACCAAATCCTAAGAACTTTTTCTCTGCTCTCTCTCTCTCCTTCTCTTTCGGCGCCGGCAAACCCACCATTTTCGCAAGAAAATCTCTCTCTCTCTCTCTCTCTCTCTCTCTCGCCGTCACTCAGTCCCAATCTCTCCTCCCTTTTGCTCTGTTCCATCAGGTTTCCACCAAAAGCAACCGCAAGCTTCCAAAAAATCACACAAAACAGCGTGTGATTTCAAGAAAGACGACAAAAAGGGCACCCATTCCTGTGTACTATGTTTTTTCTTGCAATTGCGATTGATGTACTAGTATTTTGTGGTTTTGAGAGACAAATAAGATAGAATCATCGACAACGTAATTTAACAGATTTACTCATTTGCATATAAAGCCATGACCCAACTCATTCTATGAGGTTTAGTGAAGATTATGTTTGTGTTTCATGCCTGAGATTTTTGTTGCAAGTTAGCAGTAATGAATGATAAAGGAATAGGGTCTTTTGGTGCCTAGAAGGCATCTGCTTGTAATGGCTTGAATTTAAGTGTCTGCTTGTACTGGCTTCATGAATTTAACTCTTCGCTTGTAATTTAACTAATGAGTTTTTTGGCCTTTGGTATCAAGCTAATATTTTGAAGCTTAAAACCTTGAAACACTTTTGATCTTTCTTCTGAAATTGTTAATTCGCATCTTATAAAAGATGTTTATTTTTTGTGTAACTGCATAATAACCTCTAAAGTTGGACCTTTGATTCAATTAAGCCATGAAGTTACTATTGAGTTACTTGATATGCATTCTGTATTTTCAAAATCATTAGGATTTAGACCCTTAGTGGTTCTTTGTAGAATAAAGGAAAGAACGGGCACTTCTGGACTTGAGTCCTTTATACGTACCCTTCCCATGAATGCCATGCAGTATTTTTTTTATGATAAGTAATTCCCCTTGTCCGTACTAGTTCTGAGTCGATTGTTCGACGCCCAGGGAAGACCTGATAAAGACCTCGGTCTTGTTCCGATCACCTAAGGGGTCCTCCTTGCAATGTTGTTCCCTCCAACGACTGAGTTGGACTCCAATGCTTGGTAAGGATTATGTGAATGAGGGAAAGGATTAAGTGAGGCTAGGATTTAGTGTAGTTCAAGGTCAAGCGTTTGGGCTACTTGGCTAAGCTTGGTGCAATAAGGTGCACGGCATGGTTACTTGGATGAGTCACGGCAATGAGTGACTTGGGTTAGGCACGATGATGGTTGGCTAGACTTGGGATGACCGAATATGGCTTAGGGCAACATTAGGGTTTTCAGCCAAGGGTTGGAAAGGTCTTTTGGCTAGGGTTTTGATGTGTTTTGATAATTCCTAAAAAATAGGATTATGACTTATAGGGTGATGAGGTGGGCGGCAATGTGGCTAGGGTATGTTGGCCAAATATGTGATGATGTTGGGGAGGAATTTGATTGGATCAATGTTTGAGTAATGACCAATCAAATGAGGGAATGATTAGGTATCTAAGTGAGGTGGCAATTGAGGGTTTCGGCTAGGGCATAGATGGCATGGCCGAATGAGATAAATCAGGAAAGTGAGAAGATTTGATTTTGAATTATTTTGAATTCAAAAGGAATTGAGTTGCCGGTTGGTGGGAGTCTTGTATGGGCGAGATTGGCTAATTTTGGATAGTGAATATTGATTTAATGGTGAGACAAAATAGGAAAGATTGGGGTGGTTGATGGCCGGCTAGGGTAAGGGGCGAAATTGTCAAAGGAGTGGCTAGGGTTTCATGGCTAATGCCGTGTGATGGGATTAGAGTTTTAGGGGGCTTTGCCGTGGGCTGCTTGAGGCAATAGAAACACTCAAATGATTAAGTGATCAATCAAAT
The DNA here is from genome assembly GCA_036559045.1 of Platycarya longipes. NCBI lineage: Eukaryota > Viridiplantae > Streptophyta > Magnoliopsida > Fagales > Juglandaceae > Platycarya > Platycarya longipes. The sequence goes on from CM071790.1 coordinate 32,048,339, forward strand.
GAAGATTGATCACTCAACAATGCAAGAACGCGCCAACTCCCTTTAAGCACACCAAGGGTTCGGCAATCACAACTCCTTCAACACTTCAACACTTATTCAACATGCAACACTCTCACTCACTCACTCTTGAGCAATCTGAAATTCATAATGGTTGTGAGTTTCGAAATCCTCTAGGGAACAAGCACACAATTTCTCAAATCCACAAGTTGGGTGGATTTGGCCTCACCACACAACTCACTCAACACTCAAACAAAATACTCAAGAACACAAGAACATAAAATCAACTCAACAAGAACACACACTCCACCCGAAACACTATATCTAAATAACCTCAATATTTTTATAAATAACTGAAAATAAAGGATAGATGTGGATCACCGATTCACGAATTGTATGGATGATCTTCTTCCAAATGGATTCACGAATTGCACCCTTAGGAAGTTCAAGTGCCAAGCACCGAATCCAAACCACAATGAGTGGCCGGCCTAATTATTTCTCAAGAGCAAAGTCTAATTGTCAAATGTCCAAAGATAATGAAAATGAAATCTAACAATCCTACTGAAAGTGTCTTACAACTTGGAAACCTCCATTAAGTCCCTTATTAAAAAGAACTAATTACTAAAATATTCAAATGCAATTAAATAATAAAATAACATAAATAAAAAGATAGGTGGCGCCACATGCAAGGTTTGACCGTGGGGTGCTTGTGGCCCAGGGTGGGCTAGCGTGCTGCATGGTCCACGGTCAAGCTTGTCTGCATGTCGTCTGGCTGCATAGCGCCTGATGGTGCGCGGGGCATGGCTCTGTGCAGGACCAACTGATGGTGATTATGGTAGTGTGCCATGCATGGTCCTGGTGGTAGGCATAGGGTCAAGCCACGTCGCTTTGATGCTGCTCAGTCAGGGTGCTTGGGCGGTGGTCCTAAATGGCTCGGGCTGGGTGTCGGGGTGGTGTGCATGCATGGTCCAAGTTGGCGGTTTGAGCATAGACTGCATGGTGTGGGCTGATGCCTTGCGCTGGATGGCATGCATGTATAATGCCACTGGCCTGCTCTGCATGGCGCGGGCTGGTGCTGCGCGCTGGATGGCGTGCCTGCGAAGACACGCCACTAACCTCGCTGAGTGGGGCTGTGGTGCGCAGTGATGCGCGCATGGTGGAGCGCAGATGCACACGCATGCGTGCGCGTAGGTGAATGCGCTGTGGGGCGTGCCTATGCCCACGCAGGGTTGTGAGCACGCAGGGTTGTGCGCATGCACTGTGCGTGGCCAGTAGTCTTGCTGGGTGCCTGCTGCGTGTCAAGGCCTGGGCCAAGGCATGTTTGCAGGCTAACTAGGGAACTGTCCTGGCTCTCCAAGGCCTGAGTCAGGGCTTGATCCTGGGCGACTCTCCTAGGGGTTCTGACAAGACCGTCGAAGCGATCGTTTCCAGTCCGTCCCCCAACCGGCACGCGGCAACCCGCTCTCGCCGCGTATTTTAATGAAAGAAAATACCCAAAGACATCTTTATTAGACTATGTGGGTTAACATCTGTGGTCTACCGCCATCTAATTTAATGACTTATTATGGGTTCGTATTATAACAATTTTGAGACTGTAAGGATGGACATTTGAATATTGCTTTGTCTACTGGTTCAATAAACTTGATCTTTTGTTGTTTCAGCATGTTTTGTTGCTGTATTCTACAAATTATTTGAAGTTTTCTTGATGCCACAATGTTTACTTAAAGACTTTTTCTCGACCTTGTTTTATCGCGTGGCTCTGTTCATGGGTTGAATAATACACCTTGTGTGTATGTTCATACTTAATTCGTTGATTCCAGTGGATTCTTCTATGCAATATTCTTGCATTTTCATCGAGTTTGTTTTTTAAACCTTGGTTTTTTTGGTAGCGTAGGAAGTTTGTGAAGTCTAGCATCGGAGGCTAGTATGCAGGCTTGTACCAGACCTTCCCTGATGGGTTCTCTCCAACAGCCCATTTGGACCGAGCAATCGAGATTTCCTTCAAAAGGGTGTGGTGTTATTGGATTTTCACACCAAGTAAAACTCAATTTGGTGAAACCCTGTAGATCTTCTTATACTGAAGGAAGTTTGGTTACTGGAAAGCCGCCTTCGACTGTGTCTGTCACTAAAAGTGGAGGTAGTCTACATTTTACAATTAATTGGTTCTTGCTTTTGTTGTGGGTGTACTATGACTGTTTAAAGTATCAGAGAAAAACTAGGGTTTTCTTTATTAAGACTCCTGATTTACTGGGAAACTAAAATTCAAATAGACTAGGATTCTAATCTTATCTTGTATTTAAAATTAAACTTGTACATATTTAGATAGGACTTATCTTTGTAACTTTTCTGAAACAATTTTTATTTAATGAGAAGGAAACACCTCAAAGAGGTACTTCAGCCAAATTTGACATAAAGAAAAGTACTTTTAAGTAGTAGATGTCAAGGTTTGGAATTCACAACCATATGCATCTAACAAAAGCATGATGCCATCCCAGAAAAAATAGGTTACCATTACTGATTCTTGTTAGTGCTAAAACCATGTAGGTTAGACATTTATTGGCCTTGGCATGTTATTATTAATTACCTGCTTTTGCTTTGTCTGCATAGGCAAGGGTGACCATTTTCTTGTAAGGATGTGATTTCATTAGCATGCACATATCTATAGGTTACTGATAACCACAAATTATTGGCAGAATAGTGGATTCTGGTAAAACTTGTGTTACACAATGTATTCTGTTTGATTAGAAGCATGTGAACGAGTTGATGCTTACAGTTGACAGTAAATATTACACTGTTCATTATGCATGTAATTGCATGTTATGAAATGCAGGTAATGGAAATAGCTTTGTAGACAATGGCTTGAGTGAAGCAGATCCTGAAGTTCGTGCTATCATTGACAAGGAGAAGGGAAGGCAGTTCAGAAGCCTTGAGCTTATTGCATCCGAGAATTTTACATCTCGAGCAGTGATGGAAGCAGTTGGGTCATGCCTGACAAACAAGTACTCAGAAGGTCTACCTGGTAAAAGGTAAATTTAGGTAATTTGTGGATAAGTCTTCAATTTTTGTCTTTGTGTGTGTGTCCCACTGTGTTTTGTGTGTATCTAATAGGTTTATTATATACTTTAGGTACTATGGTGGCAACGAGTACATAGATGAGCTTGAGACATTGTGTCAACAAAGGGCTTTAGCAGCCTTTCGTGTAGATGGGAAGAATTGGGGTGTTAACGTGCAACCTTTATCTGGTTCACCTGCTAACTTTGAGGTTTACACAGCAATATTAAATCCACATGATCGTTTAATGGTAAGTTGTTTTTCACACTTCACTTTTGCTTTTGTTGATTGTTTCACCTCTTGGAATGCATCTATTTACTTATCTTTACATGTAATTTAGGGTTTGGACTTACCCCATGGGGGACATTTGTCTCATGGATTCATGACTCCTAAAAGACGGGTTTCAGGCACATCAATTTATTTTGAGTCTATGCCTTATCGACTTGATGAATCTACAGGTGCTGCAATTCCCTTGATCAAATTTCTATGGATGCTTTAATCTTTTTCTTTTGAGGGACCAGGGGGGATTAAATATAATTTTCAAAATATCAAACAGGTCTTGTTGATTATGACATGCTGGAGAAAACAGCTATTCTCTTTCGACCAAAACTTATCATTGCTGGTGCTAGTGCTTATCCTCGAGATTTTGACTATCCACGCATGAGAAAGGTTGCAATGATATCTGCTTACCACCATAGCCTTTATTGTTTCTAAAACATTTCTCCTTTCTAACAACTCGTACTGACTGATCAAGTTTGATTCTGACTTGTGAAGATTGCAGATGCTGTTGGTGCTTTTCTCATGATGGATATGGCTCACATCAGTGGACTTGTTGCTGCATCTGTTGTTGCTGATCCTTTTGAGTATTGTGACATTGTGACCACCACAACACACAAAGTATGAGCCAATGTTTCCCAATTTTACTGCTCTTAAATATATTGTTCATACATCATTAGGTCATTGGTTTTGTTTGCCTTACTTTATGGATCATTAGACTGTTAAAATGGCATCAATCCTCTCAAACGCATATATTATTGTCTTGCAATCTACATGTGCACGACCTTATAAATTTAGACATCTCTCTCTAGTCTTTGAGAGGCCCAAGAGGTGGCATGATCTTCTTCAAAAAGGATCCTGTTCTTGGAGTTGATTTAGAATCTGCCATCAACAATGCCGTTTTTCCAGGTCTGCAGGTCGGTTGGATTTCTTTACCGTTGCTGTTATTGTTGTCACTTCTGTGGCGTTCCATGTTTAGGTTCTTCAAAATTTTTAAAATTATTTGTGTAGTATTAGATGACAAAATTATCTATGCAGGGTGGTCCTCATAACCACACAATTGGAGGACTTGCAGTTTGCTTGAAGCATGCACAGTCCCCTGAGTTTAAGGCTTACCAGAACAAGGTACAACACATTCCATAAATATCCTAACTTTTTACAAGGTATGCAATAATGATGATAGTTTTGCATAATTACTATCTTGTAGGTGGTCTCTAATTGTGGAGCTCTTGCTAGCCGATTGATTGAATTAGGATATAAGTTGGTTTCTGGTGGGAGTGATAATCACCTGGTTCTTGTTGATCTAAGGCCATTAGTAAGTTTCTTGCGCCCATGTCATCTTTTATTGTTTTTCTTATTTTTTTTTTCCTTAATAATTGACTTTTTTACCCAGCAAAATGTAGACCTGTTAATTCACCACGAAATGCCGTTGGGCTCAAGGCCTTGCTTTCTGTGAACTCACCAAGGAGTTGTACCGCTTACATTTTTATAACAAATAAGGCTGTAACATGTGTATATATATTGGGCAGGAAAGAAGTTTTGTGGTTAGGAGCAAGATACATGAGAGTGGAGTCTCTTTGTGCTATTAAAATTATTAGTGGGATTTAAAGGCTCCATTTATGAACAGGGTATTGATGGTGCTCGGGCAGAGAAGATTCTTGACTTTGCATCTATTACTCTAAATAAAAACTCTGTACCTGGTGAGTCTTGCTTTTGCAGCCTTTTCATATTCTATTTGAATTGACCTGTTTTGTTGAACTTACACATGTCAATGCTCAATTACAAAGGTGATAAGAGTGCACTAGTGCCTGGTGGCATTCGCATCGGATCACCTGCTATGACAACCAGAGGATTCACAGAAAAAGAATTTGCAGCAGTTGCAGACTTCATTCATGAGGGTGTGCAGATAACTCTTGAAGCTAAGCGATTAGTCTCTGGATCAAAGCTCCAAGATTTCATGAAGTTTGTAGCATCCCCTGACTTCTCTTTAATGGACAGGGTGTCAGACTTGCGCAGGAGGGTTGAAGCTCTTACCACCAAGTTCCCTATTCCTGGGGTATGAGTCATCATCAACAATTACTTATATTGAAATGATAGTAATATTATCAGACAATTATATGGATGATTAAGAAATAGCTTGCTATGATGTGGGTATTAGTCAGGATGCTTTTCTGGATACCCGGTGCGAATAAAAAAAAATGATGTGGGTATGAGTCATCGTCAACATTTTCCATGTTTTGTATGTTAGCACCTTTTTTCATATCTGCCGATGGAGACTGACCTAAAGTGCCATTGGCACTACAAATTTTGCTGCATTTATTTTATGGTATATGTAATGAATGAACTGTTGCGATGTTTCTACAGGCGAATTTAAAATATTAACAAACTCATGATGTTCTCGATAAAGGCTCTTTCACCAATTGCAGACTTGACTTTCATCTTCCCCCATTTTCGTGGCATTTGTAAATCGTTTAACTGTTATTCAAGCGCTTTATCTATTAAGCTGATGATGTACTTTTCACACATTTTAATAGAAAACTCATCCAATTTTCTGATTCATTCTTCTTTGCTAGAAATTCTTTTATTCTCTTTTGTTTTCTATGAGTTTTTTTTAATTAAATATAAATTTTCTAAATTTCCTAGCAATAAAAGCTACATTCTCATCATTTAAGCTCTTTTCACCACAAATTTTCTTATGCTTTTCTTTCATAATTTTCAAAATAATAGATTTACTTTTTCTTGTTTGAGAAATGGAGAATTTATACGCTTGTAAAGATTTGATCAATTCTTCAACTTTAATTGCATTTAAGTTTTTGCTTAACTTAATAATCATGACTTTGGGTTGAAATCTTTCAGGTAGATTTCAAGATTTTTCTTACAATCCTTCAGTCTTCTTCAGTCTTTTCTCCAAGATTAAATCTAGAATTTATAAGATTATTTAGTTTAGCATAAAAGTTGTTAAAGAATTTATCATCAAACATTTTAATTTCTATAAATTTAGAAATTAGCAATTATAATTTAAAAGTCTTATAAGTATCTCTTCTCTCATGCATGACTTATGATATGTTCCATGCTTCTCTTGTTATCTTACATAGAGATTTTTTTGAACTCTTTTGGAGATACTGCCGTGAAGATAGCGTTCAGTCCATTGATATTAAAATTACTATTATTTAATTCATCTCTTGTCCAAGCATCAATGTTGGTTTTGGATTTTGTCCATCCTCTTTCAATAGTACGGCATATCCGTTTATCCAATGACTTGAGAAATGCTCTCACGCTGACTTTTCAATAGACATAGTTTTTACTATTGAAGTATGGGGACACATATAATGATGTCGATATGATCTTATAAGGGCACAAATCACACTCGGATGAGTGAATAACGCTCTGATGCCCAATTGAAATTATCTAAGTACCCCCTGTATGGCTGAAAATTATCTAACAATTTTCTCAATCAAATTGGTTAGATCTCAATTGTGTGAATATGTAAATAATTAAATATATATAATAAATCAATTATCAATCATAACACAATGATTGGTTACAAGAGAAAACCTTTTGAAAAACTCCTCAAATGTAAAATTGTATGGGACAACCAAATTAAAAAAAAAATCAATTTTATCAGATTAAGATCAATTATATGTAAAGTTCTCAGATTATAAAATTTTTACAACTAGACACTCTTATTTGACCAAACAAACGACCCGTTTGTCTTTTATCGCAGTAGTAGTCAGAATCTCTAACGATTTTCAATCTATTGTCTTTTCTCCTATAATTTCCAGTGGCTGAAATCCAATCACCAATCAATAATTTTCTCAAATCTTAAGCAAGATCACATGCAAGTGTATTCAAAATATAAAGAAAATTCCTAATAGACAAACTTCATATAAATCCTTTGTAAAGTATATTTTAACTACAAACTCAAAAGAATTAGTCAATTTAAAGCTTCCCTAGCTTCGTTTCACTTAGGCCTAGTTTGTTTTTATATATATTAAATAAGATAAGTTTCAAACAGGTAATGAAATGAAAGCTCTTAATCTCAAGAATAAAACCTAGTAAACCTTACACACCACAAATAAAAAGAAACCAAGAACCCACTTTTATTAATTCTTGAACTAGGTTTTTCGAGGAACCCAGAACCTCCTTACAGAATGAACTTCAATTAACCAAATTGTTCAAAGTAAATACAGTCTGTTATTACAATCCTGATTATAGAGGAAGAAGATGAACTAAACGGTGACGTAAAGGCTCAATTACAAACTCCCTTAGGCGTGAACTCAAACGTTGTGTTTCATTTAATCAAAATGTCGTTACTTCGCTATTGCACACCGTTTCACTTAAACAAGCAACGCATCGTTTTGCATTTCATCATCTCCCGATACCAGCTTTCACAAGCTCAACATTTAGGCAAATTCTCAGTTCAAGCTTCTGAATCTTATATTCTTGCCCCCTTTGAGGACCTTGTCCTCAAGGCCCTAACCTTGTCCACAAGGTGTAGATATAAGTTCCTCAATTTCCAAAGAATCTCTTTGGAGCTGTCCTCAACTAGAGCCCCCACCCATTTAACAAGTACCTCAGTTGTTGCCTGATTTCCACCTTTTTCATATTAGCATAGCATAATAAGGGTAGCTGGTAGTTGAAGGTTAATAGTTAGAAGTTGGGTGTAAATAGGTAGTTGGAGGTTATTAGTTAGAAGTTGGGTGTAAATATTTGACTTATTTGTAAAGATGGAAACATAATGTATAATTCTTTCCTCTATATAAATGAAGGGAAACCCTCTAAAAAGGACATTGAGACCAATTGACATGGTATCAAAAGCCACCTACTAATTTTTCTTGAATTTTTTTTCTCTTTTCTCGGTTTCAGACGTGCCGCTTTTGTGTTTCGGTCAAGTCTGTGTGGTTTTGTGGTGCACCCGCGATTTTCGCACAGCCTTCCCTCGGTGGTTTTGGTCTCTCGCTGGCTTGGTTAATCTTGGCATAGTGGTCTGTTCCTCTCGGCACAACCATCTCGTAAAAAAAAAATCTCTCGGAATAGTATTCTGCAGCTTGTCTTGGTGTTTTCGACAGCCTTTGTTTGAGGTCTTGGTGTTCTTCTCGACAGATTTTGAATTGAGGTGTAGTTTGTCCCTCTTGTGTGGTGAACCCGATGTCAATCAATCCTTTGGTTTGTTTAATTTTTTCGGCTTCTCTGCTTTTCAGCACGTGGGTTTTCTATTTCTTTTCTATGGATTCCACATTTGTGTGTGTTAAGTTTACGGGCACAAATTATTCTATCTGGGCATTTCAATTTCAACTTTTTTTCAAAGGAAAAAGCTCTTTGGAGTCATATTAATGGCACGGATGTCACAAAACCATCCGCTTTTGACAAATCTCAGGATGTTGGGTCTTCTCCTTCATGGGATGTGCTTGATGCACGCATCATGTCTTGACTTATTGGCTCAGTTGAGCCCCATATTGTCACCAACTTGTGGCCCCATCGCTCTGCCCAATCTATGTGGGCTTACTTGAAGAAGGTTTATCATTAGGGTAATGATGCTCGTCACTTTTAGTAAGAACATGCGATTGCCATGTTTCAACATGGTAGTCTTTCCATCCAAGACTACTATTCGACATTTCTGACTCTCTGGCATGAATATGCTAATTTGGTTACCGTGGATGTTTCTGTTGCAGCTCTTTCAACTATTCAGACTCTTCATGCGACTACCCAGCGTGATCAATTTCTTATGAAACTACGTCCAGAATATGAATTTGTCCGCTCCTCTTAATCCATAAGGTAAACCCTGTTCCCTTTCTTGATGTTTGTTTTGGTGAGTTACTTTGCAAAGAACGTTGTCTTAGTACTCAAGCTATTTTGGAGCAATCTCATGGCAGTTCCGAGACGGTAACTGTGGCTTATGCCGCTCAAGGACGCGGACCACCTATGCATTTTAAAAACTTATAGTGTTTCTGCTGCAAGTAATATGGGCATATTGCTGCCAATTATCCTAAGAAATTTTGCTCTTATTGCAAGAAGGATGGTCACATTATCAAATAATGTCGTATTCGCCCCCATAATCGTCAGACCCAAGCATTTTAGACTTCGGTTATTGTCCCTCCTGCAGCACATGCTTCTCCTTTAGATGCGTCCTTTGTTCCTGCACCTCTTGCACCAGATTACTGCACCCCAAATATGGTGCAACAGATGCTAATTTCGGCATTATGGCAATGGGGTTCCAAGGTAACAATTCTACTAAACTCTGGTACGTGGACTCGGGGGCCTCTAATCACATGACTAATAACCCCACCGCTTTGTGTCATGTTCGGCTCTACGCTGGTCAATCTGCTCTTCAGACTGCCAATGACAGTTCTTTGCCAATAGCTACTGTCGGAGATGCCTCTTCTAAGTTCACTGATGTGTTTCTTGCTCCTCAGCTTTCCACGAATCTTATTTTTATTGGCCAATTAGTTGATAACAATTGTACTGTTAATTTTTTGTGATGGTTGTGTTGTGCAGGACTAGGTCAAGGGGGAGCCAATCGCGAAGGGACCTAAAGTGGGGTGCTTGTTTCTACTATTTTTGCCTGTTCCAACTTTTTCTCCAATTTCTTCTACCTGTTTGGATTCGGAGATGAGCTGAGTTGAGATGAATTTAGTTTATTTTTTAATATTATTATTATTTTGAAATTTGAAAAAGGTGTATTAGGATTTAAAAAATGTGCATTGAGATTTGAAAAATGTGTATTGAAATTTGAAAAAGGTATATAGAAATTTGTGTTTTGTATAAAAAATTATAAAAATGTAATAATGAAATGAAAGTGAGTTGAGATGAGCTCAACTCACTTCTGAATCCAAACGGGGCTAAGTCTTTTGCTTGTAATAATGTTTCAGATCTTAGTATAGTGTGGCATTGTCGTTTAGGCCATCCTAATACTCAGATTTTATCTCATGTATTGAACTCTGGTTTACTTGGTAATAAAGACCATTCTTCTTTATCTCTTGAGTGTGCTTCTTGTAAACTTGGTAAAAGCAAAACTCTTTCCATCCCTTTGTATGCTAGTAGAACATCTCACTGCTTTGATCTTATCTATAGTGATGTTTGGGGACCTTCCCTAGTTAGGTCACATGAAAAATTTAAATACTATGTGACTTTCATTGATGATCATAGCATATTTACTTGGGCTTACTTTCTTCGCTCTAAATCTGAAGTCTTTTGTACTTTCACTGAGTTTTTAGCGTATGATGACAATCAATTTTCTGCTTCTATTAAGACATTACGCACAGATTCCGGTAGTGAATATTTATCTACTGAGTTTCAGGCATTCTTGGCTTTTAAGGGTATTATTCATCAATGCTCATGTCCCTCTACTCCTCAACAAAATGTAGTCGTCGAACGCAAAAATCGTCATCTCCTAGATGTGATACGTACTCTTTTGTTAGAATCTTCTATTCCATCCATGTTTTGGGTATAGGCTCTGAAAACTACTACTCACTTGATTAATCGTTTACCTTCTCAAGTCCTACATATGAAGTCTCCCTATTTGTGCTTATTTGCTAAGCAACCTAGTTATGATCACCTTTGTACCTTTGGTTGTGTATGTTTTATTCATTTACCTCCTCGTGAGCGACAAATTATCTGCTCAATCTGTCCAATGTGCTTTCTGGGGATATAATGTGTGTCAAAAGGGATTTGTTTGTTATGATCCGACATTACATCGTACACGCATTTCTAGGAATGTTATTTTCTTTGAAAATCAATTTCTTTCTTGTGTCCTTTGTGCCATCCTTTTCTACTATGGTTCTCCCCTCCTTTAAGCAGTAGTCCTTAGATCTTCCTCTAGTCAGTTCTCGCTTTAAACCAGGTATTGTGCATACGAGATGCTTCCACCCACAGTCTTATCTGGTGGCTCACCGGATATCTGATCCAACCACGCTCCAGATTCAGTCAGTTATAGCATCTTCAGCGTCTTTGGTACGTCGCTCTCCTCGAGCGTCTATACCCCTGGATAGGTGTGGATTTCCCTCTTCCAGTTCTGACAATTCTATTTTAGCTCTTACTGCTGCATTGTCCAACTTTGATATTCCCGCATGCTACTCATACACTGCCAAGTATGATTGTTGGCGACAAGCTATGCAGGAAGAAATTACCGCTCAAGAAGCCAATCACACCTGGGACATTAAGCCATGTCCTTCCACTATTGTTCCTCTGGGTTGCAAATGGGTTTACTACGTCAAGGTCTGATCTGATGAAAGTTTGGATCGTAACAAAGCTTGGATTGTGGCACTTGGGAATAATCAAGAATATGGTGTCAATTATGAAGAAACCTTTGCTCCTGTGGCTAAAATGACTACCGTTCGTACTATTCTAGCTCTTGCTGCTTCTCAAGATTGGCCGCTACATCATATGGATATCAAGAATGTATTTATATGAAATTACCCCCAGAGTTGTTTCCCTCTCCGACTTCATAAGTGTGTAAGCTTCGTCGCTCTCTTTATAGTCTCAAACAAGCTCCAAGGGCTTGATTTGATAAATTTCAAACCACTTTATTACAATTTTCATTCAAGCAGAGCAAGCATGATATTTCATTATTTCTTCGGCAAACAAACATGGGTCTTGTTGTTCTTTTGGTTTATGTTGATGATATTGTGATCACTGGTTCCAATTCTACTTTACTTGGTCAACTTAAGACTCATCTCTCCGAGTCCTTTCATATGAAAGATCTTGGGTCTCTCACATATTTTCTTGGTCTTGAGGTGTATCGTAGTCTCTCCGGCATTTCACTTAATCAACATAAGTATGCGTGTGACTTGGTGGCTACAACTGGCTTACAGGAAGCTACCTCCGTTGATACTCACATGGAATTAAATGTCAAGCTTCGCAAAAAGGAGGGTGGCTTACTTCCTGATCCCAGTTTATACAGGAAGTTGGTGGCAGCCTGGTCTATCTCACTATTATTAGACCTGACATTTCTTTTATTGTACAATAAGTCAGCCAGTTTCTTTAGACTCCTCGCTATCTTCATTTGGTTGCTGTCCGTAGGATTATACACTATGTTCAGGGAACTTCTTCCCGTGGCTTATTCTTTCCTGCAAGCAATTCTCCTTGCCTTGCTACTTATAGTGATGCTGATTGGGCTGGCTGAGCTGATACACATCGCTCAATCACTGGTTGGTGCGTGTTCTTAGGTGATACGTTGATCTCCTGGAAGAGTAAGAAGTAAGAGAGAGTTTCTAAGTCTTTTACGGAATTTGAGTACAGGGCAATGTCTCTTGCTTGTTCCGAGATTATTTGGCTTCAAGGTTTGCTTGCTGAGTTTAACTTCTCTTAGACCAATCCTACACCTTTACATACCGATAGTACAAGTGTTATTTAAATCATAACCAACCCTGTCTATCATGAGTGCACAAAACATATTGAAGTTGACTGTCACTATATCTGTGAAGCCTTTGAAGCTTGTGCTATCATTCTTCCACATGTTTTTACTGAACTACAAATTACTGATATCTTCACCAAGGCTCTTACTCGCCATCGACATTGCTTCCTAAAAACCAAATTGATGCTTGTTGATCAACCCGCATCAATTTGAGAGGGGGTGTCAGCATAGCATAATAAGGGTAGTTGGTAGTTGGTAGTTGGAAGTTAACAGTTAGAAGTTGGGTGTAAATAGGTAGTTGCTAGTTGCTAGTTGGAGGTTAATGGTTAGAAGTTGGGTGTAAATATTTGACTTACTTATTTCACTTATTTGTAAAGATGGCAACATGATGTATAATTCTTTCCTCTATATAATTGAAGGGAAACCCTTTGGAAAGGGCATTTGAGACCAATTGACATTTCATTCTTCTGTCATGTATCGGGTTGCACTCTTCCTTGAACATCAATTAGAGGAAGAACTGGTAGTGGAAACACACCCTGACCCAATTTCTTTTTAAGACAAGAAACATGAAATACAAGATGAATTTTGGATGAATTAGGCAAATCTAACTTGTATGCTACTGAACCAATTATTTCAGTCACTTGAAAAGGACCATAAAATCTTGGAGATAGCTTAAATTGTGTCTTAAAGCTATTGTCTTTTGCCTATAGGGTTGGGGTCTTAGGAAGACCCAGTCCCCTATCTGAAATTCCTTTTCGATTCTTTTTGTATCAGCAAAGAATTTTATCCGATGCTGAGCCTTTTGAATCTTCTTCTTCAACAAAGACATAAGCTCATCTCTGGATCTTAACTTCTAGTCTACATCTTCATTTGAGGTTGTCCCTAGTACATAAGTCAGGAGTTTTGGATGAGCATAGCAAAAAAGTGCTTCAAACAGAGACATGCCAATGGAAGAGTGGGGTGTTGTATTGTAGCACTATTCTGCTATAGATAACCTGATGGGCTAATCACAAGGTTAAAAACTAAGAAGATCAAGAAGCAATGCAAGAGCTTGTGCACTCCCCTTGGGCCAAGTTTGCAAATTCATCGAACAAGACCTCAACATTCAAGATGAGCTTGAAAGTATAACTAGTTTTAATTCATGCGATACAAGCTACAGAGGGGGGTAACATAGTCTAGTAGTTTAGTGAACACTTTTATTTCAATAAGCATAGGCATGTGCGCCTACTTTTATATTTCTATGGTTGTAAACATTTGAGTCTATTTAATTCATTAAATGGACTTTTTTTATTAGCTATAGGAGTGTGGTTTAGGATTTAGGATTTTTGGGAGGGTTATAAAAGCACATGCTTCTTCATTTTACATAATTATGAATGTGAATAGTATTTTTTCAGAGAAAATTATTGTTTTCTCTACTTGTTCTTGAATGAACTAAGAACTTGTCAAAGGTAAAACCCTTTGGACGTTCTCTCCGCAATCTAGGTTATTGAAACTAATTTTCAACGGGTCTAGATCATCTTGACTTGATTCTTAACTTTTTTGGGTGGCTTTCAATTTGTTTGTGGGTTCAATGAATTTTCAATCCTACAGGTCCACATCAGTTGGTACCAGAGCTCAATTTCCAAATCAGGTCTGATTTATCCTTTTAATTCTTACATTTAAGTTTTATCTTAGGCGTGTTCTAGAATTTTCTATTCTAATCACAAATTCCTTCTTCATTCTTGTTAATTTCGTGTGTTTGAATTCAGATCTGTGATTTACACATTTGATTATTTGTATTCTTAATTCAAGAATTTAGAAATTGTGAATTCTTTAATTGATTGCACAAATCCTTGCTTTAGACCTGGTTTGCTTTCCCAAACAATTTCTTCTCATCATTACTACTTTCTCAAATCCTCATACAAAATAAAGTAAACAATTCAATTTTTTTAAATTCTAAAACTTTTTCAAATTCCAAAACAAAATTAATATTAAAAAAAATATATTATAACATACTTTATTTAATTTTTAACTTTTATCTCATATTATCTACAAAAACAAATCAAGCCTTAATTTTTAGATTTGTAATTTTAAATTTGAATTCAATTTGAGTTTGAATTCAAATTCCAAATCTATTCTGATTTTGCTTTAAATTCAAGAGCTGTAACTTCCAAAATCGAATTCAAATTCTAGATCTATTCTAATCTTTATTTTAAATTTTAGATCCTTGCACCGAATTTGCACAAAAAAAGGCAGCATATTCAAAAGGCTGCTGCATTAAAAAAAAAAAAAGCCAAAAAAAAAATCGAAAAAAAATAATTTCAGAATTGGCTGCTTGATATACTTTGCAAGTTGAAATTTGAAGTGATTTGGTATTGATTGATCTTTTTATTTTCAAGGGAGCCAAATATATTATCCTTAGTATCTTGTTTCCTAATCGCTCTTTTTCTTGTATAAATTCCTTGAATTTGAATTTCTAGTTTCCTAATTGCTCTTATTACTCTTTAACATTTTATTCATTTCTCTCGTGTTTTAAATCTATTGCTAGTTAGAATAATACAAGGTTGTATCTTGATTTAGTTCAATTAGTTCTTAAAGAACTTGATGGGAAAACTAGTGAGGTAAAAGACAAGAGTAGTGAGGCTAGTATCGAAAAAATTCAAAAGAGTGAAACACAAGTGAAGTGACATTATTTGAGCGTAAACAAGTAAGGGAGTATTGAGGTTTTATCACTAACATTTTATTTTGTAGCGTATTAAAAAAGTCTCATAAAAATGACTTAACACCTAAGGAGGCGGCGGAAAATTCATTTTTTGTGTTGCAGACCATGCAACAATAGTTTGAATGGTTGGATTTGGTGTTGGGGAAATGACGGATATGATGAATCAGCAAAATGTAGTAATTAGAAATCTACAGGGTGGGCAGAATAAGAGGAGGCACAAGCCTAGTGTCGAAAATGAGTATAAGAACGAAGAAGAAGATGAGGATGAGGAAGACGTATTTGAAATTAAAATGGTTGGAAATGATAAACCTAGAGGAGGTAGGCATGGAAAAGGACCTAGGAGAAATCTAAGCGATTGAGATGGGTAGATGGGAATTTTGGAAGCATCAAAATGAAAATACCATCTTTCCAAGGTATGAATGATCCTAAAGCCAATTTAGAGTGAGAAAAAAATAGAGTTGATTTTTTATTGTCACAATTATTCAGAAGAGAAGAAGGTGAAATTGACGGTAATTGAGTTTATTGATTATGTAATTATTTGATGAGATCAATTAGTGATCAACAGGAGGAATCGTGAAAGACTTGTAGAAATATGGTGTGAGTTGAAAGCTCTCATGAGGCGGAGATCATTACTATAGAGATCTCTACCAAAAATCACAAAATCTTATACAAGGGTCTAGGAATATAGAGGATTACCTTAAGGAGATGGAGGTGACTATGATTTAGGCTAATGTAGAGGAGGATTAGGAGGCTACAATGGCTAGATTTTTAAGTAGTTTGAATAGAGACACAGCCAATGTAGTTGAGTTGCAGCATTATGTGGAGCTAACATGGCGCAAATGGATATGAAAGTGGAGAGGTAGTTAAAGAGAAATGAGGCAGCAAAGTATACTTCGATTTCTAGCATTCCTTAGAAACCAAAGTGGGACAAAAATGATCGAGCTGTGGTAAATGGCAAAGGTTGAACCACCTAAGGGGAAAGATGAAAGAACTAGCAAGAACAAACTCAAGGTAGATTTTCAACTTTTAAGGAATAGAGATATTAAATGTTTCAAATGTTTGGGTTTAGTGCATGTTGCGTCTCAATGTTAAAAAACAAGTAGGTGATGACTATATGTGACAATGAGGAGGTGATGACTGAGAGTGGGATTTCGGCTTGGTCTATGTCATTTGTGGCTCTCGGATTCTTGCTAAACAATGGGTTGTCTCTTGTTTCCTCTCACAGACACGTCAAAAGGTTTTATCTCAATTTATTTTGGTCTCCATTGATTTGCTGATTTGCTTTGTCTCCGATTTTCTTAATTTGTGATGGACTTCGCACTTGTATGTGTCAAATTTACGAGCACAAATTACTCTACCCGGGCATTTCAGTTTGAACTTTTCCTTAAGGGACAAGACCTTTGAGGTCATATTGATGGCACGGATGTTGAACAATTATCCACTTCTGACAAATCTAAGGATTTTGGGTCTTCTCCTTCATGGGTTGTGCTTGATGCACGAATCATGTCTTAGTTTCATGGTTCGGTGGAGCCACATATTGTCACCAACTTACGGCCTCATCGCTCTGCTTAGTTCATGTGGAATTACTTGAAGAAGGTTTATCATCAAGATAATGATGCTTTTCGATTTCAGTTAGAGCATGCGATTGCCACAGTTTAACATGATAGTCTTTCAATCCAAGACTACTACTCGGCCTTTCTGACTCTTTGGAACAAGTATACTGATTTGGTTACAACGGATGTTCTTATTGCCGTTCTTTTGACTATTCAGACTCTTCATGCGAAAAGTCAGCGTGAATAGTTTCTTATGAAACTACGCCCGAAATATGAACCTATTCGCTCCTCTCTATTGAATAGATCTCTTGTTTCTTCTCTTGATGTTTGTTTTGGTGAGCTACTACTCGAGGAATAACATCTTAGTACTCAGGCTATTCTGGAGCAATCTCATGATAGTTTAGGATCAGCAATGTGGCTTATGCTGCCCAAGGCCGAGGACCGCCCAAGCATCCTAAAAACTTGTGTTTTTGCTGCAAGACATATGGGCATATTGCTGCTAATTGCCCCAATAAATACTGCTTCTATTGCAAGAAAAATTATCATATTATCAAAGAATGTCGTATTCGCCCTTAGAATCATTAGGCTCAAGTATTATAAACTTTTGATCTTGTCCAAGCAGTGACTTCTATGGCACATGGCTCTTCTCCAAATGATTACTTTACTGACGCATCTCCTACAGCGAGTTACTGCACACCCAAAATAGTGCAGTAGATACTCATTTCGGCATTATCGGCGATTGGGTTTCCAAGGTAACACTCATACTAAAATCTGGTATGTGGACTTGGGGGCCTCTAATCACATGACATATAGTTTTTTTTTTAATTTTTTGATAAGTAATCATATGTCGTATAGTCCCACAGCTTTGTCATGTTCGGCCCTATGATGGAAAATCAGCTATACAAACTGCCAGTGGCAGTTCCTTGCCTATAATTGCTGTCGGAGATGTCTCCTCTAAATTCACTGATGTGTTTTTTGCTAATTAGCTTTCCACGAATCTTATCTGTATTGGTCAACTAGTTGATAACAATTGTGCTATTAATTTTTCTGGTGATGGTTGTGTTGTGCAGGACTAGATAACAGGGATGTTGATCGTGAAGGGACCTAAAGTGGGGCACTTGTTTCTACTATTTTTGCTTGTTCTAGCTCTTTCTCCTGTTTCTCCTATTTTTTCCTCTTGTTTCTCCTAGTTTTTATTTTACTTGTAATAATATTCCAAATTTGAGTATGGTGTGGTATCGTCGTTTATGCCATCCTAATACTCAGATCTTATCCCATATATTGAACTCTAGTTTACTTGGTCATAAAGAAAGTTGTTCTTCCTTTATTGAGCGTTCTTCTCTCAAGTTTGGTAAAAGCAAAACTCTTCCCTTTCCTTTGCATGCAAGTTGAGCTTCTCATTGTTTCGATCTTACTCGTAGTGATGTTTGAAGACCTTCTCTAATTAGTTCACATGAAAAAGTTAAATATTATGTAACGCTCATTGATGATCATAGCAAATTTACTTGGGTATATTTTTTCGCTCTAAATCTAAGGTTTTTTTTTTATACTTTCATTGTGTTTTTAGTGTATGTTGAAAATTAATTTTTTGCTTATATCAAAACTTTGCGCACAGATTTCGCTGATGAATATTTGTCTAATGAGTTTCAGGAATTCTTGGCTTCTAAAGGTATTCTTCATCAACGTTCGTGTACAGTTATTCCACAAAAAAATGGAGTGGCCAAACACAAAATCGTCACCTTCTGAATGTTGTATGTACTCTCTTGTTAGAATTCTCTGTTCCATCCTGATTAATGGATATTCACGTCGTTTTTCATACTCTTAATATAGTGAGTTAAGTGAGTTTTATATGCTAAATAAAGAGTATTAAGTTGACAATGTGAATTGATTGATTTTGGAATATGAAATGATAATTTACCCCTAACTAATTATTAATGAGCTTTTGTTGAGGAGTTGAATAGTATTTAAGTAAAATTATATTTGCCCACTGCAGGAAATAATCACATAAGTGACTAATATGTGATATAAATCCATAAAAGAAGCTTGCAGCAGGATTGAATATGTTACTAACTAAAGCTCACAAGTGACAGACCAAAGTGGAGATTGAAGGGAGCCCATAGCTGAAACCGAGAGACCCACAACAAAAGCCCAGTTACGTTGCTAACCTAGGAATGAAGCATTTCATGACTTAAATGAAAGAAAGCAAGCTGTCTGTTGAAGCCATCCGTGATTCTTACCTCAAACCCATTACTCAAGTGGAGCTCACACCAAAGCTTGAAGCCCATGTGAGGAATGGATAAAATTTAGCTAAGTCCATGACTTGCTTGAAGCTGTGACCTGCTATTATTGAAGTCGTGCCTTGCAATGTGACTCAAGCTCACGTCCATGTACATTGAAGCTCATACATGACAGCCCATGTGTGTGACTTAGTAGAAAACCAGTGAGACTCAAAGGGACCTGAATGCATAATTACAACCCAGAATTCGGCTTGCCACAAGATTTGAAGTTATGTCCGTGAGTCAATAAGAAGTAGCTGTGACTCTCATTTCAAGCCTAATAGATAGGCCCACAATTGAGACTCTGCTATGATGAAACCAATGAAACCGAGAGACCCAAAAGACTCATGTCGTGACCTTGAGCTAAGAAAGAATTAAGCAAGCCCACAAATCCCACGTACGCAACTAACTCATGAAACCCGAGAGCAAGTCTGGAAATAGAGTCTGGGGACATGCGATAGAGGAGAAATGGAGAGAAACGGACGCATGATGCAACCTGCGAAATAGAGAGAGAAGAAGTGGGAGGAATCTAGGTATAAAAGGAAGGGAAGATTCCAGGTTAGGGGGAGCGAGTTTTACTTTTTATTTCCTTTGTTCTCAGACGATTTTTTGCATTTTAGGATTGATCCCATTTTTAGGTTTTGAGATTCTATTATAGTTTTACTTAGGTTTATACTTAGGTTTATTTTCATTGCTAGAAATACTATATGTAACTAAATCTGAAACTTGGATTGTGGAATGAGACTCGAATTTGTCTTAGATTCTAGTTTAATGTAATATTTTGTTGTTAAATGTTAGATTTACTTTTTTGCTAGCTGAATTTGGTTTGATAATAGATTGTAGCTATTATTCTTGATTTGTTGTTAACGTTAGGCACAACAAATGCTTGAACAATATCAAGGCTTTGTCTCTTTGCTTGTTAATGTGTTTCAGCTAATATGACAATAAATTCTTTAAGAAAATATTGCAAAACTCGAGCATTATTTTTCTATCTTCTGATTATCAATACCTTGACTGGATTATTAGTTGAGAAATTAGCTAGAAAATGAGACAAGAGAGTCCTGTACCCAATGCAAGTGCTTTTTTTTTTTATAAGTAAAATTTTATTAAAAAAGAATGGGCGAAAGCGCCAATTACACGACAAATGACCAATTACAAAGACGCTCGATTAGGCAAGCCAAAAACAAGAAAATCATGAAGAACCATACCATTGAAATCCACAACAATGGTCCAGTTACAAAGGGTACTAAAAAAAAAGCTTTCAGCTCCTCCTGAGATCTCTCATTGTCTTCAAATGTCCACTTGTTTCGCTCTTGCCAAAGACATCACATGATACATATGGGGATCATCTTCCAAATAGCTCTGTCTCATGCCTCGTATGGGAGGCCAACCTGCCATTGCTACCATCACTGTCTCCAGCATGACCCATGCTAAGTTCAATCTAGTGAACACCTCATTCTAGAGAGCCTGGATATCTCATAGTGTAAAAGGAGGTGGTTCACTGATTCGCCATCCCTACGACACATGCAACACCAATCAACTAGAATGCCCCTCATTTTCCTCAGATTGTCCATAGTAAGAATCTTGCCTAACGACGCAGTCCAAACAAAGAATGATGCTTTCGGGGGTCTTTTATGACGTCAAATCTTTCTCCATGAAAACTAAATCTCGATTTCTTGAGTGAGAACTTTGTAGATGAATGGACTGTGAATCTTCCTCTCCCGTCAGGGGTCCACCACAGGCTATCGTTATTCTGGAGGTTTGGTCTTTAGGAGTAGATGAGGTTGTAAAAGTCCGCGAAGAGGCTCAGTTCCCAATCTTGAGCCGCCCGATTGAAATTAATGTTCCAAGTCAAATGCCCCCCATCTGATCCCACCACCTTCGCCACAGTGATATTTTTGTCGCTAGCCATTTGAAACAAAGAAGGGAACAAATCGCCCAGTGTCCTATTTCCACACCATACATCCTTCCAAAAGCTAATTCTAGAATCGGCGCCCACTTGAAGCTTAGTGTGCCGATGAAAGGCCCCCCACCCACTTCTAATGCTTTTCCACACCCCACGCCACCTGCCTCCCTCACTTCATTTGAGCTCCACACCCCCCCATGTGACCCCATATTTGTGATCAATCACCACTCTCTAAAGGGCCTCTAGTTCCTGATGGTACCACCATAACCACTTGCCAAGCAAAGCTCGATTGAACGTCCTCAAGTTTCGAATACCCAAGCTACCATTAGCAATGGGATGGCAAATCGTCGCCCACTTTACCAGATGATACTTAAACTCCTCTCCCAGGCCACCCCACAGGAAGTCACGTTGCAACTTTTCAAGACGATTTGCCACTCTAACTGGTATAGGAAAGAGTGAAAGGAAATAAGTGGGTAGGTTGGAGAGGATACTCTTGATAAGAGTGACACGTCCCCCTTTAGACAAATACATCCTCTTCCAGCTTGCTAATTTTCTCTCTCCTCTTTCAATCACTGTGTCCCATATCCTAGCCACCCTTGAGGTTGATCCCAACGGAAATCCCAAATAAGTCATAGGGAGTGAAGAAGTCTTGCATCCGAGAGTACCAGCCAATACTGTCATATTGCGAACATCACCAATGCAAGTGCTTATTAATTTGCTCCTTTAACAATTACATTAATTTCATCTCTGATTTAGATTTACTCAAATTAATTTCATATTTATCCTATTTCATCCTTTTGATTTCAATCTAAGTTTATTTTTTAATAGAATTAATTTTGTAAGTAAATTTCAGAAATCTTTTCATTTCATTTGTCATCATTCACTCAGTTTTTATACAAATATAAAAAAGCACAAAAAAAAAAATCTCACATTTCATTTTATTTTATTCTTTAACTTTCATATTTAATACATACTTTTTACATTAGAGTTTTACAAATGCTTTGATAACCCTTTGTCCCTGTGGAATACGATCCTCGACTTATCCTTGAATACAACTTGACACTTCTACACTTGAAAGCATTTTTTAGAACATGTCACATCCATGTTCTGGGTTGAGACTCTGAAAATTGCTATTCACTTTATAAA
Source organism: Platycarya longipes (assembly GCA_036559045.1). Lineage (NCBI taxonomy): Eukaryota > Viridiplantae > Streptophyta > Magnoliopsida > Fagales > Juglandaceae > Platycarya > Platycarya longipes. Next base: position 32,070,597 of record CM071790.1, read on the forward strand.
TCGTTTACCTTCCCAAGTCCTACAAATGGAGTCTCCTTATTTCCACTTGTTTGGTAAGCATTTTAGTTATGATAACCTCCATACCTTTGGTTGTCTGTTTTATTCATTTACCTCCTCATGAGCAACATAAATTATTTGCTTAATTTGTTAGATGTGCATTTATGGGCTATAATTAATGGGCACCATGGTGGGCCGAGTCTTAAAGATCCATTGCAAGTTCCAGATGGACCAATCACAAGATCAAGAGCTAAGAAGATCAAGGAAGTAATGCAAGGACTAGTGCACTCCACTTGGACCGAGTTTGCAAATTCATTGAGCAAGATCCCAATATTCAAGATGGGCTTGAAAAAAAAAAAGATTTAATTCATGTGATACAAGCTACAAAGGAGGGATGGCAAAACCTAGTAGTTTAGTAAAGACTTTTATTTTAATAAGAATAGGCGTGTGGGCCTATTTTTATATTTCTATAGTTGTAGGCATTTGAGCCTATTTAATTCATTAATTGGACCTCTTTTACTAGTTATAGGAGTGTGGTTTAGGAGTTTTGGATTTAAAATGTTCAGCCATGTCTTTAAGTGATGTAGGCCTTATTAGGCCCCTTTCATTAGGGGCTATAAAAACACATGCTTCTTTATTTTTCCGGTAATAATGAATGTGAATAGTATTTTTTTCCAGAGAGAATTGTTGTTTTCTCTACTTGTTCTTGAATGAATTAAAACTTATCAAAGGCAAACTCTTTGTAGTATTATCTCCGCAATTTAGGTTCTTGAAACAAATTTTCAACGGATCTAGATCATCTGAACTTGATTCTTGAGGTGGATTTCAATTTGTTTGTGGGTTCAAGGAATATTCAATCCAATGGGTTCACATCAATAATGTGTGTCAAAAGAGATTTATTTGTTATGATCTTACATTACATCGCACACATATTTCAAGTAATGTTATTTTTCGTAAAAACCAACATTTCTTTCTTGTGTCCTCCTCTACTATTATGATCCTCCCCCCATTTGAGCCCCAGTTCTCGGATTCTTCTTCTCTAAGCTCTCGCTCTAAAACCAAGCATGGTGTATATGAGACGTTCTCACCCACAATCTCTTCCAATGGCTCATCCGATATCTGATCCACCCATACTCTAGATTCAGTAAATTGCAGCACCTTTAGTGCCATTGGTGCGCTGCTCTCCCCTAGTGTCTGTACCCCGGATAGGTATGGATTTCTTTCTTTTGGTGTATGTTGATGATATTGTGATTATTAGTTCCAATTCTGCTTTACTTGGCCAGTTTAAGACTCATCTCTCAGAATCCTTTCATATGAAAGATCTTTGGTCTCACTTATTTTTTTGATCTTGAGGTGCGTTGTAGTCCATCTGGTATTTCACTCAATCAACATAAGTATGCTAGTGACTTGGTGGCTACTGTTGGCCTACAAGAGGACACCTCTGTTGATACTCCTATGGAATTGAATGTCAAGTTTCGTCAAGAGGAGGAGGGTGACTTACTTGCTGATCCCAATTTATACTGTAAGTTGGTGGGTAGCCTTGTCTATCTCACCATTACAAGACCGGAGATTTCTTTTGCTATACAACAAGTCAGCCAGTTTCTTTAGACTCCTCGTCATCTTCATTTGGCTGCTGTCCGTAGAATCATATAGTATATTCAAGGCATTTTTGCCCGTGGCTTATTCTTTCCTGCAGACAATTCTTTCTGCCTTGCTACCTACAATGATGCTGATTGGGCTAATTGTGTTGATACCCATTGCTCCATCACTAGTCGGTGTGTGTTCTTAGGTGATGCATTGATCTCTTGGACAAGTAAGAAGGAATATAATATTTCTAAGTCATCCACATAATTTGAGTATCGGGCAATATCTTTTGCTTGTTCCGAAATTATTTAGTTTGCTTGCAGAGTTAAGACTTTTTTGAGACTGTCATTCTATCCATGAAGCATTTAAAACTCGTGTTATCACTCTTCTACATATTTTCACTGAACTACAAATTGCTGATATCTTCACCAAGGCTCTCACTCGCCATTGACATTACTTCCTAAGTAGCAAATTGATGCTTGTTGATCAACCTGCATCAATTTGAGAGAGGCTGTCCAGTTGTCCATATTTCTTTTCTTGATTTACTCTTTTGTACAATTAGCATAATCTTTGATAGATTGTATAGGAATAGAATTAGCATATACTTTCCAATTTGGCTGTTTCTTTGTTGCAGGAGTTTGGGATGTATTTCGAAAAGAGATGCCGAGTGGGTTGCCGCCCTTTAAAGGCATCGAGTATTGAATTGATTTCGTACCTAGAGCCATTATTCCAAACTGACCAGCCTATAAAAGTAATCTGGAGGAAACAAAAGAACTTCAAAGGCAAGTTGAAATTTTGATGAGCAAGGGGTACGTGAGAGAGAGCACTCTCATGTGTAGTACCAGTGCTACTAGTGCCAAAGAAGGATGAGACTTGGAGTATGTGCATTGATTGTAGAGCAGACAACAATATTACAATAAAGTATCGTCATCTCATTCCTAAATTAGATAATATGTTTGATGAAGTGCATGGTTTATACATTTTCAGTAAAATAGATTTTAAAATTGGATACCATCAAATTAGAATAAAAGGGAGAGATGAATGAAAAACTACTTTTAAGACTAAACATGGACTTTATGAATGATTGGTTATGCCATTTAGACTCACAAATGTGTCTAGTACTTTCATGAGATTAATAAACTATGTTTTACGTGCATTTATAGGCAAATTTGTAATAGTGTACTTTGATGATATCATAATAAACAAGAACTTAGATGAACATATTGATCATTTGAGATGTGTGTTCGATGTGTTGAGAGATGAAAAGTTGTATGCTAGTTTTAAGAAATGTACCTTTTGTATGGAAAAAAGTTATTTTTCTTGTTTGTTGTTGGTACAAAATGATGTAGGATAATACACAAATAATAAGAAACAGAATAATATTAGATAGAAAAGGAGGAAGGAGCTGAGAAGAGGGAGAAACAAAGAGGAAGAAGGAGAAGAAGAAAGGAGTTGGGAGACGATGGCTGCAATAGCTCTTCAATTCAATATTAGCATAGTCTGTCTTTCATGTCTAAATACATGCCCTTAAATAGTAAAACAATAAACCCTAGGTAAACCCTTAAAGCCAATGGGCTGCAATAATCCAAGCCCATCATGACAAGTCCAAGTAAAATAAAAACACATAAATAAAAGGTGGCCTAAGCCCATTAATACCAGTCTAAATAAAATAAAATAAATAATACATTAGTAAATAAAACATAAATGGAGGATGTGCTCATCAACTCTCCTGGGGTGGGAGAAAAACTCGACTCTGTCAAGTTGACAATGCAGCATAGGGTGCACTCAACTACCAAGCTATAAGCTAAGTGGTTGAGCGATCTTCTTTCGACGCCCATAAACACGTGTGAGTGGCGGTCTGAATTTGGAGTCCCCATCAATTGTGCTAGGATGGATGGAAGGTAATCCGGGCCACGGAAGATCCTACTAACTCCTGTAAATCTCCAATAAGTCTGGATCAAGCTGCTGAAATGTCTCTCTGGATATCCATGAATGGCCAGACTCAGGTCGACCTACCCCACGAACAAGGAAGCGCTGCACCTCTCAATCTTTTGTCAACACAATCTGTTCACCTAAAATAGCATTAATTTTATCTTTGTGTGCTGTGATAGATGGTAATGGTGTAGGAGGAGTGAAAGGTTTAGGGTTGAGATTCACAAATGGAGGTAAAAGAGGATCATCGGAGGGATTAAAGTGGCCTTTGAACGCAACTAAGTTCTCAACATTGAAGGTGGAGTGGCAACCAAAATGAGACGGAACATCAATGACATATGCGTTTGGACCAACTCGCTTTAAAATTTTAAAAGGACCAGCACTACACGCTTGTAATTTGGAAGCGGATCCAGGTGGATGCCGTTCTGGTCTAATTCGGATCATAACATAATCCCCAATATTAAATTCTCCATGTCATCTATGCCAATCAATTCGAAGTTTATATGATGCATTACTGGCTTCAAGTTGTTTATTGATCTCGATATGCAAGTCATAAAGATGTTGTGCAAAAGACTCAGCTGACACAAGCATACTAGCATGAGGGGAAATGGGGATAAGGTCTAAAAGTTTCCTAAGCTTAAAACCATGAACAACTTCAAATGGGCTCATACCTAGGGACCTATTTAAGTAAATAAAACATAAATGGAGGATGTCCTCATCACAAAAGGTATGAGGTGGATGAAGAGAAAGTCAAGACTACCAAGGAGTGGCCAATACCTAAAGGTATCACTGAGGTAAGAAACTTTCATGGTTTAGCTAACTTTTATAGGCGTTTTATTAAAGATTTTAGTACTATTGCTACACCACTCACTGAAATAATCACAAAGAATGTTGACTTTCACTGGGGTATTGATCAAGCAAATGCATTTGCTACTATTCAAGAAAGGTTATGTTTGCACCTATGTTAGCATTACCTAACTTTAACAAAACTTTTGAAATTGAATGTGATGCTTCAAGAATAGGAATTGAAGCCGTTTTGAGGTAGGATAAGCGGCCCATAGCCTTCTTCAATGAGAAGCTAAGTGGGACAGTCTTGAATTACCCCACTTATGACAAAGAACTTTATACTCTTGTTCACGCTCTAAAAACGTGGCAGCATTACCTTTAGCCTAAGAAGTTTGTGATCCACACAGATCATAAATCATTGAAGCATCTCAAGAGTCAAGGTAATTTTTTTTTTTGGATAGACAATAAGAGAAATTTTATTCCAAATAAATAGGCATAGCCCAAGTATACATGAAGTACACAATTGAGAGACACCTAGTTACAAGCTACAAGCCAAGTCTGGAGAATTAGAACAAGTCTAAACAGTCATTCCCATCTCTTACAAGATTAGTAACCCAAAAATTGAAAGCACAAAAGAAGAAAACCCTTAATTCCTCTGAGGAACGTTCACGATTATCAAAATATCTTCCGTTTCGTTCAACCCACAAGTACCACAAAAGACAAGAGGGAAAGATCTTCATGACAGCAGGTTTAATGTATTTCCCAACAATTCCTGGCCAAATTGCAAAAACATCCAACACATGTAAGGGCATAACCCAAGAAAAACCAGCCCTCGAAGATATTGCATTCCAAAACCATGTGGCCACCTCACAATGAAGAAAACGATGATCAATAAATTCGGCGTCCTTTTTGCACATATAACACCATTCGATAGTCTGAAAGCCTATCTTCCTCAAATTGTCAATAGTCAGAATTTTTCCAAGGGAAAATAGACAAGAAAAGAAAGCAACCTTACTAGGTACTTTTGGTTTCCAAATACTCTTCCAAGGGTAGTCCGCAACCCCATGACTTGATAAGGCCTTGTAATAAGAACTCACGGTAAATCTGGAGTTATTAGAGTGCTGCCACATCAAACTATCCTCTTGGTTCTGAACAATCTTCTTCTCATACAACTTTCCCAAAAAATCTGAAACTTCATTAGCTTCCCAATCCTGGATATTTTTGGCAAATTCCACATTCCAACAAATCAAATGGTTGGAGATGAAGTAAGAATCAACAATGATAGCTCCTTTGTTTTTAGCAATCCTAAAAAGATTGGGAAAAGCATTTTTAAGAGAAGAATCCCTACACCAAATATCATGCCAAAACAAAATCTTTGCCCCATTCCCCATTTTAAGGGTGGTATGCTTAACAAAAACATCCTATTCCATTCGAATAAACTTCCATAAGCCTACTTCAAAAGGGCCTTTAACTTCTTTTGAACACCAATTCCCCTAAGATTTTCCATGAATGTCATCCACAATAGTTCTCCATAGAGCACTTCTCTCAAGTTGATATCTCCAAAGCCATTTACCGAGGAGAGTTTTATTGAAAAGTCTTAGGTTGCGCACACTTAAGCCCCCTTGAGAAATTGGAAGACAAACATTTTTCCAACTCACCAAACGAAACCTTTTTTCCTTCCCAAAACCATCCCATAGGAAATTTCTATAGAGACACTCAATGGTTTTGGCAACCCCAACTGGTAATGGAAAAAGGGAGAGGAAGTAGGTGGGAAGATTAGTCAAGCAAGGTAAGGAGAACATGTCAGATGGATGGAATACATAAAGACTTTTCTTTATATCATCCGTTACAAGCAAGGTAAGGAGAACATTGTTGCAAATGTTTTATTTCGAAAATACTCAACTTATGCCTCTCAAAAAGACCCTTAAATCTATTCAATAAAAGCTCAAATTGAGCCTTATAACAGGTCGCTAAAGTGGTCTGCTTGAGGCGAGTTAAAGCCTCCATAGTATCATCATAGGCAGTTGGCCCAAAACGAACCTATACTACCTTAATGGAAGTGTCCTAGCATTTAAAGAATCCCCCATCCAAAGCATCTTGATACCAGATTAAGGCCTCCCCTTCCATGTGATAACCTGCTATCACTAACCTTTCTTTCAAAAGTGTTTGATTCTTTCAAAGGTGTTTGATGGAAGTCAAAAAACTGGGTTGCTTTAAAACCCATGCTGATAGATCAGTAACATCAAAATTAGGAAAATCTAACCTCACACCTTGAGGCAACACCAATTTTTTAGTTCTTTCCTCATGGTGATCAACCCCACTACTATATTCTACTTCAAGAATCGAATTAACAGATCTAGTGTCAACAAAAGACTTAAGCATATCATATATTTGTTCTAACCTACCAGCAAGTTGTGAATTGCAGAATTGTGATCATCCAATTGCCTTTGCACTACTTCCTACTGTTTGCCTTCGATCTAGGCCTTGATAGCCCCCCTCATACCTTCTGCCATCAGAGTAATGCCAACAGAGGATCACCAAATTGTACCATTTGTAAGGTTCAAACAGGTAATGAAATGAAAGCTCTCAATCTGAGGAATAAAACCCAGTAAACCTTACACATTCGCACAAATGACAAGAAACCAAGAACCCACTTTTATTGATTCTTGAACTAGGGTTTTTAAGGAACCCAGAACCTCCTTACAGAATAAACTTTAATTAACCAAATTGTTCAATGAAAATACAGTCTGTTATTACAATCCTATTTATAGAGGAGGATGATGAACTAAACGGTGTCGTAAAGGCTCAATTACAAACTCCCTTAGGCGTGAACTCAAATGAACTCAAAATGCCGTTATTTCTGTTACTTCGTTGCTGTGCACCGTTTCACTTAAACAAGCAATACACTATTTTGCACTTCATCATCTCCCGATACCAGCTTTCACAGGCTCAACACTTAGGCAAATTCTCAGTTCAAGCTTCTGAACTTTACATGGCAAGAAGTTCAAGCCTGGGAGACAGCTTTGGAGTTGTTGGCAGCAATCCCTTTTTGCAGTATTGATGGAAACTTAGCTATCATACATAGAAATTATGGCCCAGGATTTATAGGTATGATGGCAGCATGTTAACACTTGAATATTAAATTCTTCACGTAGTGAAACATGTCTAATGATTGGTCAAAGTGTGGCAGTCCCAATATGTAAGTACGGCATGAAGATTTTAGAATTCCCTCACAAGGGAGTCTTCCAAGAGACTTTCTTAAAATATTCAAAAAATATTTTTACCTTCATGTTTTGGAGGCTCTTATGGTAGCAAGAGGTTCCTCTTAAGTGGATATCTAAATGTTGTAATTGCATGAACCACAACATGTATGGAGTGTAATAGGGATTAGCATGGTTTATGAGAGGAGAGCATGAATATGAAGATATTTTACCTATGGTTGCAGCACAATGGACAAACCCAAGTATTATAGCAAGGCTTGAAAAGGTTTCATAAAAATCCATAGGGTCGGCAGCCTCTTTATGAGGGTTTTCTTGAAGTTGGCAATCCTGATTCTCGAAAATTTTGTCTCAAGTGAAAGAGGAAGCTTTCTCAATCAATCATATGGTAATAGAAATAGCATGGATCAAGAGCTAGTTGCATTGATTTGACTAAATAAGTTGAAGAAAAACTTGATGAAACACCCCCTATACCACAGGGCACTTAGGTCTAGCATCTAGTGCAACTTTTTTTTTTTTTGGATCAGGAACAAAGTCCCCTGTGATGAGTTATTTAAATATAGGACCCTCTGTTAATTTTTCCGCCTATCAACATTAGCAGAGAAGACGTGGCCGAACCGTGCATCAAAGTTTTCTAACAATATTGAGAAATTTTGATGGGAGACAAATACTGATTTTCTACATAGCATGCATTTCATGTTTATCATTTATCATGCATAATTTATCTTTGAGCATATTGGTTGTTTAACTTACTAAAATTTCAAGTAAATATCACCCATTGTGGACCCACTATCATTTCCACTTAGAATGATAGAAGAAGTGGAATGATAGAAGTTGTATTAGGACCCGACAAGGAGGGACATGATGGACCAGTGGATCCAACTGATTGAAGAGGAATTGGACCTCGATCGAAGATTAGATCTAATATTGATGTTCATAGCTTTAACCCTTCGTACTTTAGAGCGTATGAAGGCATCGATCTAATCAGAGAGACTTATTATTGAAAGTAGTTGTATTGAGTATATGCTACCTTATGGCTTGAACTTATGATGATTATTAATGTATTGTGATGTTTTAGTCCATTCTGGTATGAGTTTTATTTAGTCATCTTTATTCGGTTGCGATTATTACATACTGCTAGTTGCATTTTTGGATGCATTGCATATTAATTATCATGAACAGGAGTATGTAACTTTATGTTGTATGTCCCGACACTCCAAGTCTCCGTTACATCTCAAGTAGGGGTTTTGGGGACGTCACAAAAGGTTAAATGAAAAAGAATATTCTGAAATCCACCAGCACATGTTCCTTAGCTCTGAAGTTTTGGCCATTTCTTTTCCTACAACTGCACCACAGGAGGCATATGGGGAACATCTTCCATATTGTTGCGATTTGATGAATACATACCAAAGGAATTTTAAGATGACACGAGATCGACCACCTTCCCAAGAAAAAACCCATCCTACCCCAACTCTACGAAAAATCATCCCAAACGGCTCTAGAACCTCATAATGAAGTAGTAAGTGGTCCACAGTTTTATCATTTTTCCTACACATATAGCACCAGTCAATAGCAATGATTTAGCATTTCCACAGGTTGTCCATGGTCAGGATCTTCCCTAATGTTGTAGTCCATACAAAGAAGGGAACCATGAAAGGCCACCAACTCCACCAAATGCTCCTCCAAGAGAAGTGGTTATGATCCTGATTAGTGACAACCTTATAGAATGAACGGACAGAAAGTTTCCCTTTCCGAGCAGGCCTTCCTAACCTCTTATCTACTTCTTGATTCCTTATTCCAGTAGAGTACATTAAGATAAAGAGTTCTATCTGTTAATGACAATTTTGTACCTCAAGGAGTTAATGACACTTTTCAAAGGTTTACAAGAAGGAAACATAATTTGTATTTTTTTAACACCATCAGAACTTTTAGCATAAATAGATACGAAGACTTGCACAGATTTGATCCAAGTGATATGTCATATGTATGATTAGGTCTTGCACAGATTTGATTTAAGTGATATGTCATATGTATGATCAGGTTGCTCAGCAATTCCTTATTGATTTTAAAGCAAAGGAGCTTAGGTAAGTAGTATGATCATACCTTCATAAGTATAACATGTGCTTTGTTATGCTTGAACCAATGTTGTTCACCTATATATTATATATTTTCATCTCCATTGTAATCCCCGTTTAAAAATCCTTGTCGGATGATAATGTAAATGCTTGTTGCTACAATACTATGATTCATGTATAAATATCTGCTATGCCATGTTATGCAAGTATTTGCCATTCAACTCACTAAATGGATGACATGATATGATGAAAGCCATGCATACAAATACTTAATATGTCACCATTGATATCATGCCATGCAAATGCATAAAATACTTATTATATCATGAGTGCTGTTATATGTTTCACATTTATCCTGTAAAACTTCAAGTCATGTGACTAATGAATAAAGCTATAACAAATGACCATAAGATATGCACGGTACTAGTGCAAAGTTAAGGGAAAATGTACAAGCTACAGAATCATGAGAAAATATGTGTTTCACTAGAGATATGTTACAAGCAATTAAGAGGTCTTCCTTTTGGCCAATGACCTGTGACCTCCCCTGGTCTTTAGGGACCACGGCGCCCTCAGCTGGGGGGTTTGAATCCACCCTTAACCTAGAGTTAAAATTGCCTAGGAAATTAAAAAAAAAATTAAAAAAAAAAAAGAAGAAGAAGAGAGATCTCCCTTGTGATCACAAGAAGTGGGACCAATGCACAAAAGTAAAGTATGTTGCCCATAGCAAGTGAGAGAGAAGTTTAATATGTTGTGCAAATAACATGTTGATTGCCTATGTTTGGTCATTTATTTGTTCTTGAACATGATGTTAATTTAATTATTGTTAGAATTTTCATACTTACCAGTTGGATGTTCTGTCTTATATGCGATTTTTATTATTGTTGATTATTCCACACGCTATGTAGGTAGAAGTGTGCAAGACCGTTTTCAAGGTAAAAGCTTAAATTTTTTATCTTTACATTATTATGTGTTATTTACTATGTCGTCAACTCACATTTGTTACTTTTCTATTTTTAATGTCCCAAATGATATTGTGGATGATGAACTGATGGTTCAGGCTTAGATCAATATTGCAGATTACTCATGAATTCAGAATTAGATAGCATCACATAGTTTTAGATAATAAGCACTTTACACAAGATCAGTCATGAGTCCTTTTCTAATGTTGTTATCTTTATTTCTGCTGTCAAGACACGATTATGCTATAGTTTTACACAAGATCAATGAGGTAATGTTTTTTTTTTAACTGGATCTCTTCCCAAGCAAAATTTATATGTTTTAGTAGCACTCCTAACCCTATGGGAAGGGGATGTTACAAGCACCGAGGCATGAACTCAATCTAGCCCAAAGAGACTGAAGATTGTGCTCCACAAGGGACAACTCGCAATGAAATAACAGATAATAAACACTTCTCCCAATCTGTACACATGCAATATGTATTAATTACTATAAATCCCACCTTCTTAGATTGTCCAATGTAAAAGTCTTGCTTGAAACCACAGTGCAGGGAAAAAATACCTTCTTAGGAGCCTTATTGTGCCATTTATTCATTCCTATGAGAAAATGGGGTACTGCTATGGGAAAATAAAGTTTTTCTTTTTTAACAAGTATGAAGTAATTTTATTAGAAACTAATGTGTAGGTGAAAGCTCATGTACACAAGAAGTATACAAAAGAAAATACCAAAATCCATTCTAGGAAACAGAAAGCGACATCAGAAAATCATGAACGTTAGTTCCGTTAATTACTAAAGCAGAAAACCAAAACAGTAAAGAGTGCACAAAAGTTCCATATTTGCTCCAAAAAACGCTTCTTGTCATTAAAACACTAATCATTCCTTTCCATCCAAATGCAGCACATAAGACACAAAGGAACCATCTTCCAAGCCGTGTCCAACAACAACCATGAAGCCTGTTCCAACATGCATCAAGGTCAACCACTCTCAAAGACATCACACAAGCCAAGCTGATTCTACAAAAGATACCATCCCACAAAGCCCTTACAATGCAAGAGTAGATGATCCACGGTTTCCCCATTCTTTTTACACATAAAACACCATCCATAACTATAATAGCCCACTTCCTTAAATTATCCATCAAAAAAACTTTTCTAAGAGAGGCAGTCCAAATGAAAGAGGCTACTTTGGAAAGCACGTGAGACCTCCAAATACACTTCCAAGGAAAAGGAGGACTATTCTGAAAAGTTAACAGCTTATATAACAAATGAAAAGTGAACTTTTCACACCCCTGACTTCCACAACATCCAATCCTCATCGTTACCCCCAAGCCTCAGAGTATAAGAAGCTGTAAAAAGCTGATACTTCGTTAATCTCCCAATCTTGGACAACTCTAATTAAACAAATGTTCCACTTAATCGAGCCATTAGAACAGCAAAGCAAATTAGAAACAGCAGCAAACTGATCTGAAGCCAATTGAAAGATAATTGGAAACACACTATTGAGGGCCCAATCACCACACTAAATGTCAAACTAGAAACAAATCCTAGATCCCTCTCCAGCAGCATAACTAAAATGACTAACAAAACTCTCTCAACCCTTTCTAATGAACTTCCAGAGTGCCATACCATAAACCCCCGAACTTCATTAGAAAACCACCGTCCAAGCACTTCTATACTTCCAATCAATAACCTCTCTCCAAAGCGACTTTCCTTAGAATTGATATCTTTATAGCCACTTCCCCAATAAAACCTTGTTAAAGATCCTCAAATTACGAACCCCCAACCCTCCAATCGAAATAGGAAAACAAACTTTATTCCAACTAACAAGATAGAATTTAGTTTCCTCTCCCATACCACCCCATAAAAAAGCACATAACAACTTTTCAATCCGATTGGCCACCACTGTAGGCAATGGACACAACGATAGAAAATAAGTGGGAGATTAGAAGGTACTCTTAACAAGAGTAAGTCTACCCCTTTAGATAAATATGGTTGCTTCCAACCAGTCAACCTTTTCTTAACTTACCTGACAACCCCATTCCAAATAGCAAAAGCCTTGAAATGTGCCCCCAATGGAAGACCCAAATATTTTAAGGGTGAAGAAACAATTTTATAGCCTAACAAACTTGCCAAGCTACTGATACTACACACCACCCCCACTAGAACCAACTCCAACTTTCTGTTCACCTTGATGGGAAAATAAAGCATTAAATAATGACAGACCTTAAGGGTGACATATTGGCAAGTTGGAAAATGATGTATTTGTTAAAGGTGGCTGTATCACCTTGATTAAGAGGACAGTCCCCAATTTGCCAACTTATTTCTTGTCTCTCTACCTCTTCAAATTATCATGGCCAAAAATATAGACAAGCTACAACGGGATTTTTGTTTTTAATAAGTAAGCTATGATGGGATTTTCTATGGAGTGGGATAGATGAAGAATTCAAATTTCACCTAGTAAATTGGACTAAGGTTTCCTCACCGATTTATGTGGTAGGTTTTGGTATCTGAGATTTTCTAGCGTCCAATCAAGCTTTACTTGGAAAATGGTTGAGGCAATATCAACTGGAAAATGAAACTCCATGGAAGTTGTAGTGGATTCCAAGTATGGCGGTGCTTGGGGTGAGTGGTGCTCTATCAAAGCAAACAGGCCACATGGTGTAGCATTGTGTAAGAATATCCTAAAAGGACGGCGGTCTTCACTAGATACATCAAATTTTGAAATGACTTATGGTGTGGTGAGAGAGCTTTTAAGTTCACAATTACTTAGGCAGTGCCCATTGTCATGAATAAAATTTATTTTACTTATAAAAAAAGGTTTGTCCTAATAAAATCTCAATTAATAAGAGTTCAAAATTAACAACCTCAACATAGTAGAGCACAGCTCGGAGTATTTATTGAGTGCTGATATAAAGTAAAGAATTTGGCAACTTTGAGCACTTATGTGAACAGAACTTTCTGCCACCATCTCAATAGCAATATATCAAGTCAAAATCAATCATAAGAATCAGCAGCCATCCTTACAAGCAAAGGTGGTGAAATGATGCCGTAACATTCCCATGTAAAGACTGTGTAGTCATTCAATTTCCATCAGATTTCCACGTGCTGAGGCTTTGTACTCAACTAAACTTTAACCAAAATAAAATAGGATTGGCTATATTGATTCTTGTCAATAATTGAGGCCATGCATAATTATTGTCTTCTACCATTCTATCCAAAAGCATATTCTTTGTTCGTCAAAACTTCTACCACTTTCACTTTAGGCCTCATTTTACTTCTTTTCACTTTCCTAGCATGAATTGAATCACTTTTTTTTCAGCAGCATATTAATCATCGTGCACTGCACATGCCCAAACCATCTCCATTGTCTCTTCATCAACAGGAGTTATATCTACCTTTGATCAGATGTATTCCTTGTCTTCACCACGACATCCACCTTAACATCCTTATTTTGGCAACAATAACTAATAAACATACTTTTTCCTAATAAGCCAAACATTCCAACATCACCTAGCATAGTGAGTCAACTTTGTCTGTACTAGTGCTTTGTGTCCAATATTTTCTACACGTCCTCATGGGAAGAAATCCTTAGTATTGCTGTCAACACCACAATTAATAAACTGCTCTTTCTCAGGTTGGGCTAAAGACCAGCGAACTCCTCAAAATTGATCAGGCAATCCTTGCTCCAAACATTTGTCTTCTTTGCAAAAGACGAGGAGATCGCGGCAAAGCAAAGGTGGGGAATTTTATCTTTCTTACACCATGAATGTTATTAATATTGCCCTTCCTGAGTTTTGGTATCCAACAAACCCAAGAAAGTCTCTAGGACCAGGAAAACAAATTTTGTTATGAGGAAAAAATATAAGGAGAAAGAGGTCCCTTTAACAAAGACCCCTCCTTCCTGAGAAATATCCATTGAGCTCCCCATTTATATTTGTCAAAGCACATGGGTAAAAGTGTTTTTTTTAAACTTTATTCATTGACTTATCACTAAATATACACTACATAAAATAGACATTTATACCCTCACAGGTTATACTAATTACATGCTTTCTAACACTCCTTTTCAAGTTGGAGCATATATATCATATAAGCCCAACTTGAAACAAATAAGCTTTAAACGATTACAACACAAAGACTTAGTGAACATATCTGCGAGTTGATCAGCAGACTTCACAAAAGGTGTAGAAATGTCACCACTTAGTATCTTATCGCGAATGAAATGACAATCAATCTCTATGTGTTTAGTCCTCTCATGGAAAACAAGATTAGAGGCAATATGCATTGTAGCTTGATTATCACAAAATAGTTGAAGAGGAATAGGAGCTGGAAACCCAATCTCTTAGAGGAAATATTGCAGCCATGTCAGTTCACTAGTAGTGTGAGCCATTGCTCTGTATTCGGCTTCTGCACTAGATCAAGCTACTACTGCTTGTTTCTTACTCTTCCATGTAACCAAGTTACCTCCCACAAAGGTACAATATCCAGTAGTAGATCTTCTATCTGAAGGAGATCCTACCTCCCAATCAGCATTTGAAAAAAGCTTCCACTCTGAGATGTCCATTTGGTCGATACAACAATCCAAGGCCAGGAGCTCGCTTAAGATAACAAAAAATATGAATTACAGCATCCCAATGTACGACCCAAGGCATTTGTAAAAACTGATTTAGTACACTCATTGCATAAGAGATGTCTGGTCTAGTGATAGTGAGATAATTTAATTTTTCAACAAGTCTTCGATACCTACCTGGATCTCTAAACAACTCATCTTCCTATTTCAAGAATATACGATTTGGATCCATAGGAGTGTCAATAGGTCTTGCACGCAACATGCCAGTTTCTTCTAGAAGATCAAGCACATATTTCCTCTGAGACAAGTTGATACCCTTTTTAGATCTACTGACTTCAATTACAAGGAAATATCTAAGCTTGCCCAAGTCTTTTGTTTGAAATTGATCATGTAAAAACTGTTTAAGTCTCGCAATCCCAGTAGAGTCACTCCCAGTAATTACAATGTCATCCACATATACCACCAATAAAATGTGACCTGCATCACTATGTAAGTGAAATACCGAATGATTTGTTTGGCATCTATGAAGACCAAATGCCAATGCAGTATCAGAGAACCTCCTAAACCATGCTCGGGGAGATTGTTTCAAACCATACAATGTCTTCTTTAACTTACATACAGTACCTCGATACTCCCCCTGAGCAACAAACCCAGGTGGTTGCTCCATATAAACCTCCTCATGCAAGTCATTATATAGAAATGCATTTTTAACATCCAGCTGAAATAAAGGCTAGTCTAAATTAGCAGCAAGTGAGATCAACACTCAAATAGAAGAGATTTTGGCAACGGGGAAGAATGTCTCCTCGTAATCAATGCCATATGTTTGTGTGTAGCCTTTTGTAACCAAGCATGCTTTCAGACGTTCCACAAAACCGTCAGGATGGAATTTGATTATATATACCTATTTACAGCCAACGAGTTGTTTACCAGGCGGTAGTGGAACAAGATCCCATGTTCCGTTATGATGAAGGGCATCCATTTCATTTTTCATAGCTGTCCTCCATCCCGAATCAGATAAAGCATCCTAAACTGTCTTAGGAACAGAAAGTTTTGAAAGTTGAGATGTAAAACATGAGAGTGAAGGAGATAAGACATGATAGGAAACCAATTGACTAATTGGATGTTGAGTCACACAAGAACAAGTACCTTTGCGGAGGGCAATAGGTAAAGAGTCTGAAGTACTAGGCAACTCGGGATCTGAAGATGGAGACATAGCTGGTAGGGGCATGGAAGCGGGCAACCTCAAGCAACGTGAGTAAACCTGTAAAGGAACGGGGGAGGGGGTGGAGGACCGACGACGGGAAGAGAGAGTAAGAGTAGGTAATGGTAGAGGATCACACTCAACACTCGAGACTGTGTCAGAAAAATAGGGTATGGACTCAAACAAGGTAACATCAGCACTAATGAAGTAGCGTCTAAGAATAGGACTATAACAATAATATCCTTTTTGAGTCCGAGAATAACCAACAAAAAAACACTTGGTAGAACTAGGATCAAGCTTATCATAACCCGGGCCAAGGTTATGAACATAGCAAACACACCCGAAGATTTTTAGAGGAAGGATAAACGATGGAGATGAAGGAAACAAGATGGAGAAAGGAGATGAACCGTCGAGAACTGATGAAGGCATAAGGTTAATAAGGTAACAAGCAGTAAGAATACCATTACTCCAAAATCGTTTCGGAACATGCATGTGTTGTAAAAGTGCTCGGGTTACATCTAACAAATGATGATTTTTGCGTTTAGCCACCCCATTCTGTTGGGGTGTATAAGAACACGAAGTTTGATGAACAATTCATTTACTACTTGAGTAAGTAGCAAAGGCACTAGATAGATACTCTCTAGCATTATCAGAACGCAAAACTTGAACCTTTTTGTTGAATTGAGTTTTAATTTCTTTCCACAACACTTGGAATATAGAAAGAAGTTCAGATCTTGCTTTCATCAAATACAACCATGTCACACGAGAGTAATCATCAATAAATGTAACAAAATATTGAAACTTGTTTGATTCAATGTTGATTGGTCCCCATATATCAGAGTGAACCAATTCAAAAAGAATCGACGCTCGTTTATGAACTCAAGTATAAAAGATACACGATGGTGTTTACTAAGTTGACATGCTTCACAAGAAAAGGGAGACACATTTCCCAAGTTCCTAACTTGACAATTCAAAAGAGAAAGATGGGGGTGACCAAGGCGACAATGCCATTCATAAGCAGATGATACAGGGGACGTAAGAGCTCGAGTGGGTGACAGTTGGACATCAAGATAATAGAGGCCACCAGCTTCATGCCCCGTACCAATCTTCGTCCTCGTCTTGAGATCCTGAAAAACACATTAAGAGGGATAAAAAGTCACTGAACATTGAAGATTTTGAGTAATCTTACTAATAGACAACAAACTAAAAGGAAAACTAGTAGCATATAGAACAGATGACAAGGATATGGAGTCAGTGAACTTTGTGGATCCAATGTCTGTAACTTTAGCAAGAGAACCGTTAGCAAGAGTGACACTTTTTAAAGATGTGACAGTATTTAACTTGGATAAGGCAGAAGACAAACCGGTCAAATGTTCACTAGCTCCTGAATCAATGATCCATGGATCTTGAGCGGATAAGACAAGACATGCAGACGCTATACCTGAGTGGGTAAGAGTAGTAGTGGAAGATGAAGCCCGTGTGTCCTTTAAAAATTGCTCATACTCATTTTTTGATACACTTATCATATCTAAAACTGGATTGGAGGTGATCGACTGTGATGTAGTATCTTGGCAAATAGCCTGATTAGCCGACCCAGATGGTCTACCATGTAGATCCCAACAATAGTCCACCGAATGGTTAGTGCAACCACAATGGGTGCACTTACGAGGCTCTCGTCCTTGTGTGCGATTACCTCTAGTATTATGTCCTTCACGTGCACCTCTACCACCTCGGCCTCCATGCCCACCAGTATAAAAGGCAACCAAAGTGGACCTCTCACTAATTAGATCAGAAGACAACTGAGATTCATGCCCAGATAACGTGGCACGTTGAAGTCGGGAGAACACATCAGGAAATGAAGGAAGTTGTGGACTCGCCAAAATTTGAGAACGTAACAACTCATATTCAGGTTTTAAATCAACAATGAACCGAACAACATTAAACTCTTCACGTTGTTTCAACCATACATGAAACATCAGAAGTAATAGGTTGATACATCTTGAGTTCTTCACATATGCTCATCACTTGAGAATAATACTCTTCCAAGCCCAAAGTACCTTGTTCCAACCCAAAAAACTGCTTACATAGTTCATAAATACAAGTTGTGTTCCCAACACTAGTATACATATGCTTGAGATGGCTCCACACCTCTTGGACAGTGTCAAAATGGATAACACTAGAGCCAATATTAGGCTCAATATTAGTCAACATCAAAGACAAGATTCGAGCATCCTCTTGCTCTCATTGAGCAAATGTAGAGTCATTTGAGTTAGGTTTTGGACCAACCAAATGGCTAGAAAGTCCTTCGCCTTTCAAATATATTGTAACAGATTTTGACCATAGCATATAATTCTTTCTATCCAATTTTGCATAAGTCATAGGCATATTGAAGCTTGATCCAAGCGATAGTGACTCAAACTTATTAGCCATAAATGTAAATAAATATTACAATTCCACTTACGAGGTAAAAAATTCACACAATTCAAAATATGTATGAAAAAAAATGGGAAATATGATCTGAAAATTTGAAACCAGCTCAAATACCCCAAAAATCAACCTGAATAGTCAAATTTCGGCTCTATATCGGACTAATTCGGTCGAAGTAGACACGAATAGGCTCGGAACCGGTCTGTATCGGTCGGAACTGGCTCTGTATCAACCGGTATTGGATCTTACCGATATCGGGAATGGATCGTACC
The DNA here is from genome assembly GCA_036559045.1 of Platycarya longipes. Classification (NCBI taxonomy): domain Eukaryota; kingdom Viridiplantae; phylum Streptophyta; class Magnoliopsida; order Fagales; family Juglandaceae; genus Platycarya; species Platycarya longipes. The sequence goes on from CM071790.1 coordinate 32,089,615, forward strand.
GAAACTTAGCTATCAAACCCGGATTAGTTTATCCTAACCGTGAATAAGACTCGATTATCCACGTCTCCAAACAAATCGTATTCCAGATAGGAATAGATTCTTATTCCAAGTTTGGAATATTTACACTTGAGGATAGGATAACCTATACCTGCAACCAAACACTCTGGGGCTTCAATTGTTGTCGGCGACAGAGGCCTTTTCTGGCGGATGGTGACGATGAGAACCTTTCGGCAATCATAGAAACCTCCGGCGACTTCACCCCTGGTTCTCACTACCTGATACGACACCTGAAACTCGCCAGAAACAGCTCCTCAGTGACCTACGCAGCGCCGACCACGACGAGAAGCCACCGGAACATGCGGAAGACGATGGTGAGCTTAGAATCGACACTTGGGAGCTTAGATCCGACACTGGGAAGGTTAGATTCGACCACAACAGTCGGATACTCCACCGGAAAACACACAAGCTCACAATAGTGACTCAGTACTGGGCCCACTCGGCACTCACCATAATCTGACAGGGTTCTTTGATACCATGTCAAAGCACATAGGTACAAGTGTTTTATTTATACTTAATTCATTGACTCATCACTATGTATATATACTATATACAATAGACATTTATACCCTCACAGATTATACTAGTTACATGCTTTCTAACAATATTGATAGAGAATCTAGGGGTGGTAATGATTCCATTATCCACTGAACCATTACAGCTAGAAACCCAACCACCTTAATATATTATAGGATGAAATACAAATTAATATAAAATGTAAATCAGCTAACCCCCATTATCTAAGAAAGAAAGATAATGTGGCAGGTTGACCACACAACTTTAAAAAAAATTAGTCAATTCCATGAATGAATTATTCAAAGATTTAACTACGTTTGGATGTCGAGATGAGATGAAAAATTTGTGAATAGTGGTGAAATGATTTGTAAATAGCAGTAAAATGGTTTGAGTTAAAATGTTTATTGGGTTTCGGGAAAGGAGAGAGAAAATTTAATAAAAATATTATAAAGCTAAAATATTGTTAAGAGTATAAGTTTTTAATATTATTTTTGTTTTGGAATATGAAAATTTTGAATTATTTTTTATATTTTGTTTGGAAGTTTGGAAAAATTGTAATGATTAGATGAAAAAGTTAAAAATTTGAAATTGAAAAGAGTTTGTATTTGAGTGATGTCTGAGAAGGAAATGAAATGAGATAGGTTGAGATAGCTATCAAAATGAGGCCTTTGTGCCCAATTTCTAATTTTGGAAAGCAGAATCCTCAAGTAAACAAAATGAGACCAAATAAATGAAAACAAACAAGCACGAATGACTAACAATATAAAGAGATGGTACTCACTCTACACTCGGAAGTTATCTATGGTCCGAAACCTCTTTCTTTTTAGCTTCAAACTCGCTAAGTTTGTCCAAAACTAATTGAACTTTAGTTGATAGGTGTTCATTATGGCCTTCAACATCCTTCATAAAAGCAAGTAGCTGTTCTCGATATGCTGCACTTAAACGCTTCTTAACCCGCAGTTCTTCCGTTAATTCCAGAATTTTCTTATCCTTCTCATCCTTAAAAATAGATTTTTTTTTTTTTAAAAAAAAAAAAGACACAATAAGTGGATGGAAGTAGGATAAATCAATTGAGCACATCAGTACACAAGAAGATCACCTTCTAAACCCATAGGATTCAGAAAATCTCAATACAATCATTGATTTTTAGCAGGTTTAACTTACTAAAAACAGCATATATAATTGAACAGGAACAAGAAAAAGAACAAGAAAAGGGAATGAGTCCTAGCACTAAGCAGGTGATAGAAATAGGTATCAATTTAATTTATATTTTCTTCCCTTCTTTTTGAGGGATTTCGATAAATTCATCTTGCCGATATCATAAAATGGTATGAACCTATTGGAATGGCCAACATGTCATTGTCCTTAACAAGGGAAATCAACATTTCTTTCAAAACCATCTTAGTAGGGACAGCAGCTCAGAAAAACCTTCTTATACACTTAATGAAAAAGGATAGAACAAGAGGTTGTTTCTACTTTGGTATGTAAAAGGCTGAAAATACAAATTATGGAGAGATTCTTAGAACTTCTGGAAGATCATTGCCAGACATCTCTTTTTAGATTTTCCAAAGTGACATGTACATAATGCATCGAACAACAGAAAGGTAAAGGCTAAGTTGGTATCTTTTAGTTAGTTATTTCCAGGTCATTCTTGCTAGGACAATGGTAAGACCATAAGAAAAAAGGAGAGAGGGGCAGGAAAAATGATTCACAGAGAAAGGGAGATAAGCTAATATGAGTTTTTCAAGGAAGAGAGACTCCGACATGTATAGAGCATGCTGAAGATGTCTACTTTCTCAGGAATATTTTCACCTTAGACATAGATGTATATGCCCGCCAGCTCAATGGCTGTTAGCCCTAGATTGAGCAGGGAAGGCAGAATTACTATCAGCAGAAAAGAAACGACTCTGGATACTGAAGAATCATCTCATGTTGGAAGTGAAATCAAGTAAGAGACAAATAAGCAGATACCTCAAGAAGCCAGAAAGGTACTTTTTTAGAACAAACCAAGAAAAACAAGATACCAAAGAAAGCACTGAGGAAGAATGGCTCTACCCTGAATAGAACAAGAACCTCTTCAGAGGCAAAATCAATGACAAAGTCTCAATGTAAGAGGGCTTTGCCTATTTTATATTAGAATGAGTAAAATCTATCTTTACTAATAAAAAAAAAAGGATCTATGTCATAGTATCCATCGAAATCACATTGAAGTTCATATGAGCTCAAAAAGAACCATATAACATAAGATATAAATAACTTACGGATTGCTCAAAGCAAAACTAGCTTACAAGTGTTCGACGAGTCTTTCGGAACTGACCCACCAACGGATGATTATGGTCCCTCTCAAATTTCCTAACCACCCATCTCCCAGGCTTCTCTCTCTTCAACAAAATCGTTGCTGTGCAAACTTCCTGCTGCTCACCTCGCTTTCGATTAATAGAACGCCCACTGCATCCAAGTCCACGGGAGATATTTGACCTATCACGCTCAGACTTTCTGGATGACATTACACGGGCTACAAATCCTATCCGTTTTGCATACTCATCATAGAATGCTCTAGCAGCTTCTTCTGATTCAAAAGGCATACCCTCGTAAGGTTCTTGATCTGTTTCAACTCTACGTATACTTGGTTCCCCTTCAGCAGAAGTTTCTATTCTTTCATTTCCATAGTCCACTACCATATCCACTGTTGCACCCGTAGCAAGTTGCTACCTTTAGACTGTATTGAACTGGGTTTTACTATTTAAAATTTATTTCTTATTTTTAACTTATTTTAACTATTTATTTTAAATTTTAACTCATTTTAACTACTTATTTTATTATTATTTATAACTAATCTTATCTCATCTAAATTCAAACCACCTCTTAGTTTGTATAGTAAACTCGATTTTACTATTCACAACTCATTTCGTATTTTCAACTCATCTTAATCATTTATTTTAAATTTTAACTTATCTTAATCACTTATTTTATTATTATTCATAACTCATCTCACTTTACTACTAATATAAAAACAAAATCTAGAAAAATAAAATTTTATGGGTAAAAGAAGATTTTTTATTGAAACGGGTTATTTTATTTTTACAACGACACGGGTTATTTGAGTACACAAAAATTATACAAAAAGAAAACACTCAATTACATTTTAGAGACTAGAAAATAATACAAGAAAGTCATAGACACTAATTCTATTAAATACAATAGCAAAAAACCAAATAAATGAAGCGTGTAAAAAGAGATTTCTAAATTCATCTAAAGAATGCCTTATCTTCAAAGCTCTTTATCATTCCATTCAATTCAAATAAACCACATAATTGAGATGAACATAAGTAATCGACAGAATCGACTGATGGATGCTGGAACTGGTTAAAATCGATGAAAAACACCTAGGTCAATTAGTGGTCCAAAATGGTGAAATCCAACGTTAGTCAGTTGAGCATGGTTCAAATTGGTATACCGGCCCATTATATATATATATATATATATATATATAATATTTGTTTTATTTATGTATAAAAAAAAAAATCCTTTGAACCTACAAACAAATTAAAATCTATTAAAAAAAGTTGAGAATCAAGTCAAGATGATTTAGAGCCATAATTCTCTCTGAAAAAATACTGTTTACATTCATGCTATAAAATAAATAACCATGTGTTTTTATAGCTCCCAATGAAATCTTAAGGCTTACATCAGTTAAAAATATGAGTTGAACACTTTTAAGTCTAAAAATCCTAAACAAAACTCTTATAGCTAATAAAAAAAATCCACTTAATAAATTAAATAGGCACAAATGTCTACAACCATAAAAATATAAAAATAGATCCACACACTTATGCTTATTAAAATAAAAATCTTTATTAAACCATTAGGCTATGCCGCTCCCATCTGTAGCTTGTATCACATAGATTAAACCTGGTTCTTCTACTTTCAAGCCTACCTTGAATGTTGGGATTTTACTTAATAAATTTGCAAACTTGGCCTAAGTGAATTGCACAAGTCCTTACATTACTTTATTGATCTTTTTAGCTCTTGACCTTGTGATTGGCTCATCTGAAACTAAATGGGACTTGGAGGATATGCGTTGACCCATCTAAAACTTGCAATGGGTCTTGTAGACTTAATTCACCATGGTGCTTATCATTCTCCCTCTCCTCAAAAGGATTCGACCTTAAATCGCCACCTGCATTAAAGTGAGAAAGATTAGAAACATTATACAAACCTGGAAGATTCACTTTATAAACATGATCATTAATTTTGTCAAGGATTCGGAAAAATCCATCTCAGTGGCGGAGTTTAGTTTAGGGGAGTTAAGTAAAACTAAGAGAAAATATATAAAATATTTTTTTGTTCTATTTCTATACAATTTTTTATGACGTAAAGAATGATCTGATAGTAAGATCTACAATAAAAATAAAATATGTTTAACACAATTTACGTATTAAAAAAAATATGATATGTCAAGAACATGTCATCATAATAAAAATATATTAAAAATACGTTAGAAATCATCTAACTTCTTTTTTATTTTTATTTTTATAAATATATCATTATATTATCATATCATTTTATTTTATATGAAATATATGTTATTTTTGAATTAGATTAAATTTTGTGGAGAGAGGCTAAGATAATCTTTAGAGAGGGGACCAACACAAGGTAAAATTAATACTATCTTATTAAGTCATAAAAAATCAATATATTTTATTTTTTTCTTTAAAAAATATTTTTTTTTTCAATTTTTTTTAGGAGAGGGATGGGGCCAGGGGTAAGGGGCCCATGACCTCCTGCCTTAATGTGGTTTCGCCACTGGTCCATCTATTCGAGGATGCAATTTAATTCTTCTATGAGCTGATAATCTTTCTTTGTGCATGTGAATCCAAACTCAATTCCTTGGTTTAAAGATGACACACTTTACCCCTTATTAGTTTGGGAAGTAAACTTTTCATTTTTTTGCGTAATTTGAAGCCATACCATCTCATGAATTGATTTCATCAATTTGGTCTTCTTTTGTCCATCCAAACTACTTTTTTCATCAATAGGTAAATGCATCAAATCTAGAGTAAGTGAATTAAAATCATAAATAATTTCAAAAGGAGAATAAGAAACAGTAAGGCATAGTCCTATTATATACAAATTCTATAAAAGCAAACAATTTTTCCAAGTTTTCAAATTTTTTTAAATGATAGCGCGTAAAAGTTGAGTTAAAGTCATGTTAACTACTTCAGTCTGTTCGTTAATCTGTGGATGACAAGTGGTGAAAAATAAAAGTTTGGTACTTAATTTTTCTCACAAAATCTTCCAAAAGTAGTTAAGAAATTTAATATCCCTTTCAGAAACAATACTCCTAAATACACTTTGGAGATATACTATTTTCTTGAAAACAAATCAGTTTTATTTATGGCATTTTACTAAATTAATCCATTACCACAAAAATAGAATCTTTACCCATTTTTGTCTTAGGCAGCCCCAAAATAAAACTCATAAATATATTTACCCATGGCTCACTATGAACGGGTAATGATGTACACAACCCATGTGGTAAAACCTTAGATTTGACATTTCGACATGTAATGCATCTACCACATATTCAAATGACGTTTCTTCTCATCCTAGTCCAAAAGAAATGTTCATGTAAAATTTCTAAAGTTTTTCTAACACCAAAGTGTCTCATTAATCCCTCATCATGTGCCTCACGCACTAATAATTCATGCATTAATAATTTGGCACACACAACTTGCTTTCTTTAAACAAATATCCACCATTCTTATAAAAACTTACCAAATGTCGCTTTGTCACATGCCATAGACACATCAGAAAAATCAGCATCATTGGCATACATGTCTTTTACATATTCAAATCCAATTATTGACACTTAAAGAAGTAAGAAGTACATACATTCAGGATAAAACATCAGCAACAATGTTCTCCTTACCTTACTTGTAATATATCATATAAGGTAAAGTCTCGATATATTCCATCCATTTAGCATGTCTATTATTTAATTTATCTTGACCCTTGAGATGCTTTAATGATTTATGATCGGTATGAGTTACAAATTCTTTAGGCCGAAGATAGTGTTGCCACATCTCTAGAGTGTGAACAAGGTTTTTTGTCATAAGTAGGGTAATTTAGAGTCGCCCCACTTAACTTCTTACTAAAGAAGGCTATGGGCCGCTTATCCTGTATTAAAACAACTCCAATTTCTATTCATGAGGCATCACAATCAATTTCAAGAGTTTTGTTAAAGTTAGGTAATGCTAAAACGGGTGCAGAACATAACATTTATTTAATAGTAGTAAATACATTCGTTTGATCAATTTCCCAATGAAATTCAACACTCTTTTTAATTATTTTAGTGAGTGGTGCAACAATGGTGTTAAAACCCTTAACAAAACGCTTATAAAAGTTATCTAAACCATAAAATCTTCTTACCTCAGTGATGCTATTAGACGTTGGCCACTCCTTGATGGCTTTGACTTTTCTTCATCTACCTCAAATATCTTTTGTACCAGCAACATAACCAAGAAAGACAAATTTTTCTATACAAAAGGTACATTTCATAAAATTAGCATACAACTTTTCACCAGTCAACACATTGAGCACACATGTCAAATGCTCAATATTTTCATCCAAGTCCTTGATGTACACTAGAATATCATCAAAGTACATGACTACAGGTTTGCCTATAAACGCATGTAAAACATAGTTTATTAATCTTATGAAAGTACTAGGTGTATTTGTGAGTCCAGATGGCATAACTAACCATTCATAAAGTCCATATTTAGTCTTAAAAGAAGTTTTCATTCATCTTCCTCTTTCATTCTAATTTGATGGTATTCACTTTTTAAATCTATTTTTACTGAAAATGCACGAGCCATGCAATTTATCAAGTATATCATATAATTTAGGAATGGGATGACGATAGTTTACTGTAATATTGTTGACTACTTAACAATTAATGTATATCTTCTAAGGTCCATCCTTCTTTGGCACTAGTAGTACTAGTACTGCACATGGGCTCATGCTCTCTTTCACGTATCTCTTACTCATCAAATTGTCAACTTGCATTTGAAGTTCCATTGTTTCTTCCGGATTACTCTTATAGACTGGTCGGTTTGGAATAACAGCTCCAGGTATGAAATCAATTTGATACTCAATACCTCTAATAGGGAGCAACCCACTCGACATCTCTTCTAGAAATACATCATCGAAATCCTGGAATAAAGAAATTGTTAAATTAGGAAGCGATTGGCTAGTGTCGTCAAGATTAAGATAAGATTTTTTTGTAAATAAGCAAGATTATAGGTTGATATGCTAATATGACCCTCTTAACCTCACTCCCTTTCGCATAAAAACTCATCTTTATTTTTCATTTACTTTCTGCATGTTTTTTTTTCTTTTTCTTGTGGCTCCACTCTCTTTTATTTATTTTCAACCACTTCTCTATTTTCTTTTTCACTCAATCTTTTTCTTGGGATTTCGACCTCACTCTCATTTTCTTTTCTCTCAATTTTCTCGTGTTTCAATCTCACTGTTTCTTTTTTTTGCTCAATCTCATTTTTCAGCTTTAATTGATCCTCATAGACCTATTTTGGGGTTAAATTAGCAAGTTTGATTATTTTTTCATCCTTTACAAAGTTGTACCTATTCCTAAATCCGTCATGAATTACCTTCCTATCATACTGTCACAGCGTCCTTAACAAAATATGACTATCATGCATAGAAAGAGTGAAAGTCACCAAAACCTGCTTATTGACCTAGATCTCCCCACAATCATTCAAACATTGCAACTTATAAGGTCTAGGTATATTGGTGCAACTTCTCCCATTTATAATCATACTACACACCTTGTAGTTTACAAAATATCTACTATGAAAATATGTTCTTTCTTTGCTGCTATATATCATCTACCTTAATTTGTGTATTGAGGGCATGCCTAGCAACAATATACTCACCTTCTAAGGGGTATTCCATTCCATCATCATCACTAGTATCGACCAACTCGGGCTTCTTATCATTTTCATCCTTACTCTCAGTCGTAACCTCTCCATTGTCACGCATAATCATCACCCGCTTGTTTGGATATTGAGACGCAATATGCCCTGAACCTAAACATTTGAAATATTTAATATCTCTATTCCTTGAAGTTTGGAAATCTACCATGGATTTGTTCTTATTTGTCCCCCCATCTTTCTCCTTAGGTGGTTCGGCCTTCCACTTTACCACAACTTGATTATTTCTATTCCACTTTGGTTTTCAAATAATGCTAGAAATTGAAGTATACTTTGTTGCCCCATTTCTCTTTAGTTGTCTCTCCATTTTTATAATCATGTGCACCATGTCTTCTATCTCTATATAATGCTGCAACTCAACTATATTGGATATATCCCTATTCAAACAACTTAAAAATTTAGTCATTGTGGCTACCGATCCTCCTTTACATTAGCCCAAATCATAGCCACTTCCTTCTCATGATAATCATTTCCACTCCTAAACCTTTGTGTAAGATTTTGTAGTTTTTGCTAGAGATTTCTATAGTAATGACTAGATATAAATCTCTACCTCATGAGAGCTTTCAACTCATGCCAAGGTTCTACAAGTCTCTCACGATTCCTTCTCCTATTGGTCATTAATCGATCCCACCAAATAATTGTATAATCAATGAACTTAATTACTGACAATTTCACATTTTTCTCTTATGAATAATTGTGACAATCAAAAATTAAGTTTATTTTCTTCTCCCACTCTAAATAGGCTTCAGGATCATTCCTACATTGAAAAGATGGTATTTTCATTTTGACGCTCTCAAGGTTCTCATCTACCATATCTTGACTCTTTGAATTTCTACTAGATTCTTTTCCATGCCTGCCTCCTCTAGGTCTGCCATTTCCATCCATTCTAACTTCAGATGCTACGTCTTTCTCATCCTCATCAATTTCTTCATTCTCATTCTCATTTTCGATGCTAGGCTCACGTCTCCTCCATTTCCACCCACCTTGCAGATTTCTAATCACTAAATCTTTCCTGTCCATCCTATATCTCACTTTTCCCAACATCAAATTCAACCCTTCAAACTATTGTTGCATGGCCTGCAACACAAAGAATGTGTTATCCACCTCCTCCTTAGGTGTTGAGTCACTTTTATGAGACATTTTTAATGCACTACAAAACAAGAATGTTTGTGATAAAACCTCACACTCACTTACGTGTTTATGCTCAAATAATGTCACACCACTCTTGTTTCACTTTTTTAGCTTTTTTTGTATAGTAGTCTCCATTCTTGCTTTTTATCTCACTTGTTTTTCCTTTCAAGTTTTTTAAGAACTAGTTGAACTAAATTAAGACACAACCTTATGTTATTTTAATTAGCAATAGATTCAAGGAACATGAATCTATTGCTAATAAGGAAAATAACAATTAGGAAACAAGAGATTCAGATTTAAGAAATTTATACATGGAAGAGAGCAATTAGGAAACAACATGCTAAGGATGATATATTCGGCTCCCTTGAAAATAAAGATCAATCAACACCAATCAAATTCTAGCTTGCAAAGTATATCAAGTAGCCAATTCCGAAAGTTCTATTCTTTTTTTTTTTTGTCATTTTTTCATTTTTTTAATTCAACAGCCTTCTGAATATGTTGCCTTTTTCTTTTTTATGCAGATTTGGTGCTAGGATTTCAAATTCAAAATAAAGATAAAAATAGATCTAGAAATTGAATTCGGATTTGGAAAGCAAGAATTCTCTTTGAAAAAAATACTATTCACTTACTAAACTACTAGGCTATGCTGCCTTCCTCTGTGGCTTGTATCATATGAATTAAAGTTGGTTCTTCTTCTTTCAAACCCATCTTAAATGTTGCGATCTTTCTTGATGAATTTTCAAACTCGGCCCAAGTGGATTGCACTAGTTCTTGCATTGCTTTTTTGATCAGCTTAGCTCTTGACTTTGTGATTGGTCCATTTGAAACTGGATGGAACTTGAAGGATGTGCGTTGATTGCAGAGAGGTTAATAATATTACGGTAAAGTATCATTATCCCATTCCTACATTAGATGATATGCTCGATGAATTGCATGCCTCAATATTTTCAGTAAAATAGTTCTTAATAGTGGATACCATCAAATTAGAACCAAAGATGAAAAATTACTTTTAAGACTAAATTTTGACTTTATGAATGGTTGGTTATGTCATTTGGAGTCACAAATGCGTCTAGTACTTGAGATTAATGAACCATGTTTTATGTGCGTTCATAGACATTCATATACAGTAAGAACTTAGATGAACAGATTGAGTATTTGAGATATGTGTTCGATGTGTTGAGAGGTGAAGAATTATATGCTAATTTTAAGAAATGTATATTTTGTATGAAAAATGTTATTTTTCTTGTTATGTTGTTGGTACAAAAGGTATTGAGCTAGATGAAGAGGAAGTCAAGGCTATCAAGGAGTGGCCAACGCCTAAAAGCATCACTAAGGTAAGAAGTGTTCATGGTTTAACTAATTTTTATCGGCGTTTTGTTAAGGATTTTAGCACCATTGCTACACCATTCACTGAAATAATTAAAAAGAATGTTAGATTTCATTGGGAGACTGATCAAGTGAATGCATTTGTTACTATTAAAGAAAGGTTATGTTTTGCACATGTGTTATCATTACCTAACTTTAACAAATCTTTTGAAATTGAATGTGATGCCTCAAGAATAGGAATTAGAGCCATTTTGATGTAGGCTAAGTGGCCCATAGCCTTCTTCAGTGAGAAGCTAGGTGGGGCGGCTCTGAATTAGCCCACTTATGACAAGGAATTTTATGCTCTTGTTCGCGCTCTAGAGACGTTGTGGTAGCACTACCTTTGTCTTAAGAAGTTTGTGATACATATTGATTATGAATCATTGAAGCATCTCAAGAGTCAAGATAAATTAAATAAAAGACATGCTAGGTGGATAGAGTACATCGAAATTTTTTCTTATATCATCCATTACATGCAAGGTAAGGAAAACATTATTGCTGATGCTTTATCTCAGAGGTACGTACTTCTTACTTCTGTGAGTGCCAAAATGCTTGGGTTTGAATATGTGAAAGACGTGTATGCCAACGTCACTGATTTTTCTGATGTGTGTATGGCATGTGACACAGCGGCATTTGGTAAGTTTTACAAATATGATGGATATTTGTTTAAAGAAAGCAAGTTGTGTATGCCAAATTGTTCAGTACGTGAATTATTGGTACACAAGGCACATGGTGGGTATTAATGGGACCCTTTGCTGTCAGGAAGACTTTAGAAAATTTACATGAACATTTCTTTTGCCCTAGGATAAGAAGAGCCGTCATTTGAATATGTGGCAGGTGCAATACCATGTAGAAAGGCTAAATTTAAGGTTTTACCACATGGGTTGTATACACTCTTATCTGTTCCTAGTGAGCCATAAATGATGGGCACCATGGTGGGCCAAGTCTTAAAGATCCCTTGCAAATTTCAGAGGGGCCAATCACAAGGTCAAGAATTAAGAGGATCAAGGAAGTAATGCAAGGAGTGGTGTAATCTACTGGGCCAAGTTTGCAAATTCATCGAGGAAGACCCTAACATTCAAGATGGGCTTGAAAGAAGAAGAACCAGTTTTAATCTATGTGATACAAGTTACAGAGGACGGTAGAGCCTAATGGATAAATGAAGACTTTTATTTTATTAATTATATGCGTGTGGGCCTATTTTTATATTTCTATGGTTGTAGTTATTTGGGCCTATCTAATTGGACCTTTTTTATTAGTTATAAGAGTGTGATTTAGGAGTTTTAAACTTAAAAGTATTCAACCCATATCTTTAAGTGATGTATGCTTAAGCCCTAGGGTTTCAATAGGGGCTATAAATCATTTTTTCGAGCAATAATGAACATGAATAGTATTTTTTTTAGAAAGAATTATTGTTTTCTTTACTTGTTCTTGAATGAACTAAAAACTTTTCAAAAGCAAACTCTTTGTGGTGTTCTCTCCACAATCTAGGTTCTCGAAACAAGTTTCAATGGGTTTAGATCATCTTGACTTGACTACTGGCTTTCTTGGGTGGATTTTAATTTGTTCGTGGGTTCAAGGAATTTTCTATCCCACGGGTTGACATCACATGGGTAGACATATCTATATATCTTGTTTTGGGACTATCTAGGACAAAAAGGGGTAGAGATTTTATTTTTGTGACAATGAACATATTTAGTAAAAATGACACATTTCATTCCATGCCATAAAATAGACGATACAACAAACATAGCTGATTTGCTTTTCAAGAAAATAGTGCGACTCCATGTTGTACCTAAGAGTATTGTTTCTGATAGGGATGTTAAATTTCTTCGCTACTTCTGGAAATTTTTATGGGGGAAATCAGGTACCAAACTTTAATTTTCCACCATTTGTCATCCATAGACTGACGGATAGATTGAAGTAGTTAATAGGATCTTAACTCAACTTTTACACACTATCATTCAAAAGAATGATATTTATAGAGCTTGCATATAATAGGATTTTATGCATACTACTACTTCTTATTCTTCTTTTGAAATTGTTTATGGTTTGGCCAAGTGGATTGTACCAGTTTTTGCATTACGTCTTTGATCTTCTTAACTCTTGACCTTATGATTGGCCCATCTGGAACTTGCAAGATATCTTTAAGACTCAGTGCACCATGGTGCCCATCACATTTTCACTAGTATCAACCAACTCGGGCATCTCATCACTTTCATCCTCACTCCCAGTCATCATCTCTCCATTGTTATGCATAACCAACATTCGCTTGTTTGGACTTTGAGACACAATATGCTCTGAACCCAAATATTTTGATGAAAATAATTAAGTACCATCAAATGATCCATTGCATATTCCAGTTGGGCCTATTAAAAGAGCAAGATCCAAGAAAATCAAAGAAGCACTTAATGGGCTGTTTCAAGATATTTGGGCTGATTCTAAAATGTAGATTCCAAGCTTGGATCAAAGGGAGATGAAGGCAAAATAAATTTAATCAAAGTTAATGGAGCTGATCGTGGTTAACTTGGGCATAATTTTCTTTGGAAAGTGGCTGATAACTCTTTAATTTCAGACTAATTAGTTGGCTAATTGACTTACCTATTTCAGACATTCCTTAAATGTGATTTTTTTGCCCATTTTAGTCTACTATTGGCATGGAGGAGCTGTCAAAATTCAGACCAAAATTAGTGTTAATTTTAGACTTATATTTTTAATCATTTTTATTTACTTTCCTATTTTGGAAATAAATTAGTTTCCTTTCCTTATGTGTAGGGCTGAAAAGTGGTCGATTTCTAGTCTTACTTTCATTATAAATAGTATGCACTCTTTGTAATAGAAGGAACCTTCAACTTATCAAGGATTCTTCCTTGTGGCATTCAAATTTTATGCCTTTCGTTAGTGATTCCATTATAAACGTTGGGTTGGGATTTTTCTATCAAAATCTGAATTTTAGCTTTCTTGGGCAAGTATTTCAATATTGTTTGTTGGATTTCAAAAGCGAGACGATTGAGGTTTGCATAATTTGGTAATTAGAGCTTAGGTTCTAAAATTAGGTTTACACCATCCTTTGATTTTTTGTTATCATCCCATCTTGTTCTGTTTCTGTTCATTATTCCTTGTTCTTGTTTCGTTACTATCAGATCCATATCACAAAAAAAATAAGAGGCGTAAAAAAAAAGAAAAAAAAAGGCTGATACTGAAGCAAAAGATACTATGCTACTTATCAAAGTTATTTTTTCATTGAATCGTGACTTTTGTAATTTCAGTTCCTTCATTAAAAAAATTGATCTTTGTCATTTTCCTTTGATTCGTTGTTTCTATTATTGCCGTTGGTAATGATTTAAATACTACAAGTTGAATTTCTTGATGAAGTTTATTAGTTTAACAAAGAACTGGAATGAGGAAGCTACGAGTAGAAAAAGGCAAGAGTGTGAGACTAATATTGGAAAATAAAGCCAATTTAAGAGTGAAACATGAGTGTGAGTAACATAATTTGTGTACAAACACGTGAGGGAGTGTTGTGAGATATTATTTCTAACAATTCTCTGTAGTTTAAAAAATGTCTTCCAAGGGCAACACATCAAACAACGAAGCAAGGGATGGTTTGTTCTTCGTGTTGTAGGCTATACAATAACAATTTGAACCCATGAACGTAGTGTTTAATGAGATTTGGGATCGCATGGATAGGCAAGAGCTGTTATTGCTACTTGGCACGAGGGCATCTCTAAAAAGGCCCTAATACTAGATGGCAAGAAAGGCATGCATGTGCCATGGATGATTTTGATGACGACCATGAGGATAAGTTCGAAGATGAAGAAGATCAAGCTTCATTAAACGGTGAGGGCAGGTGCGTGCCAATGGGAGAAATATGTGTTAGAGGTTTTCGAAGAAATCCAAGATGGTGAGATGGGACTGACAGAAATCTAGGAAACATCAAAATGAAGATACTATCGTACCTAGGTGGAGTTGATTTTTGAGTGCCACAACTACTTTGAGGAGAAAAAGGTAAAACTTGCTATCATTGACTTTACTGACTATGCTATTATATGGTAGGATCAACTTGGGATGAATAGGAGGAGAAACCATTAGAGGCCTATTGAGACGTGGGAGGAAATTAAGGCCATCATGAGGAGGTAGTTTGTCCCTCGTTACTACTATAGGGACTTGTACCAGAAATTACAAAGTATTACTCAAGCCTCTAGGAGCGTGAATGACTACTAGAAGGTGATGTGAACCCATGGGATTGAATATTCCTTGAACCAACGAATAAATTGAAATCCACCCAAGAAAGCCAAGAACCAAGTCAAGATGATCTAGACTTGTTAAAAACTTGTTTCAAGAATCTAGATTGTGGAGAGAACGCCACAAAAAGGTTTGCCTTTAATAAGTTCCTAGTTCATTTAAGAACAAGTAGAGAAAATAAGAACTCTCTCTGAAAAATACTATTAACGTTCATAATTGTTGGAAAAACAAAGAGGCATGTGTTTTTATAGCTCTTAATGAAACCCTAGGGTCTAATAAGGCATACATCACTTAAAAACATGGGCTGAATACTTTTAAACCCAAAACTCCTAAACCACACATATAACTAACAAAAGATGTTCAATTATTGAATTAAATATGTCCAAACACCTACAATTATAGAAACATAAAAATAGGCCCACATGCCTATATTTATTGAAATAAAAAATCTTGACTAAACTATTAGGTTTTAACTTCCTTCTCTGTAGTTGTATCCTATGAATTAAAGCTGGTTTTTCTTCTTTCAAGCCCATCTTGAATGTTGGAATTTTGCTCAATGACTTTGCAAACTTGGCCCACCATGGTGCCTCTCAGAAGGAGATAGAGATCGCCATGATTTGGGCCAATGTAGAGGAGGATAGAGAAGCTACCAGGGCCATGTTTTTGAGTGGGCTGAACCGGGACATTGCCAATGTGATGGAGTTGCAACACTATGTGAGTTGTTGGAGGACATGGTGTACATAGTGTCGACACCTCCGCCCACGCTTGGGATCGGACGCAAACCGAGGCGTCGAGGATAAACATCGCATGGACATTTACCCTTCGTTCCTATGTTCTTATTGAATTATGAGTTCGCTTAAAAATACGGATTTGAAAATTTTTCTTTCTTTCGCAGTGGTTAAGGTCAAGCCGTATTAAGTTAGGCAAAAATTAGGAGTTTTTGCCTTGAGTCACATGGAATTATATAGATACATAGACACATACTATTTTTTTTTTTTGAACTATACAGCCCATCATTAAATACTTAGTCAGCCATACACGCATTGTTTCAAGTTCTTAAAGAAAGCATTTCCCCAAAACAACGGGGACCAAAACAGATAAACAAAATATAAACATATACTAGTGATAACCCCCAACGCTTGTCCTCAAGTCCGAGGCTCATCCTTCACCTCCTTCACTCCTGAATCATGCAAAAATTGCCCTAGACCCATTCTTCCAACACGTAGAAGACCGGGTCCCAACTCGGACGAAGTATAGACGCGATCCAGAAACAAGGATCCGTCTATACCTATTGTCAGGCAACAGCCTGTGCGCTGGCGGTTTCCTATATACTGGTGGCCCTCCGCCTCAACCATAATCTTATGTCTTATATCGGCTATAAACTGAGCATATACTCCTGGGGTCACCACATCAAAAGGAGGGGCAGTCACCAGATCACTAGTGATCTGGGGACTCGTCCCTAATGTCAGGCTCGTCGTTGGATCCATCACCTGCAACCACTTTTATCATCCCAAACACGGAACGATAGTAAGGAAGTAAAAGGGGTGAGATTTCGGGAGAAATCTCAGTAAGTAAACAAACATTTCAACTAAAACATCTTAGGCATATAAGTAAATGAACCATAAACATTCATATGCATATGCAGATGACACTTGACTCATGCATATGCTCATGTAATCCTTCTTTAAAATCCCAAATTGTCATTTTGATTCTGTTCACATGTTCATATTTGGAAAACATTATTTCCGTCACATTTCGTAAAAAGCACTCTTCTTCTTTTGTTTATACCTTTTACGTCTTTTATCTTATGCGCCGCTTTTCATATACTGTTCTGTTCTGTGTAGGCTTGAAAGCCCCTCTTTGTCATGAATTTTCATATTTGGACACCTCACGGTTCCCCTATGCACCGTGTGTTCCTGCTAGTTACCGTAGCACCCGGCGACCGTATCCAACCTAAGTGCTACGTTTCGCGCCCTTTCGCGCACTTCATCGCTCGGTGACCCTTAGTCCATCGAGTGACTACAATCCATATTCTTTTATCGGTGAGGCCGAGGCCCACACCACCTATATGCACCCACTAGCTTTAGGTGTGACCACCCTCCGGAATCCCTAAGGGAGCCATACATGGTCTGCCGACAGTTCTTCGTCGACCGAGGGGTTTCACTCGACTTTACTCACTCCTGAGTGAACAGGGAGTTTTACTGGGATACTACCCCGTCCCAGCCTTTGGGGGTTCTTTTAACTCATTCTCTTTTCCTTTTAAAAATATTTTGACTCAAAATAGAGTTTCGTGACGTATGCATGATTATGCAACTATAATGCCATTTTACGCCCAATACCCGAGATGAACTCGAGCGCACATACAAACACTTTTCGCTCACTAACCAAGGACTTCGATTACTAGTCCCTTCCTACATGCCTTACCCATGGTGGGCTTGCATGTAGGGTAGGGTATTCGGCCCCTCCCATTTAGGGTTTGGGCCGAGCCCTATTTCCTCTTTTTTTTTTTCAAATTAATCTCCTACATTTAACTTCACATAATAATTTATTTAACCTTCTAAATTCCATAGCTCCAATCCTATCTAAACTAAATAATAACACTCAAACATTATGCTTTTGATCTATAGATTCAACAACAATATCCATAGATTTGATATCACAAAATTATATATTTCCTCAACATCATGATATTTCCACCAAACACATGCATCACCATCTCATCACACTTTGCCGTTTTACATTTCATGCTTATTCATCCGAGTTAATCAAACCCTTAATGTGACATGAAATAAATCCTAAAAATATACCCTTTTAAGCAAATCACCACATGCTCAAGCTTTATCAACTTAAAATAGAAAACCTTTCCACCATTACAACATACCTTGGTGGTTGTGCATACCATATTACATCTTGGATTACTTCTCTATTATGCCCTTCCACTCTTCAATATCTAATATTTTGTTTACTAAACCACCCATTCCAAACTTTTAGCAAGTCTAAATACCATGCTACTAAGTTTATTTATGAAATCTTTACATGCCAAAAATCTCTATCAACATACAATGATATGGCAACACAAATAGCAACCAACCAACCATGATCATCCATTTATATT
Organism: Platycarya longipes; assembly: GCA_036559045.1. Lineage (NCBI taxonomy): Eukaryota > Viridiplantae > Streptophyta > Magnoliopsida > Fagales > Juglandaceae > Platycarya > Platycarya longipes. Next base: position 32,108,056 of record CM071790.1, read on the forward strand.
CAAGAGATGTAAGAGAAAAATGAAGGCACATTTACAACTTTCTTTTAGTAGTTTTAACAAATCTGAAAATGTAAATAAAATGTTATATTAGACTTGTTATAGCATTGAGATTAAAAGAAAAGATTTGATAAGTTTCGAATTCTAAGTTAAGTGGTGTGTGCTCTCTTTGAGTGATCTTAACTTTGGATTGAATCAAGGGATGCCTTACCTTCCTCCTAAGAAATTCTCCTTCAAAGGTGGCTTGATCCTAGCTCCAAAAGGCTTGAGGTTCTTTGGTGTTAGGGGTGAAAAGAAATGAAACAAAGATGAGAGTGGAGAGAGCTTGAGAGTGCCGAGAGATGCAAGTGTAGTGGGGAGTGTGTGTGCAAAATGGAAAGGTGGAGCAAGAGGCCATTCGGCCATGGGGCTTTTCCTTGGCCTTGTCACTCATTTCCCCATGCAATGGTGTGACTCTTGAGGGATTGAAAGATGTGATTTAGACCTCCATCTCTAGGGCATGATGAGACCCTAATCTAGGCAACACTTGAGTGGGGTTTTCCTTCCCTTTTCTCCTTGGATGGCCGGCGCCCCCCTTGGGGTCTAAGTCCACTCATCACCTCACCTCACTCTTCACACACTCTCACATCACCTCACATGTCACTCAATGGATCCCATGATCAAATTCTTGGAGGAAGAGCATGGAGGGGTTCGGACATGCCCTCCCATGCAATCCGAAACCTATCCTCCAAAGCATGCCTTCTTTCCTTTCTCCTATCCTCCAATCAATCATTTCAATACTTGTCTCACTTCACCTTACACTTGTACTTGTGCTGAAGTGGGATCTCCTAGAGCCTTGAGCTTGGATTTGCCACAATCTCAAAAAAACTCCAAATGAAGCTCACGGCTTCTTCCTTGGCCGGATACCCCTTTTGTTTGTTTTCTTCTTCTTCCTCTTCCCAATGCTTCTACTTCCATCTATCACTTGTCCATCAACATGTCACTCATCCTACTTAGTCTACTCACTTAGATCTTGAGAAGATCTCCTAGGATTTCTCCACAAGGTGCACGGCACCCTTCCAAAAATCGCACCCCCCTTTGGTTTTTCTTTTCTTTCCTTTTTCCTTCTTCTCTTTTGACTTGACCTTGATGTGATCAAGTGAAGACTTCTTTGGGAAGTCCCCTTAGTCTTACATGCCTATTTGCCCCTCTAGGATGGGGAAATCCCATCCTAATTCCCTACTTCTTCTCCTTTCTAGAAAACTACTCGTCAAAGTCTCATCTACTAGCAACTTTCCATCTTTCTAACTACTAGTCTTGGAAGACTTCTTGAAATTCTCCTAACTTGACAAGTGTCCACAAGCATGGGCTTGTTGACTTGTGGGCTCTATCCATGGGCCTTTAGGGGCTTTCCTAGTGTGCATTTGGGCCTCTTAACCATTTCTAAGTCAATCTTCTTAAGCCCAAGCCTTCTCTCACCCTTTTGACATATCCAATTTATTATTATTATTAATATTACCATATAGTTAAATTTAATATTAAGGATTAAAAATCTCGGGCTGTTACACAGAGTAATAAAGGTGGAATGATAGCTTAAAAATGAAAGGAACTCGGTAATCTCAAAATTCAGGCTCTTTTACTTCATGGAGGTCGAATTGGAGGAAAGATGAAGAGGCTGTTTTTCAGTCCAAAGCTGAACCAACAAAGGTAAAACCAAATTGCAAACTCGTAATCATGTTATTAAGTGTTTTTGTTGTTAGAGAGTAGGTCACATAGCTTAAGAATGCCAAAATAAGAAGACCATGATTATACGTGTTGATAGAGAGGTGGAAACCGAAAGCAATAGTGATAGTGATAATGACCAAATGCCGTTGCTTGATGATGCTTGTGATGATTCGGCGTGAACAAGATACCTGCATTCTGATCCGACCATATATTTCGACCCGACTCGCTTCCGTTATTTCGTCCCGTTTCGGGTATTCGAGTATTACCAGCTACCACTTTTAATCCTATTTTCCCCTTAGTTTCGTCAATTTCGATATCCTTATACAGAATCTCTCGATCTCGATCTTCAACTTGAAGATATTAACTTCAGTAATAGTGATGAGGGAACTCTCAATCTCTCTCCGATACCCACACGATAGTTAGTGATGAGGGAACTCTCGATCTCGATCTCTCTTCGATACCCACACGGCGCAAAAAGGTCTCTCTCCCTCTCTCATCCACACCAAGATCTCTAATGATGTTGATCTCCTGGGACACGAGGATCGCCGAGGTGTTGATGGGAAACCCTTTTCATGTATTTTTGCGTTTGATCTGTGATTGTACGTTTGATTTGTGTTTGGTGTATGTGGAATTTTTTGGTTGAATGCCTTGTCATGTGTTTTTGCATTTGATCTGTGTTTGATTGCTGAGAAATAAGAAGAAAAACTATGTTTGGTTGCTAAGAATGTTAAGGAAAAATACGGAAATTGGATTTTTGATTTCTAAGAAAATTCAAATATGCAAGTTAAATGAACTCATTTAGCAAAGTAGGCCAACCGGTTCAGACAATGATGCGAGATGGAGAAGATCACAATGGGAAACCCTAATGATGCGAAACTGTGAAATGGAGAAGATGATGGAATTGGAACATTATCGGGCTATCGAGTATCGACCAAACGAAACTGTTTGAAAGCGGGTTGAATAAAAAATGGACTTATCGAGTCGGGTCGGCTAAACCATCCCTAGTGAGGATTATGTGGAGTATTCGGTGGAGGGTGAGTTACTTGTGGCTAGTCAAACACTATAGAATACAGTGTGCACCTTGAACAACATCAAATGATTCATAACCTATCAAGATATACATAACCTACCGAGAAATAGTTCTAAAATCATCTTTTACAATGGGATTGATTATAATCATTACATAAGGTCAGGCTATACTTACAAGGTCAGATTCATCCATGTTGCCCATGAAATTGCATCCACATGGGCAGTGCAATATTATCCCTCATTGCAGCCATCACTTGGGCAGTTGCAGTCGTCATGGCTCATGAAATTGTTGGTTGACGTTGTGCTCAGCATTCATTTCTGGATAGTCATTAGGATTGCCAAACGCAACAAACGCCTCGTCATCTGGCGTAATCGTGCGAACAAAGTTATGTATCACATAACATACAATGATAAGATATCGCTATCAAGTGACTAGGTATTCCGGCATTAACTATAACATTCAAAACCACCACTTCAAGGCACCAAAAGTTCGTTCAATGACATTCCAGAGAGATGAATGTCGATAATTAAAAGGGTCTTTGTATTCTTGGATGGTACGACTTCCATGACGTTCTAATTTGTGATACCGCACCCGTGGGTAAGATGCCATGAATGCCTCGGTGCACGGATATTCAGAATCAACCAAATAATAATAACTTGCAAATTAATACCTTTATATATTACAAAGATGGGTTAAATCATAAGTCCTTGCATTATAGTGGAACGTATCAACCGAGGTTAGATGAGCAAATAGTACCATTTTCAGGCCACCAGGAATTGTTCTCCGATCGTCTTAACGCATCAAGTACAATGTGAGAATCATAGGTTGTACCTTCTCACCTGTATATATGAATGTGAATTTCATGTTGAAATCACAAACACAATATATTTTGGGCAACATTTCCATGGCGATTTGTGTATGCATTTTTGGTGGCCTTGGCACAATCGTTTTGACAAATGTCCCATCCAATGCACCGTGACATTTATGCATATTTGGATTTATGAACTATAACTACCTTCATCAATTTAAGTCTAAACAATATGATCCCAACACATGAGTGCAATTCATTAGCATGTAGATAATGGGTCATAAATCATATGTCGAATCATGGATAATACTTGGAATTCCCTCCAATATATGGCGTCACCCCAGTCGTTTGCATTGGTCGGATGACTTCATGTGCAAGACGAGAGATAATGCCCGCATAACTTTATAAACCCATGTGTTTATTGTTTCAACCGAACGTTGAAACAAGTGCCCTGCATTTCATTGCACAACACCATGATCAACAACGTAGCAAAATATCCCTAATGCCTTCTCAATCATGATCTCTCGACTCGAATCTTGCAAGTACCGATCTCCCTGAAAATGATCTCTTCAGGCTTGGAATGCATAGACCTCCATTAGGAACTGCTCATAACAAGTAGTCGGATGACCATTTAATACTGCATTAATGTACTGATGTCCACGCAATCCAATGTTATATTGTGGCCTGGGCATAACAGGTTGGGCAAAGTGGGATGCATTAACCTGGCAGCTACGAAAGTGACGACTTGCATCTCGAGTCTATTGTCATGCCTTTGCCATGCTCTCCATGCCTCCAGGTGGGAAAGGTCAACTGCATCATATATGGGATTACTATTAGAGGCCTCTGTGCCAGCGTCGTCCTCATCGTTGTCTATGTCGGCATTTCACTCACTATCATTGTCCATTCTGAGTGTAAAAGCAATGACGATGCCACTGTGAAGGCTTACTATCAATAAATGCATTTCATAGTAATTAACAAACAGAAAATTAGAGTGCACATATTTTATGGACGTAGCAACTATACTTATATTAGAAGCAATCAAGTGTTTACACTGAAACTAGGAGATGAAATATTGTTACGACATAGTATAAGTCTCACAAACCATAAGAGCATCATAAATGATGTTTTAGGGAACATCTTCGCTTATAAAAAAAAATACTTAAACATAACAAGCATGGCCAGTAGACAAACTGAGTTTAGAGACGCCAGATCCACTCTAATCTCAGGTTTGGAGCCATGTTCTGGAATATAGAAAATCTATGTTAGTCCATCAGAGTTTCCACTGCTTTGAAATATGTGCCCATTGGTAAGGGAGCATTGAGGTCAGCTAGCCACTGCATACAATGTGCGACTGGGTTAAGTCTTGTACTAGCCTTTGCATTGCTTGAAGGCTCGGTTCGACTTCGCTTTGAACTGCAAGCTTCAAATATCCTATCATCCATATCTAGCCATGCCCAGGTACTTGCGGCAATATCTTTCAGGGCCTCACTAACCATCTTGCCCCTCCTTGAGGGACCGTCTTCCTCCCTACGTCTACGACGAGAATTCCCTAACCATCTTGCCCCTCCTTGAGTGAGATCCACATCACGAGATCAATGGTTGCATCTAACCCAATGCCAGTACCCAAAACTGGACCCTGATTCCTTACCTCATTTTCCAGTTGTTGCTTCTCCATTCTAGAGGGGGGTTGTTGTGTTGAGGCAAAATGAAGGACACTAGTAGCTATCGCTTGGCCAAAAATAGTGCAAAAATGCTCGTAATTCGCACAACCATTGGTTTTGAACTTTTTCCACTCTTCTTTAACCTAAGAAATGGGGGTGGAAGAAATTAGTAATCAACTACTTAGTTTATACATCACCACTTTGATCATATAGAGGGACAACAATTAACTAAACAATACAATAAATAAAAGCAAAAATAAAATTAAGGTAACGGATTGGAGGAGTTACCCGGAAGGCATTTGCACAAGTTTCTTCGGTAGCTGTAACGGTTTTGGTATGTGGGTTCCAACCTATTCCGATTTGTCCCATTAAGTCAGTAAATTGGCGTTGAATTTTCTTTAACCGGCCGATTTTGCCCTTAACTTGGGATGCATCAACCTGCTTACTACCAAGTTCGTTGATGGTCCGGCCAATCGTGTGCAGTCACGGTTTGTTATTTTTGTTCCAACCAAATTTCCTATCAGAGTTTCCTGGTACAACATTTCAACAAGTTTGTCCTCCAACCCTCCACCCCATAGCTTGGGTCACACCCAACCTCGATGTCGTCCATGCTATGGTGTTAATGGCTGATAATGGAAAGACAGAGTAAATAATGCACTTAAAGCCATATTAATTGAACACAAGCACATAGGTTTCCATTTACAGTTTATACATGGTGGGTTTTTGTTTATTAATAAATATATCCATGTATTATATTGTAGATAAATCAAAGAGAATCCTTTTAACAAGTACATTGGATTCTCTTTGTACTGGAAAACCTTTGATACCTTGTTTGAAGAGCTATTGGATGACCTTAGAAAGTATGGCTGCAAATAATAATATATACTAATTAGGAAACAAAATGTTGTAACACCCCCTTCCCGTAGGCTAAGGGATGTCACTTAAATTTTCTAAAACTATTAATCTAACACAAGGTTCTTGGTTTAAATAATAAAATAAATAACATTTATTCCAAAAAATGAAGTTCTAATAAAATATCTTTAAAAAAAACATTTACTGAAATAACTGAAAGTAAACTTGTGTCATAAAAAAACTTATTTCTAGAAATGCTGAAAATTCAAATAACTTCTCAATCTACTTTTGGCCTGCCTATTCGCACTGGTCATCTTTCTCACCTAATGGTTTTAAAATATGAAATAAACTAAAATGAGTCGATGACTCAGTAAGAAATCCACCACAACATAAGATAATAATACTATATGAGATTTTCATAAAATATATGCTAAAATCTAAAAACATGATTGTACAGGCTACTGCTCATACTATGCATGACTAACCTATATGTATTAACTAACTAACTGATTTAACTGATCTAATGTAACTGAACTGATTGATCAACACACTTAACTTTGTGCGTGAGGTTGTGCATCGGCCCCATGTTTCGCTGCAGTAAAGGGAGCCGCTGATAGTACTTTAGCGTACTATAGTGGACCACGCTTAGGTCCGTGACTTGCACATCCACCCTAATATGATATGCATTGGTACCATGCATCTGAATGACTATCTAATTAACTGAACTGAATAACTGATTAATTGATTACTAATCTGATCTAATCTTATACTTGAATTTAATAAGACTTATGTGACTTATGAGACATGGGATGCATAATTTACATATTAATATAAATAGTCATAGCTCACTGAATCTAAACAAGATCTTGAATGACATGATTGTGTGCTATGCTGTGCTGAATGACATGCTTGCATGAGATGAAAGGTATATGAAAAGGGTTATCAAAGAGCTGGCTCTACTAATAATATAATCTAACTATGAGGATTCTAATTTTGTGATCAAATTCACTTACCTCGATACATTGCTTCCTAAGTTTTCCTTCATAGCTCAATGTTACCAATACAAAGTATGGATCATCATTAACGTTCTAGAAAACATGTTGAAACATTCTACTGAATCAATACATAAAGCGGAGAAATATTTAATACAGATTTGCTTCATACAAAAGATGTGAAATACTTATATCGCAAAAGTTAATAAAATACTAGTAACATATTTCACTTAATTAAAATCATAATATAGGAAATACTCAAGTAATTATTTTGCTTACTAGGAAAATTAATAAACTTCCAATATCATAAATTATTTAAATACTAATAGCATATTTGCATATTTAAAATATACTTTAGTAAAATGATCAAAGTTATGCTTAACCAGTCGTGAAAACCTAAATTCTTAAAATAAATTTATCTCTTTATAATCAACATAACTATAAAATCTTACAAATCATAAAATAATCCAACTCCAATTAAAATTAAGTCTCGGATAAACTATAAAATAAACATGAAAACAAGGAAAGCATACTACCATGTCTTATAAAGTAGTATAGTAACGTAACTATACTACAATTAATGTTTTCAAGATCTTATTTTACAAATAGCTAGATGGCAAGGAGTTTTAAGGGCAATACATATAATTACAGATAATGCGTGAGCGCTAAATGGGAAGGTTGAAACTAAGCAACCTGCTGTCTACGAGAGGACAAGTAAACTATAAGGAGCAAACTTTGGTTTTTATCAAAACAGTGTAGATCTAAGGGAGAAAGGCGATGGTAGAAAACTCATTGGAGAAAAGCCCACTGCGACAGATAAATGGTGATCGGCCGAGGTTCACAGTGGCAAGGCTGGTTTTTGGGCAAGGTTAGAGAGAGAGAGTGAGAGAGCTGTAGAGAAACTGAGAATGTGAAAAAAAACAGAGGAAGAGAGTTACTCCGCCAGGAAACTCACCGGAATGAACGGGATGGAAGGTGGCGCCTAGTCGGAATTCTTTTGTGCAGTTTGGTGATGTTGCAAGTGTTGGGCTCTAGGTGGGTGGCCATTTGCCGCGTTTATGTCGAGATGATTACTTTATTTTCGGCGTGCAGGAGCAGAGCCTCCACTTGCAGTGTTTCGTTGGCTCTCCAAGGGAAGTCCGGTAATGCCTTCTCTAGCTAGGCAATAAGGTGGTCAGAGGGAAGTATTGAGTCCATTTTGAGGTGGTTTTTCCAGTGTGGGTGATGCTCCCCGTGGCTGGCTATAAAATCGCATAAGGTGGATGTCGCTAGGGCAACTTGCATGGAGGAAGGGTCGGAGGCAATGTGAAGGTTGCAGTCCCTTCGTGAGCTAGTTTTGGGGTGGCTTTGGTTTGAGGGCATGCGATGATTTCATTGAAGAGAGGCCATGAGCTAGAGGGAGGAAGTGTGCTTCATTCTCAGGTTTGCTGAGTATGGTTTCCGAAATTTGAAGGGTTGTTCATGGCTACTATTATGTGTGTGCGCGCGCACACATATATATAGAGGATTTGAAGATGGCTGAGACCCTAAAGTGAGAGAGGTAGAGACGAGTGGCAGTGGAATTCTCGACTTTGCCGTGGAGTCTTACATGTAGATATATACCAAAAACCCCTAAGTTCTAGATGTAAGAGATAAAGGTGTTCTACTTTTAAAGTGGTTGTTGCCGTGAAAATAGAGAGAGATATGTGATGGATAAATGGATGGCGTCGGGTTTGGGTCGGGTTTGGGTCAAAAATAGAGATGAAGACGTTGGATTTGAAATGATGGTGTCTTATTTGAGTTTGAAGTGGTATCTGAATTCAAACTATGATAAAGATTTTGAAGTCTTTTGAGCTAAAAAAAAATTATAGTTCAAAAAAATAGAAGGAACATAATCCTATTTAAAATAAAAAAATACTAAAATTGTAACAAAATAATAATAATAATAATAATAATAAGATTCTATAATAAAATCCACAAAAAACAATACTTACTACCTATTAATCCCATATAATTTGATAAAAGAAAATGCTAATATTAATAATAACATAAAAGAATTTTAAAATATTACTAAAAGTTAAAAGATCAAAATATTTGCTTATAACCTCAAGAAAAAACATCTGGGTCGGGATGTTACAAATGTATACTCAACCATCAAAGCATAATGTTTGCAAATGGAAAAACAAATTTGGACATAGTAGTTTGTAAACAAATGTAAGGTCCATTTTTGGAAGATGCGTACAACCAACCAAAGGCCAATGCACAAAATGAAGAAGGAAGAATGATCAAAAAAAAAAATTGCTTGAGCAAACTATTGAGCGACAGTTGAGCAAACACCTCTATATCATACTCGCTCAAGTGAACAAGTTGCGATTGTCGAGAGACCCCCGTTGTGACTAGGACGCTCGAGCAAATCATCAAGCGAATTTCGAGTGAACCTCTCTGTACATCATCCACTCGAGCAAAAAAAGAAAAAGCAAGAGTCAAGCGAGGTTCTCAGTCAAGGGTCACTTGAGCTTGGCATTGAGCCAGTGTCGAGTGACAGGCTCTGGACAAGTCTTGGTCAAGCGAGATATTGCACAAAGTGTCAAGCAACCCATATTAAGTGCGATGCGCAACATGAGTTTGAGAGCATAACCAAAATTTTACATCAGAGTCTCATCCCTAGATAGTCTTCCCTAAACATAACAAAACACAAGCCACAAGCAAAATAAACTGAACTAACAAAGTACCCCTCCATCTATAGTCAATACCCATTGGCAAATTAAGATGTGTGAACTTTTGTGGAATGCACAACATGAGTTTGACAAAATGCATATAACACATTTATCAAAGACATGTTTGGAAGATTGAGTTTCTCTAGGTGCTTACTCGGTAGGAGCACGTTATCGCAGTCGTGCTTGCTGATCTCTTGATCGTAAGACTCACTTGTTGAAGGTTACCCAATTGTTGAAGTCCTATACTTTGATAATAAGATCGTGGTGGAAATTCTTGATTTGGAAATGATGGTGTTATATATAAAATTAGACCAAACAAAACAAATGGGGGCAAAGTCTAAAATTGCAGAGGAGATAACTACACTTTAACAACTAATCAACCAGACATTGAGACTGGAAATAAAGAGGGAATAGCCTTGTAGAATATAGATCATCAAGCGAATTTTGACCAAGTTTTCCATTCAAATCAGCTATTTACTTACATGGTGCAAAAACCCTGTCGACAAGATCAGAGGTTTCCGTTGATATAATAGGCCAGCCGTTAGGTCCAACAAATTCGCATGTAGAAGAGTCACTTAACTTGCAACAAGAACTGCCGATATGGAGCTGGGCATAATGTTATTTTGTTTGTTGCAATTGGAACGAATGGCAGGAAGCTTGAACCAAACAAGGCGATGTTTGATTTTGTTTCAAAAGAGACTCAACGGTAGCAAACCCAAGAAAAGAGAGAGAGAGAGAGAGAGCGCTGTTGGAGAGACGGACATGCTTATGGTGTAGCTCAACAGAGGCAAACGTTGAAGGTAACGAAAAAGTAGATGGCTAACACACGGACCAATTTATTTCACTTTTGTTAATGGCCTGTAGATAACCCTTGGAGAATCTGCTTGTTAATGGCCTGTCATGTCATGCTACGATACATTGCTTTGAGAACTCGACCAAAGCTGTCTTTGGATGCAAGAGAGTTTAACTAAAGATGTACTAAGTAAGTTTCGGGTTCAAAACAAGGCCTAAAACTATTACTCTTGTACAATTGACTCCAAGACAAGTGTATGAAGATCAAATGGTGCATTTGGTTGGAAAGAAATGAGCGTTGTTTTGAAGACAAAGAGTGAACAATGGAGGAGCTCCAGGAGTTTTTTCTGCATAGTTCTCAGCCATTGTACCTTATGGAAGCAATGTGCATGTTTTCTTGTCTTTTAGTTCAAACTCATAGAATGTAACTAGGCACGTCTTTTTCTTTGTATATTTCTTGTATACTCAGGCTATGCTTTGTTATATTCTCATTAATAAAGTGGCTTATTACATATCAAAAAAATGAAGATAAAATGAAATTAAAAAGAGAGAATGAGTTGAAAAAAATTATGAGACCGCAAGTCACATTTCCTTATGTGTAAGGCTGAAAAGGGCTGAATTCAAGTCTTATTTTCATTATAAATAGTATGCACTATTTTTAATAGAACGAACATTGAATTTGAAATCAAAAGAAAAGTGAGGTTTGTTTCTCTTATTAGTTCTTCAATGAACTTGTGAACATATCAAGGATTCTTTCTTATGGCATTCAAATTTTATACATTCGGTTCGTGCTTCCATTATAATCACAAGATCATAATTTGTTACCTTCATTTATTAACGTTGGGTCGGAATTTTTCTATCAAAATCTGAATTTTAGCTTTTGGGGGCAAGTATTCCAATATTGTTTTACTGGATTTTAAAAGTGAGACGGTTGAGGTGTATCACATTTTTAATGCGCTATGAAACAAGAATGTTAGTGATAAAAGCACACACTCCCTTACATGTTTACGCTCAAATAATGTTATACCACTTGTGTTTCACTCTTTTGTTTTTTTTCCTAGTCTCACCACTCTTGCCTTTTACCTTTGATGGGCACCATAGTGGACCGAGTTTACAAATTCATCGTATAAGACCTAACATTCAATCAACGCCCCCGCTTACGTATGGGATCGAATGCAAACCGAGACGTTAGAGATAAACATCACAAGAAAGTTCACCCCTCGTTCTTATCTTAAATTCTTACATGCGTTCATAATAAAAGTAGTGACTAGAAAATTTCGTAGCGGGAAAAGTCAAGCCATTTTAAAATTATGCAAGAACTTAAAAATTTTTGCTGTATATCAAATGGTATAACAAAACTAAAGTTCCCAAAATAACATTTCATATATTCATAAGGATGCCAATTGTCTCAAGTTTCACAAAATAAGTGTATTCCCAAAACAGCGAGAACTAACAAAAGGTAAATAAATAAAAACATACAACATAAACCACGTGCTGACCCCACTATCGTCCATTATCTCGTCCTTAACCTCCTTAGCCTCTGGACCAAAAAGAAATTGCCCTAAGCTCACCCGATCACCACGCAGGACACAGGCCCCCTTCTTTGAGGGGCAGACGCGATTCATGAACAAGAACCCGTCAGACCTTAGAGTGAGGCAGCACCCCACACATTGGCGGCCGGCGAACTCTATCAGAAACAAACTGCTAGTATAGATTGGGGGTCACCACGTCAAAAGGTAGAGAGATCACCAACCCATCAGTAAATTGGAGACTCCCTCCCAACGTTAACGTCGTAGTCGTCATCTTCTCCTGCAATCACTTCTATTGCCCCTTTAAGGAACGATAGTGAAAGTATAAAGGGATGAGATTTCGAGAAATCTCAGTAAGTACATAACTACTTCAGCAAAATCATTTTAAGCATACATATAAGTGAATAACAAACAAATCCGGTGTCACGCATATGCGACTAATGACTTAGCAAACGTATATGCTCATGAAAACCTTTATAAAACTTGACTTTTTTTCAATCTTGACACGTATGCTTACTTTTCATGTAAAAGGTTCATCATACAACGTAATTCTTTTGATTCATGCTTTAAGACCCTTTTTAGTAAAAACTTTTTGTTTCGTTCAACATTTCTTATCTTAGGCATCATTTACATATTCATATCATTCTTGGGGCTCGAAAGTCGTTCTTGTCATGACTTCCTATTAGACACCTCACGGTTCCCCTATGCACTGTGTGTTCCCTGTTAGTTAACCGTATCACCCGGCGACTACTTAAGCCTAAGTGAATACGTTACGCGTTATCGCAACACCCGCTGGCTACTCAAGCCGGAGCGACTACGTTATCTGCTCTTCATCACTCAGTGACCACTGAAACCGAGCGACTACATCCTTGTTCTTATAATGGTAAGGCAAAAGCCAACACCGTCCTTGGGCACTAGCTTTAGATGCGACCATGCTCCGGACACCTTTTGGAGCTATACATGGTACGCCGACCGTTCTTCGTCGACCCAGGAGTTTTCACTTGACTTTAAACACTCCTGAGTATGGAGTTTCATTGGAACACTACCCCGTCCCAGCCTTTAGAATTTTTATAAAAATTTTAATTTTTTTCTTTTTCTTTGAAAACATGTTTGACTCAAAAGCATGATTTTCATGCTTCATGCATGTGTCATACAATCCTTAGTGCTTAACATGCGAATCATGAGGCTAGTTTCAAGCGCACACTTTGTCATACTCATTGACAAGTCAACCATCACATGATTCTATCAATACTTCATATAAAAGCACACAAATGGGTCTAACACACAAAAATGGGGGCACTCAGCCTCCACCACTAGTTTAAAGAAAATCTTAGGGATATAAGACCGGTGTGTGCATGTGGTCTAACTTAGGTTTCTATTCTTGAAATAGTTTAGGATCTTGCTTACCTCTTCAAACGTACTTACCCTCAAGAAAGCTTGCTTCAAACTCCACTCAACTTAGAATATTTTAGAGTTTAGAAGGTGGAAGAAAGCAAAGCAAAGTGAGAGTAGAGAATGAGAGCTTGTTGCCGTGTGGTGTAGTGCAAAAAGGAAAGTGAGGCAAGCAAATGGACGAGCATGCATAAATGGCCATTCGGCCAAGGGGACTCTAGGCTTCTAGACACTCATTTCCCTAGCCTAGGGTTCACACTTGATGGGTTGACAAACCCCCTTGATTGACCTCCATCACTAGGGCACAACCATGCCTAGTTTAGGTGGTACTTTGATCGAAACTTCCCCTTCCTTTTTCTCCTATGGCCGGCACCCATCATGGGTTCAAACCCCTCATTTTCTTTCACATCACTCCTCATACTAACCTATCACTTCCCTCTGTCTAATATGATCGTCTGAGGTATCTGAAAGGTTCAGAGGCTCTACACTAAGGTCGTTAACCACTCCCTGAATTAAATTACGCAATTGCTCTCTCTCTATCCTTAACCATCTGCAAGGTGGTTGTCGTTACTCATATGGCATAGCACGACGGTAAACAGGCACTCATCTAGGGTGTATGCTCATAATATGGGTATGATGCCTCTCATATCAGTCCAGATGTCTAAGCCTTTGCATTCCCACTCTTTCTTGCCTCCTACGCAATATTTTTCGCCTATTTTCTCTCATTTCTCTTAATTGCGTTACTGAGGATACTGACATGCGAGGTTTTCAGTATCCAATACAACGTAAATCAATAAAATCATCCTTATATTAAATGAGGGTAGTTAGCCCTTATGACATCTTCACGCTCCCACGTTGCTTCTTGAAAAGCAAGGTTGTTCCAAAGTACTTTGACTAGAGAAATTTTTCGATTTCTCAGTTCCTGCTCCTTGTGATCTTCAATTCGGGTTGGCCACTCCTCATAATTTAGGTTGGGGCGTAACTTAATACTGCTCGGGTCCATCATTTTCGTTGGACCTTTGCTAAGACTCTTCTTTAGTGACGATACGTGGAATACGTTGTGAACTCCTTGTAGGCTCACAAGTAAGTCCAAGCGATAAGCTATAGGTCTGACCTTCTTGAGGATTTCATAGGATCCAACATAGTAGGGACTCAATTTTCCCTTCTTGCTGAACCTAGCCACGCCTTTCATGGGTGAGATTTTAAGGTACACCCAGTCGCTTATGGCAAATTTCAAGGATCTTCTATGTCGATCTGCATAACTCTTTTGTCTACTCTGAGCAGTTTTCATCCTCTCTTGTATCATTTTCACTTGTGTTCGGACTTCTTGTATCTATTCAGGTCCTAGCACCCTATTTTCGCCAACCTCATCCCAGTATAGGGGTGACCTACACTTTCTCCCATACAAGGCTTCGTAAGGTGCCATCTGAATAGTGGCTCGTAAACTATTGTTATAGGCAAACTCAATTAAGAGTAAAAGACCTTCCCAATCACCACTTGAATCTAGTACACAAGCCTGCAACATATCTTCTAGGGTTTGAATAGTCCGTTCTGTCTAATCATCAGTCTGTGGATAATAAGCACTATTGAATTTTGGGCTAGTACCCAACATCTTTTGTAGACTTTGGCAAAAGCGAGACATAAATCTAGGGTCTCAATCTAAAAAATTATCTTGGGTACCCCGTGCAAACGAACCATCTCTTTTACGTAAATTCATGCCAACTTTTCCATTGAATCCGTATTGGCTATTGGTAAGAAATGAGCACTCTTGGTCAGTCTATCAACTATCACACATATCATGTTCTTCCCTGCCAAAGTTCTCGAAAATCCTACTACAAAGTCCATGAATACATCTTCCCATTTCCATTCTGGGATTAGTAGAGGTTGCAACATTCCTGCTGGTTGTTGGTGCTCGGGTTTCACCAGTTGGCATACTGAGCACTTAGCTACAAAAGTAGCAACGTCTTTCTTGATGCCTTCCCACCAAAATATTTCCTTCAGGTCTTGATACATCTTAGTGCTACCAAGATGAGCTATGTAAGGGGTGCAATGCGCTTCCCTCATAAGCATCTCCTTCAACTCTGCATCATTAGGTATCACTGTCCTTTTTTCAAAATACAGTGTCCCATCATCTGAGATTGTAAAATGCGGTATTCCTTGTCCTTCTAGCAGCTGCTACTGGACCTTTTTCAGCTTGGTGTCCTTTTGCTGTCCTTCCCAAATTTCATCTTCAGTCAAGGAAACGATTTCTTTTACTACTGCTAGTACCACTTCTCTAGGCAGATTTTTGACTAGCATCTCCCGCATAGCTGTCAATATTGGCGGCTCTTCCACTTGAGCCTTCAGACTTAAAGCGTTTGCCACAACATTAGCTTTTCCCGGGTGGTACTTGATCTCACACTGGAAGTCACTTATGGTCTCGATCCATCTCTTCTATCACATACTCAGATTCTTCTGACTGAACAGATACTTGAGGCTCTTGTGATCTGTATATATCTCACACTTTTTCCCGTACAAGTAGTGTCTCCAGATCTTCAATGCAAACACTACTGCCGCTAATTCTAGGTCTTGTGTCAGGTAATTACGTTCTTGGTCCTTAAGCTGCCGAAATGCGTAGGCAACTACTCGACCTTCCTGCATTAATACGCATCCTAGGCCTATCTTCAAAGCGTCACTATAAACCACATACGACTTGTTGGGCTCTGGCAGTGCTAATATTGGTGTCGATGTTAGTCTTTTCTTGAGTTCTTGAAAACTCTGCTAGCATTGATTACTCCAGACGTACTTGGCATTTTTCTTAGTCAAGGCCGTCAGAGGACCAGATAGTTTAAAGAATCCGTCCACGAATTTACTGTAGTATCCTACTAATCCAAGAAAACTACGCATTTCATGAGCGTTTGTCGGTCTCTGCCACTGTCACTGCCTCTATCTTGGCTAGATCCATGACCACTCTTTGGCTTGAGATGACGTGACCTAGAAACTTAACTTTTCAAAGCCAAAACTCACATTTACTAAGTTTGGCGTATAATTGGTGCTCCTGCAAAATACTTAGCACAATCCTTAGATGCTCTCTATGCTCTTTGTCATTTTGAGAGTATATTATTAGGATGTCATCGATGAAGACTACCACAAAACTATCCAGATATTGCCTGAAAAGTCGGTTCATCAGGTCCATGAATGCCGCTGGGGCATTTGTCAATCCAAAATGCATAACTACGAACTCAAAATGTCCATATCGAGTTCAAAAAGCAGTCTTGGGTACGTCCTGCTCCTTAATCTTAAGGTGATGATACCCTGATCTGAGATCAATCTTAGAGAACATAGTCGCTCCTTGTAGTTGATCTAGCAAGTCGTCTATCCAAGGTAACAGATACTTGTTCTTGATGGTGACCTTATTAAGTTCTCTGTAGTCGATACACATACACATTGTCCCGTCCTTCTTATTCACGAATATGACTGGGGCTCCCCATGGCAAGAACTAGGCCGTATAAACCCCTTCTCTAGCAACTCCTCTATCTGCATCTTTAGTTCCTTCAGCTTGGTCGGTGCCATTCTATAGGGCACTTTATGAACTGGAACCGTGGCAGGTTCCAATTCAATCACGAATTCGGTTTCCCGATCCAGGCTCTAGGTAAATCGTCCGAGAATACTTGAGGAAAATCTCCCACTATAGGTATCCCTTTAATGCCCTTATCTTCCTCCAGTGCATTCAATGATACTATTAGGAACACCTCTGCTCCTCACAGACTTTTCATCATTCGTTTTGCCGTCACAATAGAGGGAACAGAGAGTTAATTGTTTCCCATTCATATCACAGTTCCTCCTTTGCAGGCAGGTCGAATATTATCTCCTTGCGATAGTCGATCTTAGCGTAATGCTCAGATAACCAGTCCATTCCTAAAATTACGTCGAATTCCTATAGTTACCTTGAGAAAAATATCATCATATACTTCAAATAAAAGTAGGGTCAGACAGGTTACCAATGAAAATGTCAGCGTTGATCTCTTTCTTGTCAAACACATCTACCTCTCTGGGCGTAATTGCGTACACCTTTGTCTTCGTGGGGGTCTTTGTTTTTCCTTTGGGCGCTGCAGTTCCACTACAGGCCATCTGGGGGCTATTGTGAATCATGTGGCCCACTTGACCACATCGGAAATAAGCTCCTGTCGCCACCTGATGAGTGCACAAAAATGCACTCTAAATACTCTATTTAAATGTTAAAAGAAATGAGAAAATAATGAATATAACTCATGTTATTAAAATTAATGGTCATTTATCTTGAGATAGATATAAGCATGATTTAATATATTGATGAGAATATAAAATGCCATATTTTCCTCTCTTAATGTTTAAAACTTTATTCTTATTTGATGCCTAAATATACTCATTATTCTTATATTTTGATTTAGGACACAAATAGAGGCATTAGGAGCAAATGAAGATAATTGCGGAATTTTAGACTGTTCTGACGTATTTTCGTAATATGGGCATAACTCTCTCATCCAATCTCTGATTGAGCTGATTCAAGATGATATAGAACCGCAAGAGAAATATATATAACTTTTATGTTTTATGTTTTAAGAGATATCCACTCAATCCAAGACAAAATCGACCATAAAGTGGACGCACCTGCACTTGACGTTCCTGGATATTTTTCAGCCACTTGCATCAAATCCAAATGTCATCATAATATTTTCCAGCAAGCACTCCTACACCAACTTGGAAATGCAATGATCAATTCATATGCAAGATGAAGTACGCTCAAGTTTCTTCAAGACAAATTATTTGACTACAAGATATTAAGTCATACAAGACAACTAATGGGTAGAGAAGCAAAATTGAAACACTCAACCTACAAGCAAAATCCAGCTCATGCATAGTGGGAAAACAAATGATCAAAATGACAACTCACAAGTCACTTGGATTCAAGAATGGCACATGGCAAAACAAGTTGAAATTGTGATGATTTTGTCATGACAACTTGCATGAAGGATGCTTATAAATAGAAGGGAGGGGTGTGTGTTCTAAGAGAATGCTTAGTGTGGGAGGATGCTTTGGAAGAGCCATTGTTTTGAGAGCTTAAGAAAAGAAAAGAAAAACCAAAGAAGAGAGAAGAAAATAATGGTTGGCTCTTCCATATTATCCCTTGAAGAATTTTTGTTACATATTTTCAATATGTGTAACTAAATTCTCTAAGAGGGTTAGGGATGAACTTGTGTGTGTGATGGTGTTTGTAATTTATTTTTGATTCATGTATTTGGTCTTTAAATATTAAAACTCTTTTGTTCTATTATTCTCAATTTATTTGTGATGTTTTTCGTCTTCAAATAATTATAGAATCTATTTCGTTTATAGATTCAGTCATGCTTTTTCTATTGAGTGGATTAGTTCTATAATTATGTTTGGAGCAATTGATTATCTATATTGATTTAATTCTCTGCTGCAATATCGCCTCTTGGGTATATTGTCGTCGTTGGATTTTCTCAATGTCGATAACAATTTATGAGAGTTAAGCGCGAAGAATGATTTTTCAAAGAGTTACATTTGATTTAAACTTTGGTTATTAATGTTATATCTTCCGATTAAGAATTTGGATATAGAATTCTTAATTGAGTTATCAATGAATTAAGAATAAATTTGAATACCACAAATACACAAGGAATTCCCTACGCTCTACTTTTCGTCTCATTTTTATACTATTCAAATTACTCATTTAGTTTTAATTTACGTCACACTCTAAAATTTACTTTTCGCACTCATCTAAATCTTTTTGTTAATTTCGTTACTGTTCTTCAATTTCTCAATCCATCTCCCTGTGGAATCGACACCCCAAAGCTATACTGCAAACGACCGCGTTATTCTTTGGGCGTAATCAAATTTTGGCGCCGTTGCCGGGGAGACGGTAGAAGAATTTGTAGTTTTTTTTTAGTAGTTTGTAAAAAAAAAAAAAAAAAAAAAAAAGCGGTAACTTCGTTCATTTTCTTTTTAGCTTTCTGCATCTTTATTTTATTTTACTTTTCTTTTCGTAATTTTTTTTTTTTTTTCAGTATTACGCTTTTCTTTACTTTGCATGCGCAGGTACAGAGACGCTTTTGGACGGTTTGCTAGTAGACCCGTGCTAGAATCAGATTCAGAATCTAATTTTTCTAATCGCTTGTTTGATAATTCTTCCAATTCTGACGCGATGAGTGAACACGTGGACCAACCTGTTAGAACCCTCCAAGATTATCTTCATCCCGCACGAACAGCCACACCATCCTGTATTATGTTCTCACCTAATGTTCGTCATGTAGATTTCAAAACAGGAATGATACAATTATTTCCGACTTTCCATGGTCTAGAAAATGAAAACCCCTATGTTCATATTAGGGAATTTGAGGAAGTAGTTGCAACATTCCACAATCAAAATACCACTGACGACACGGTAAAGCTAAAGTTCTTTCCTTTTTCTTTGAAAGATAAAGCTAAGAGTTGGTTGTACTCACTAAGACCACGGTCTATTGGAACATGGAGTGAGATGACTCAAGTGTTTTTCAATAAATACTTTCCCCAACATAAGACCAATGCTTTAAAAAGACAAATCTCTACCTTTGCACAAAAGGATAGTGAGACTTTGTACCAGTCTTGGGAAAGATTTAAAGAATTACTGAGTATGTGTCCCCACCATGGATATGAGAATTGGCGCTTAGTGAGTTATTTCTATGAAGGGCTTACGCCCAGGGAACGTCAATTCGTGGAAATGATGTGCAATGGAGAATTTTTACAGAAAAATCCCGATGAGGCCATAGAGTACCTCAATGAGCTTGCTGAAAAAGCTCATACTTGGACTGGACCTAGTGCTACTGATAGCACAAATAGGTCACGACCTACAGGAAACTTGAGTGGTGGTATTTACCATCTAAGGGAGGAGGATAACCTTAAGGCTAAGGTTGAAATGCTCACCAGAGAATTAGAGTTATTGAAAACCAAAAACTCAAAACCAACATACATGGCTAATCATGCAAACTCTTTTGGGCCATGTGTTGTCTGTGGTGGGGTAGATCATCATGCCCAAGACTGTCCTACACATGCTAACATGAGAGGATGGCGTAATGACCCCAACTTCAGCTGGAAGTCTGAAAACCAACAGTCTGCACAGCTTGCACAACCCTCTAGATCATATCCTGCACCATACCATGCACCTCAATCTTCTAGAAATTCTTTAGAAGACACTTTGCATGCATTTCTTGAAGTACAGGGTAAGACTAACCAAAAATTTGAGTCTTTAATTATGCAGGTTGTTGAAGAACAAAAGGAGATAAAGAGCCAAGTGTCTAAAATAACGAGCTTCTTGAGTGTAAATGAGCAAGGTAAGTTCCCTTCTCAAGCTCAGTCTATACCTCATGATCAACATATGGCACAAGAAACTGTGAAGAATGACGAGTGTCATCAGACATACATGATTGACTCACTCATAGACAGGGAAGTTTTCACAACTCATGATTCTGATCCCCTTGAGAATTTTATTGTTGATTTTGAGTTTAATCCTATCAGTGATTCGTCTGATGTAGCTAATATTTGTGAAATTTTTGACAATACTCAAGATTATAGCACACGGGCTTGGCAACTGAAGTTTAAGGAGTTGCTTGAGAAAAATGAAAAACAGATTCCTTCAAGTGGGCAAGTACCAAAAGTTAATCTAAAGCCTTGCCACCTACCTGTGAAGCTCGAGGACCGAGTTTATTGGGCAAATAAGTGTTTCATTTTTTACCCAGGAGGAATAGTTCAAGAAGTAGAAGATAGTCCGGTTGTAGACTTGGTCTATCAACTTTGACCACACCATGCAACAATAATTATTATTATTATTATTATCTTGTTTGTTTTGTTTTATTTTTGTTTACTACTATTTTCTTTATTTTTGTTTGCAGGATAGTTTCATTTTGTCATTTCAGATCACCACTTTTGACGCTTAGCGAGCTATCCACATCACACATCAGGTGTATCCTACCCTTTTTAGTTACTCCCCATTCAATTCTGATTCTTAAACATTGAGGACAATGTTTCATTTAAGTTGGGGGGTGGGAATACAAATCTGTTATTTAAACTCTGTGGCATATTTCAATCAATATATAAAAAATTGCCAAAATCTTTTCACACAGGCATCTTTTCACACATGATACTCATGCTCATTCATAACCATCTTGGTGAATTCAACAAACCCATTTTAAATCATTTTGCTAAAGTATCCATAGAACCATTTATGCACTTCTCCAAACTTTGTGGTAATATGGTGATTTGACACATGTAACTAAAGAATTATTTTGCTCAAGTATTCATGTGAATTTTGTGAGAATTGAGAGCTTACAAATACAGAAATTGTGATAAGTATCCATTGATCTGTTGAATTTGACACTTCTTTTGAGAATATCATTACATGGTTTGTGGTAAGATGGTGGATATACTTGGGATATGACGAAAGTCAACTTAGGATTAACGTTTGAGCCTTTCAAGCTGAGCCTTTTCATCATAGATCCCTAGCAGCCAATTTTGAGCCAATATACACATATGGCCTTTTCTTTTCATATCTACATCATCCATACCTCTCCACATTGGAGTATAGCTTATACACTATATTTTCCTACCATTTTACTTCCAAGTGTGTACTAGGTGTGAAATTATCATAAAAAAAAAAAAAAAAAAAAAAAAAACATGACAAAAATGGCATGGTGCTAGATGTGTCCATCAAATTATTCATGAAAGAGTTCATCAAATTGCGAAGACACCAGTGGCAAAAGAAGATGGAAAAGTGTACTTAGTCAAAAATCTAAAAAATTGAAAAGTACATCAAAAGGAAAGTATAGTCTACTGAAAAATTTAACAGATTCCCTTTTGTGTATACTTGGAAGTTTTTGAAATCTCTTCACCTTTTCTTCTTATAAACCCCAACCCTAAACCACATTACAACCCTTTGTGTTGATTTTTCCGATCCTAAGTATGCTTGTGGAAAGAATGGTGGAAATCTCATTTGTTAGTATTCCTATCATAAGATCAATGTTTACTTGTTACTTATATAATTGGCTAAATTTCCATGAGAGTAAATGTACACCTTTGTCAACTCCATAGAGAGAACCCTTACATGAAACACTTCTATACCCGTGAGTTATGGAGTTGAACCTTTTTGCTTAAGATATTCTAATGTTGCATGTGTCGAAACCTCTGATTTGATAAAAATAGTTTGGAACACATACACACTCTGTGGATTGCTATATTTGAATTACTTGTGAAAGGGTTATTGAATTTCTAAGATTGTTTTGATATGTAAATTTGAAAAATGTGTCTTGATGGCCCCTATGTGTGATTTTCTTTGGTCTTTCTCATCATTTTACATGAAAATTGCTAGGGACTAGCAATGAGTAAGTTGGGGGGTGTGATGAGTGCAAAAAAATGCACTCTAAATACTCTATTTAAATGTTAAAAGAAATGAGAAAATAATGAATATAACTCATGTTATTAAAATTAATGGTCATTTATCTTGAGATAGATATAAGCATGATTTAATATATTGATGAGAATATAAAATGCCATATTTTCCTCTCTTAATGTTTAAAACTTTATTCTTATTTGATGCCTAAATATACTCATTATTCTTATATTTTGATTTAGGACACAAATAGAGGCATTAGGAGCAAATGAAGATAATTGCGGAATTTTATACAGTTCTGACGTATTTTCGTAATATGGGCATAACTCTCTCATCCAATCTCCGATTGAGCTGATTCAAGATGATATAGAACCGCAAGAGAAATATATATAACTTTTATGTTTTATGTTTTAAGAGATATCCACTCAATCCAAGACAAAATCGACCATAAAGTGGACGCACCTGCACTTGACGTTCCTGGATATTTTTCAGCCACTTGCATCAAATCCAAATGTCATCATAATATTTTCCAGCAAGCACTCCTACACCAACTTGGAAATGCAATGATCAATTCATATGCAAGATGAAGTACACTCAAGTTTCTTCAAGACAAATTATTTGACTACAAGATATTAAGTCATACAAGACAACTAATGGGTAGAGAAGCAAAATTGAAACACTCAACCTACAAGCAAAATCCAGCTCATGCATAGTGGGAAAACAAATGATCAAAATGACAACTCACAAGTCACTTGGATTCAAGAATGGCACATGGCAAAACAAGTTGAAATTGTGATGATTTTGTCATGACAACTTGCATGAAGGATGCTTATAAATAGAAGGGAGGGGTGTGTGTTCTAAGAGAATGCTTAGTGTGGGAGGATGCTTTGGAAGAGCCATTGTTTTGAGAGCTTAAGAAAAGAAAAGAAAAACCAAAGAAGAGAGAAGAAAATAATGGTTGGCTCTTCCATATTATCCCTTGAAGAATTTTTGTTACATATTTTCAATATGTGTAACTAAATTCTCTAAGAGGGTTAGGGATGAACTTGTGTGTGTGATGGTGTTTGTAATTTATTTTTGATTCATGTATTTGGTCTTTAAATATTAAAACTCTTTTGTTCTATTATTCTCAATTTATTTGTGATGTTTTTCGTCTTCAAATAATTATAGAATCTATTTCGTTTATAGATTCAGTCATGCTTTTTCTATTGAGTGGATTAGTTCTATAATTATGTTTGGAGCAATTGATTATCTATATTGATTTAATTCTCTGCTGCAATATCGCCTCTTGGGTATATTGTCGTCGTTGGATTTTCTCAATGTCGATAACAATTTATGAGAGTTAAGCGCGAAGAATGATTTTTCAAAGAGTTACATTTGATTTAAACTTTGGTTATTAATGTTATATCTTCCGATTAAGAATTTGGATATAGAATTCTTAATTGAGTTATCAATGAATTAAGAATAAATTTGAATACCACAAATACACAAGGAATTCCCTACGCTCTACTTTTCGTCTCATTTTTATACTATTCAAATTACTCATTTAGTTTTAATTTACGTCACACTCTAAAATTTACTTTTCGCACTCATCTAAATCTTTTTGTTAATTTCGTTACTGTTCTTCAATTTCTCAATCCATCTCCCTGTGGAATCGACACCCCAAAGCTATACTGCAAACGACCGCGTTATTCTTTGGGCGTAATCACCACCCGACACTCACCTCTATGTGGTCGCCCACAACTTCTACATGGAGGTGACGAAATCGGTGCTCCTTGACCAATCATCTTGCCCTTCCCTTTATCTGCAGGGTGAACATTCCTTCTCTTGCTCACGTCTTTCCCTGAGTAGAGAAATCCCCTCTTCTTGTGCATCTGGGTCTGTGTAACCAAACTGCTTTATTCCACCTCAACGATAGAAGCTACATTCATTAGCTCCTAAAAGTTTTCGATTTTCAAGTATGCCACCTGATTGCTAATTCTTGGCTGCAGTCCGTTTTGAAATTTCTGCTCTCGCATCTTCTCAGTAACAACCAAATAAGGGGCAAATCAGGCCAGCTCCATGAATTTTGCCTCATACTGTTCCATTGTCATGCTTCCTTGCACTAATGTGGTGAATTCTATGGCTTTACGCTATTTGACAGACTCAGGGAAGAAATGATCGTTGAATTCCTTCTAAATCGTTCCCAAGTGGGAACCACGTCGTCTTCCAGTTCTTGTTTTAGTAGCTTCCTTTTGGTGTCCCACCATAATCCGGCCACCTCTTGCAGCAGGTGGCCAACGTACTGCACTTTCTGGGTTTTCGTGCACCTGCTGATCTCAAACGTGCGCTCTAAGTCCATCATCCACAGATGCCTTCATGGCTCCTTCTGTTCCCATAAAGTTCGGGTATTGATAGTCCAAAACTTTCTCGTATGGGCAGCCAAACGTTCCTCCTCTCGTATTCTGATGATATCTACCAGAACTCTGTTCCATTTGATTTCTTACTAATTCCATCATTTGGCGGATAGCCTCTGCTATCACCTGTCTGCCATCCAATGGGGCATCGGGAACTGCTCTGTTTTCTTGTCTAGGGGGAGAGTAACCACTGGCGCATTCTCTATTGCCGGCGTCACGGGTCTTGGAGTGTTCCCCACTAGTGGCACTACGGGCCTCGGAGTAGGGGCACGACGTCGTCCTCCCACCATGATTCTCCTGAAACGCATAGAACCTTTACGTGAGTTACCCTAACTCTGATGACTCCCATTCTTACCACACAAGGCTCTAACAATTCATACGAACATCATCTTCAGCCCATTTCTAAGATATCATAGCCTATCTTAATACCATGTGATTCCTTTCCTAGGACTTATGGAGGTTCACCCCTCGTTCTTATCTTAAATTCGCGCATGCGTTCATAATAAAAGTAGTGACTAGAAAATTTTGTAGCAAAAAATGTCAAGCCATTCTAAAATTAGGTAAGAACTTAAAATTTTTTGCCGTATATCACATGGTATAACAAAACTAAAGTTCCCAAACTAACTGTGAAATCTTGAATTTTTACATATCTGTATTTGCTTATATTTTATTATTAAATATTTTAATTTATTTTAATAAATTAAAATGATATCTCACTTATTTTATTTCAGGTATGCTTTATTTATGACTAGGGTTAATTATTTGTAAAGTCTACGATTTTAATATTTATAGTTATTTAAAGATTATTATTGGTTTTATCATTTGAATTGTTATCAATATTATTTTGATTTAGTGGTTTTGATTCTATTGTTGTTATAAGCTTTTGTGAGATGCTTGAATAATAGTGCTTTTAATTATTTTTAATTAATTGTTGCTACTGATCTTTCCACTTGAAATGCTATCAGCACTGTGTTGGCGTATTTTTATTAATGAGCATTCATTCTATTTTATTTGACATTATCTGACTCGTTGATCTTAAATTTGATAAATCATTAAGTCTTATTATGTTTATTCTATTTTGGTTTGGTAAATTTTGAATAGCTCTAAAAATATTATATTATGCAAGATTCTTTTATTACCTTGATTTTAGTTATTTAAAATATTGCGAGATTTTAAACATACTTTAAATATCTGATTTAAATGTATGGATCTATTCCTTTTAAATAATTAAATAAATTTCATCATTTTAAGTATTGATGAAAAATATCATGTTGAGAAATAAAATAAGTTGAAGTAATATTTTATTTAATTAATTTGAGAATTTTAAGTTAAGTTGATGTTATACGCTTTCAAATCAATGTTTTAAATTCATCTGTTGTCTGTTTGAAGACCCCAAAGCATTGGGCCTATAAATAGCGCGAAAATAGTCAAATCCCTCATTTTTTCCCTCTTCCTTTTTCTTTTCTCTCTCTCCTCTCTCTTTTCTCTCCCGCGTGCTATAGTAACCACGAGAGGCAGTTTGGTTTTCAGCCCATGGCGGTGCCACCCCTGCCCGCCAAGCCTCACCTCTAGCCCCGCTTGTACCGCCACTGTCCGACGAGTCCAACCCCACCAAAGGTGTTGACCACGGCAGCCCCACGTCCCGTCGGCAGCCCCAAACCCGAGAGGTGTTTAATCCTCTATGCTGCACCTTGCTCCACCCATATCTCCACTATGAGCCACCGTACCATGACACCACCCCCACCATTTGAACCGCCACCCATAGGCGACTCACCACCAGAAATTTCAGCCTCAACGGAGCCCTCACCTTCTCTCTCCTCCCATAAGATCGAAATGGGTCTCCAAATGAACTTCCCTTCGCCGCGCCGCCGTCCGGCCACCATGACTCTCACCTCCACTGCCAAAAGCTTCCCCTACCTCAGTTTATCACACTCCTAAAACAGTTTCCCCATCCATGGCACCTCCCGTATACAAGAGAAAATCTGAAAATGGCTTTCCACCCTTTCGAGCCAGATCTACCACTTTCCGGTGGTTGTACCACCTCACTACCACCACCATGAGATTCCCCATCCTCCAAGGAGTATTTCCCTAAATTTTGGTGTCAAACGGAGTACCCGACCAAACCTGTCACTTGCAGTGCCCGGAGGTGAATAGTGCACGACTTACCCACTAGGGATCGGGGATCGCCACGATGTTCGATTGGCATTCGTTTGTGCGCTGTAAGTAACAAATATTTGTTTTATTGTTTTGATTGTATGCTAATCTCTGTTTTGTTTGATTAAAGTGTTGTCTAGTGATGATAAGTAATTTGAAAGTAGATTGGTTGGGCCTGAGGCCATTTAATGGAAATTGAGATTATCCTGAGTTAATCTTACTGTGGTTGAATATTGTGTAGATGGTAATTGTTGATGATATAATGTTTTAGCTGGATGACTGTTATTTTAGTAATTATTGGGCATAAAATAATCTGGTTGGATAACTCGGTTATTTTAGTGATTATTGGCGATAAAATGATTTGGTCGGATGACTCCAGTATTTAAGTATTTGTTGGTGATAAAATGATTTGGTTGGATGACTCCGTTACTTTTTAGTAATTATCGATGATATAATGGTTTGGTTGGATGATTCCATTACTTTTTCGCTATGTTTTAATAAGGTGATACACTAGGTTTTTAATCGAAGAGATGTTTAGAAGAATATGGTGAAAATTGAGGAGGGAACTTAATAAGTACAGTTAGGTAAAATTCAGTTAAGGGTTGAAACAATGGCATAATATGTTGAACGATGAAAGGTTTATTTTGGGAGTTCATAAGTTTCAATCCTGGTATAATTCTTTGGAAAAACATTAGGCTTTAACTCATGATATGATGTATGATTATAACTTGAATCTTTAGATGAAATATCGATGTGTATTGTTAGATTCCCTTGATGTATAGATTAAGAAATGTTTGGGTTTAGAGAAAATATTATATGATGATAATTTGTTGAAGAGAGAATAACTATACAGGCAATGTAAATGTGGTGAGTAATGATTGGTTATAATATAGCTATTGAGTTTTGAGAAGATCTTAAGGAAATATGCGTGTTTTGGCAAAGAGAAAAGAAAAGAAAAGTTAGGTTTGACTCCATTATAAGTTACGTCCTTAACCCCTATAAGACAATATTGGTTTGATGTGATGTGATGTGACTTAAGGTTTTGACTATCTCTTCATTGGAATATGCATGACGTGTTAGATAGAAGATAAATTAAAAAGGGAAGTCTGTATATATGTTAATATGTATGAGATATGATTTGTGAATATATAATTCATATGTTTCATGATCTACATGTTTTGCATAAGAAGTCACATGTCGCATGCATGCCCCATGCATGAAGCACGAAAAACATATTTTTGAGTCAAGCATGTTTTTAAAAGAAAGAAAAGAATTAAAGCTTTATAAGAACCCCAAAGACTGGGATGGGGCAGTGCCCCAGCTGAACTCCTTGTTCACTCAGGAGTGATTAAAGTCAAGTGAAAGCCCCTGGGTCGACGAAGAATTGTCGGCAGACCATGTATGGCTCCAAAGGGATGTTTGGAGCGTTGTCGCACCTAAAGCTAGTGGGTGCATACAGGACGGTGTTGGCTTCGGCCTTTCTGCTACAGAAAAGTTTGTAGTCGCTTAGGGAGTGATCAATCGCCGAGTGATGAAGAGCAGGAAACGTAGCTACTTAGGTTTGATACGGTCGTCGGGTGCTACGGTAACTAGCAGGAACACACAATGCGTAGGGGAACCGTGAAGTGTCCAACAGATGTCATGACAAAAAGAAAAGGGCTTTCGAGCCATATATGATATGATATGATAAGTGGCGCCTAAGATAAGAAAAGATGAAAAGCATTTTTGAAAAGATGACTTTTGAAAAGAAGTTCAAACAGTACATATGAAAGAAGTCAAAGTTATATGAAAGCACTTTTATAAAAAGCACGTACACGAAGCAAAGTTTCGAAAACTATCAAGGATTATGGAAGTTTTTATATGAAAGTGCATGTGCATAAGTTATGTTGCAAGTCTCATATTCATGGTACATGCACCCATTGAATTTACTTGTATAGGTTGATGATATTCTGTTGTGTGAATTGATTGTATGTTGTCTATTGCTTACTGGGATTCACATCTCACTTCAGTGGATCGCACCCACCCTACGGTCTCCATTTTACGGGATCGTAGTTTGTGATTGTAGAAAATGAAATTTGGCCCAAGATACAGACTCCACAGGAAAGGAAATTTGTTGAGAGGATGAAGATTGGGATTATGATCTCGAGAGCAGTGTTGCTTGTCTTTTTCTTTTAAAAGACTGTATAATCTCCTATTAGAGAATTTTAAAAGAATCTCTGGTACTAGAATGACTGACTTTTATTTATTTTTCCGCTACGATATTTATTGTACACTTGGTGCATGCTTTACACACTCTTCAAACACTATTTGATGGGATGATTGATCCATGAGATGATCGTCTTGATGTCGTGAGTCCTTCTAAATCCCAGGGGGGATTTGTGAGCGTCACACTAACATTTCATATATTCATAAGGATGCCAATTGTCTCAAGTTTCACAAAATAAATGTCTTCCCAAAACATCGGGAACTAACAAAAGGTAAATAAATAAAAACATACAACATAAACCACGGGCTGACCCCACCACCGTCCACTATCTCAGGGGCTCGTCCTTAACCTCCTTAGCCCCTGGACTAAAAAGGTATTGCCCTAAGCCCACCCAATCACCACGTAGGACATAGGCCCCCTTCTCTGAGGGGTAGACGCGATCCACAAACAAGAACCCGTCAGACCAAAGAGTGAGGCAGCACCCCACACACTGGCGGCCGGCGGACTCTATAAGCGCCATCCATCGCATATCAGAAACTGCTCGTATAGATCGGGGGTCACCACGTCAAAAGGCAGAGAGATCACCAACCCATCAGTGGGCTAGAGACTCACTCCCAGCATCAACGTCGTAGTCGCCATCTTCTCCTGCAATCACTTATATCGCCCCAATAAGGAACGATAGTGAAAATATAAAGGAATGAGATTTTGAGAAATCTCAATAAGTACACAATTATTTCAACAAAATCATTTCAAACATACATATAAGTGAATAACAAACAAATCAAGTGTCATGCATGCATCATGAAGACCTTCATAAAACTTGACTTTCTTTTAATCTTGACATGTATGCTTGCTTTTCATGAAAAATGTTCATCATACAACATAATTCTTTTTACTCATGCTTTAAGACCCTTTTCGTTTCGTTCAACATTTATTATCTTAGGCGCCATTTACATATTCATATCATTTTTGGGGCTCGAAAGTCGTTCTTGTCATAACTTTTTATTGGATACCTCACGGTTCCCCTATGCACCATATATTCCCTGTTAGTTACCATATCATCCGACGACCACTCAAGTCTAAGTGCATTACGCATTACCGCAACACCCGCAGGCTACTTAAACCTAGGTGACTACGTTATCCGCTCTTCATCACTCGGTGACCACTCAAACCGAGTGACTACATCCTTGTTCTTATAACGATAAGGCAAAAGTCAACATCGTCCTTGGGCACCCACTAGCTTTAGGTGCGACCACGCTTCGGACACCTTTTGGAGCCATACATAGTTCGTCGACTGTTCTTCGTCAACTTAAAGGCTTTCACTTGACTTTAAACACTCCTAAGTGAATAGGGAGTTTCACTGGGACACTACCCCGTCTCAGCCTTTGGAGTTCCTATAAAAATTTTAATTCTTTTCTTTTTCTCTGAAAACATGTTTGACTCAAAAACAAAATTTTCATGCTTCATGCATGTGTCATGCAACCCTTAGTGCTTAACATGCGAATCATGAGACTAGTTTTAAGTACACACTTCGTCATGCTCATTGACAAGTCAACCATCACATGATTCGATCAATACTTCATATAAAAGCACACAAATGAGCCTAACACACAAAGAGGGGCACTCGGCCTCCACCACTAGGGTTGGGCCAAGACCCTCCAAGACTACTTCCTAGGGTTTTCTTCTTCTATTTTCCTTCATGTACTCATTAAGCGTTAATAAAATTAACTGAACATTTTTT
This sequence comes from Platycarya longipes, assembly GCA_036559045.1. NCBI lineage: Eukaryota > Viridiplantae > Streptophyta > Magnoliopsida > Fagales > Juglandaceae > Platycarya > Platycarya longipes. The sequence continues at coordinate 32,139,406 of CM071790.1, forward strand.
AGCTCCACTAAGAGGGGTTGACCGAACCCTATAGCCCTTAGGATTAAGATTTTAATCACCTTTCTCTCAACTAAAATAACATGCTTAAGAAATGTAGGAAAGCCGAACTTCATGCTATCACACTTCTAAACTTCATAAATATTCAAGGCGTAGTTATCACATGAAAGAATAGTTTATCTTTGAAAAACTAACCCTAAAACCCTTCAAATTTGAAACCATACATCCACCAAGCCAAGTTCTTTCCATCTCCAAACTTATTTTAACATGATTTCTATCACTATTTATCATATTAGTCATGCTCTCTTTTTCATTCATGACAAAGTAACTAAAACCACTAATAAAAATGTAAATCTTAAGCCTAGAATAGTATACATTGCTAAGCATGGATTTACAACTAAACACACAAGGCATTTCTTCAAGCAATCTATCCTAGCATCACCAATCCTTCAAGAAACTTTATCTTAGTCAAACATGCATCCTTATCACTATATACCATATCAACATTCTTCATTTTTTCTTTGCATCAAGTTAGCTAAATCCACCAACATAATCTAATTTCAAGCCTAAAATAGCATATAGACTAAGTATGGATTTGTACTAAATAAACAAACATTCAAACAAGCGGCCACATTCCCTTATATATATATACAAGAAATGCTAAAGTCAAGATAGAGATGCACTTACTATACTCCCAAGTAGAAAAGATTAGCTCTGAACATATATAAAAATAATCCATTAAAATAGTTCATATGCATATAGTTTAAAAGAAAATCTTAGTAAAATATAGGACTTTGGCGTGTGCATGTGGTCTAACTTAGGTTTCTATTCTTGAAATAGCTTAGGATCTTGCTTACCTCTTCAAACATACTTCCCCTCAAGAAAACTTGCTTCAAGCTCCACTCAACTTAGGATATTTTAGTGTTTAGAAGGTGGAAGAAAGCAAAACAAAGCAAAGTGAGAGTAGAGAGGGAGAGCTTGTTGCTGTGTGGTATAATGGAAAAAGGAAAGTGAGGCAAGCAAATGGAAGAGCATGCATAAGGCCATTCGGCCAAGGGGACTAGGCTTCTAGACACTCATTTCCCTAGACTAGGGTTGATACTTGATGGGTTGAAAGACCCCCTTGATTGATCTCTATCACTATGGTACAACCATGCCTAGTTTAGGTGGTACTTGGATTGAAACCTCCCCTTCCTTTTTCTCCTATGGCTAGCGCCCATCATGGGTTCAAACCCCTCCTTTTCTTTCACATCACTCCTCACACACTCACCTATCACTTTACAAGTCCCTCACCAAGATCTCAAAATCAGATTTTGGAAAGAATGGGTTTGCCATACTCGGCCATACCCCTTTCTAGCACCCACCGAATTATACTTTTCCCTTCCATGGGTTTTCTCTCTTCTCATGTATTCCATCAATCACCCCACAATCATACACTGCTCCCCACACAAGTCTCATCATTCTTACACAATCCAACTTGTCTACTCACCTAGATTTGGCAAAAACCCTAGGAAGACTAAAATAATGCATTCGGCTATACCTCACCCGAATCCCACTTGCATTCTTTTGGTCACACTTCTCTCTAATGATGCTTTCCTCAATCAATCATCCACCATGCTTCAACATGTCTTTTCAAGATCTCTCATTTGGATTTTGCCCCTTGGAAAACCCTATAGGGGTTCGGCACTCCCATCTCTCAAACTACCCGAAACATGCTCTCCTCACATCTTCCACTCATCCACTTCTATCTTCACCAAATTTTGCATATGTCAATCATCTAGATTTGGTATGTTCCTAGGAAGACTAAAGTGGAAACTCTCATTTAGCCTCACACGCCTACCAAGTCCTCCAATGATGAGAGAATTTCATCTTGATTCAACACCTCATCTTCTAAGAAAGCCACTAGTCAACCCTCCAACTACTACTATTTTTTTTTGCATACCTAACAGTCTTTGAAGACCCACTAGAGTTCTTCTAAATGTGACATGTGTCTCCACACATGGGTTTATGGACTTTCCACTCCTCTCTTGGGCCAAATATCTAAGTCTTGCCCTCAAAACTCAAATCTAAGCCCAAGCCTCAAGTCTTTACTAAAATAAAATACCAATGTTATTCTTAAAATAAATAATTAAATAAAATAGAAAGATATGGAATTTCTAGATCGTCACATTCAAGATGAGCTTGAAAGAAGAATCAGTTTTAATCCATATGATACAAGCTACATAGGGGGATGGCATAGCCTAGCAGTTAAATGAAGACTTTTATTTCAATAAGTACAGACATGTAGGTTTATTTTTATGTTTCTATGATTGTAGGCATTTCAGGCTATTTAATTCATTAATTAGACCACTTTATTAGTTATAGAAATATGCTTTAGGAGTTTTAAGCTTAAAAGATTTCAGCCCATACTCTTATGCTTATTGAAATAAAACTCTCCTAAATACTCTTAAACCCAAAACTCCTAAACTACACTCCTATAACTGATAAAAAGGGTGAAATTAATGAATTAAATAGGCCAAAAAGCCTACAACCATAGAAACATAAAAATAGGCCCACACGCCTATACTTATTGAATTAAAAGTTTTCACTTAACCACTAAGCTATGCCGTCCCCCTCTGTAGCTTGTCACATGGGTTAAAATTAATTCTTTTTCTTTCAAACTCATCTTGAATGTTGGGGTTGTACTTGATGCATTTGTAAACTCGGCCCAAATGAATTGCACCAGTCCTTGATTTTCTTAGCTCTTGACCTTGTAATTGGCTGATCTAGAACATGTAAGGCATCTTGAGGACTTGGCCCACCATGGTTCCCATTAGCTTGTTTGGGCACAGACCAAGCCGAAATCAAACTCTCTATCATCTCCTCAGTGTCACACATAATCTACTTGGATTTGTTCTTGCTTATCCCCTTAGGTGGTTTAGCCTTGCTCTTTACCACAAGTTGATCTTTTCTATCCCATGTTTGATGTGAACCCATAGGATTGAAGATCTCTTGAACCCACGAACAAATTGAAACCCACCCAAGAAAGTCAAAATGATCTAGATCCGTTGAAAATTTGTTTCAAGAACCTAGATTGAGAAGAGAACGCCAAAAAGAGTTTGCCTTTGATAAGTTTTTAGTTCATTCAAGAACAACTAGAGAAAATATGAATTCTCTCTAAAACAATACTATTCACATTCATAATTGCTAGAAAAATGAAGAGACGTATTTTTATAATGAAACCTTAGGGCCTAATAAAACCTACATCACTTAAAAGCATGGGGTTCAATACTTTTAAACTCAAAACTCCTAAAGCATACTTCTATAGCTAATAAAAGTGGTCTAATTAATGAATTAAATAGCCCAAAATGTCTATAACCATAGAAACATAAAAATAGACCTACACGTCTATACTTATTGAAATAAAAGTCTTCATTTAACCACTAGGCTATGCCGTCCCCCTTTGTAACTTGTATCACATGGATTAAAGCTGGTTCTTCTTCTTTCAAGGCCATCTTGAATGTTGGGATTTTACTTGATGAATTTGAAAACTCGGCCCAAGTGGATTGCACCAGTCTTTGCTTGACTTCCTTTATCTTCTTAGTTCTTGACCTTGTGGTTGGCTCATCTGGAACTTGCAAGGGATCTTTAACACTCGGCCTACCATGGTGCCCATCAACTTTCGTTTCCAAAGATTGCTAGAAACTGAAGTATAACTTGATGCCCCCTTTCTCTTTAATTGCCTCTCCACTTTCATAGTCATGTGCACCATGTCTTCAACTTCCACATAATGCTACAATTTAACTACACTTACTATGTCCCTTTTCAAACCGCTTAAAAAATCTAGCCATAGTGGCCTCCCAACCCTCCTCTACATTAGCCCGAATCATAGCTACCTCCATCTCCTTATGGTAATCCTCTATAGTCCTAAATCCTTATGTAAGATTTTGTAGTTTTTGGTAGAGACTTCTATAGTAATGACTAGGCATAAATCTCCACATCATGATAGCTTTCAATTCACGCCAAGTTTCTACAAGTCTCTCATGATTCCTCCTCCTATTGGTCACTAATAGATCCCACTAAGTAATTGCATAATCACTTAACTCAATTACCATCAATTTAAATTTATTCTCTTCTGAGTAATTGTGACAATCAAAAATCAATTTTATTTTCTTCTCTCAATCTAAACAGGCTTCAAGTTCATTCCTAAATTGAAAAGATGGTATTTTTAATTTGATGGTCCCAATGTTCTCATCCAACCCATCTTGACCCCTTGGAGTCCTCCCTCCTAGGTCCTCTTCCATGCCTTCCTCCTCTAAGTCTTCCTCATCCTCATCATCTTTTTCGCTCTCATACTTATTTTCAACGCTAGGCTCACGTATCTTCTTATTCTGCCCACCTTGTAGATTTCTAATTGCTACATGTTGATCCATCATGTCCCTTACTTTCCCCAAAGCCAAATTCAACCATTCAAGTTGTTGTTGCATGGCTTACAATAAAAAGAATGAGTTATCCGCCTTATCGTTAAGTGTTGAGTCACTTTTATAAGACATTTTTAATACGCTACAAAACAAGAATGTTTGTGATAAAACCTCACAAATTTCTTACATGTTTATGCTCAAATAATGTCACTCCACTCATGTTTCACTCTTTTGACTTTTTTCGATAGTGGTCTCACCATTCTTGCCTTTTACCTCACTTATTTTTCCTTTCAAGTTTTTTAAGAACTAGTTGAACTAAATCAAGACACAATTTTGTATTATCTAACTAGAAATAGATTTAAGGAACAAGAAAAATGAAAAAAATGTTACGAAACAAGCAGCCAATTTGTTTTTTCGAATTTTGTTTTTCATTTTTTCTAATGGTGTAGCCATTTGAATATGTTGTCTTTTCTTTTTATGCAAATTTGGTGCAAGGTTATGGAATTTAGAATAAAAATCCGAAAAGATCTAGAATTTGAATTCAAACTAAAATTGAATTCAAATTTAAAATGATTGATCTGGAAATTACACAAGCATATCTGAATTCTAGAATGAAAGTATACAAATAATTGTTGTGGAAAAGACAGATTTGAATTCAAACACGAAATTAACAAGAATTAGGGAGAAATTTGAGATCGTAATAGAAAAACCTAGAACACACCTAAGACAAAACCTAAATGCAAGAACTAAAAGGATAAATCAGACAAGATTTGGAAACCGAGCTATTTGCCTTTGATAAGTTGTTTGAAGAAGGTAGATTGCGGAGAGAACACCAGAAAGCATTTGCTTTTGATAAGTTCTTAGTCTATTTAAGAACAGGTAGAGAAAACAAGAAATCTCTCTGAAAAAATATTATTCACGTTCATAATAATGTAAAATGAAGAAGCATGAGGTTTATAGCCTCCCAATGAAAACCCAAGGTCTAATAAGGCCTACATCACTTAAAAACATGGGCTAAACAATTTTAAGCCAAAAACTCCTAAACTACACTGCTATAACTAGTAAAAGAGGTCCAATTAATGAATTAAATAGGCCAAAATGCCCACAACCATATAAACGTAAAAGTAGGCCCACGCCTATACTTATTGAGATAAAAGTTTTCACTTAACCACTAGGCTATGCCATCCCCTTCTGAAGCTTGTATGATATAGATTAAAGCAGCATCAAAATGACTCTGATTTCTAATCCTGAGGCATGACATTCAATCTCAAAGACTTTGCTAAAGTCAAGTAATGTTAACACAGATGTAGAACATAACCTTTCTTTAATAGTAGCAAATGCATCGCTTGATCAGTCACCCAATGAAATCCAACAATCTTTTGTATTGAGAGTGGAAAAGTTGTATGCCAATTTTAATAAATGTATCTTTTATATGGAAAAATTTGTTTTTCTTGGTTATGTTCTTGGTACAATAGGTATTGAGGTGGATCACCGAGATAAGATGCTTTCATGGTTTAGATAAGTTTTATAGGCGTTTTGTTAAGGATTTTAGCACCATGGCTACACCGCTCGTTAAAATAATTAAAAATATTGTTGGATTTCATTGGGGGACTGATCAAGCGAATGCATTTGCTACTATTAAAGAAACTTTATGTTCTACACATGTGTTAGCATTACTTGACTTTAACAAATCTTTTAAAATTGAATGTGATGCCTCAGGAATAGAATTGGAGTCGTGGGGCGGCCCTAAATTATCCCAACTTTTGACAAGGAACTCTAGGCTCTTGTTCGTGCTTTAGAGATGTGGCAATACTACATTTGGCCTAAGGATTTTGTGATCTACTCCGATCATGAATTCTTGAATAAAAGACATGCTAGATTGATGAAATACATTGAGACTGTTCCTTATATCCTCCATTACAACTAAGGTAAGGAGAACATTGTTGCTGATACTTTATTCGGGGAGGTATGTACTTCTTACTTCTTTCAGTGCTAAAATGCTTCGATTTGAATATATGTATGCCAATGATGCTGATTTTTCTTATGTGTATATGGCATGTGACAAAACGGCATTTGGTAAGTTATACAAGTATGATGGATATTTGGTGTGTAAGGTACATGATGGGAGATTAATGGGACACTTTGGTGTCAGAAAAATCTAGAAGATTTTACATGAACATTTCTTCTAGCCTAGGATGAGAAGAGACGTCATTCGGATATGCGGTAGGTGTATTACTTGTAGAAAAACCAAATCTAAGATTCTATCTCATGGGTTGTATACCCCTTACCCGTTGCTAGTGAGCCGTGAGGCAAACATATCTATGGACTTTATTTTAGGGCTGCCTAGGAAAAAAAGGGGTAGAGATTCTATTTTTGTGGTAGTGGACAAATGTAGTAAAATAACATATTTCATTTAATGCCATAAAACAGATGATGCCACAATATAGCTGATTTAGTTTTCAAGGAAATAGTGCGACTCCATGGTGTATTTAAGAGTGTTGTTTTTTATATGGATGTTAATTCCTTAGCTACTTTTGAAAGATTTTGTAGGGAGAATTAGGTACCAAAGTTTTATTTTCCACCACTTGTCAACCACAGACTGACAAACAGACTGAAGTAGTTAATATGGCTTTAACTCAACTTGGGAATAGTTATTTTTCTAGAGAGATATTTTGTTTTTTCTAATTGTTGTAGAATGAACTAAGAACTTATTAAAAGCAAACTGTTTGTAGCGTTCTCTCCTTAATCTAGACTCTTGAAACAAGTTTTCAATGGTTGTAAATTATTTTGACTTGATTTTTGGCTTTTTTGGGTGGATTTCAATTTGTTTGTGGGTTCAAGGGACATTCAATCCACAGGTTCACATCAGCAATAATCTCATTTTCAATTTTGGACGATACGCTTGTTCGGAAAGGCATTTTAGTTATGGTTAGGCACTTCACCGTTGAATTTCAATAAACGTGCACATTTAGTTTACCGTGAGTTGCATTTTTTCAGTACAAAATTTATTTATTTTTTCACTTTCTCAAGAATAATAGTAACCTCAATAGTAGCACCTAATATAGTGTTTTCAAAGTCATAGAGTTAGATATCTAAATTAGGTTATAATAGTTTTATTTGAATACTTGACAATATCTTAGCCACACTTAATAAATAGTATTAGACACTTGGTATTAAGAGGAACCAAGAAACTAATGTTTACCCATGGGATTGAATATCCCTTAAACTCACGAATAAATTAAAATTTATCCAATAAAGTAAAGAATCAAATCAAAATGATCTAGACCCGTTGAAAACTTGTTTCAAGAACCTAGATTGCGGAGAGAATGCCCCAAAAGATTTTCCTTGGACAAGTTCTTAATTCATTCAAGAACAAAAAGAGAAAACAAGAATTTTCTTTAAAAACAATACTATTCACGTTTATAATCATTGAAAAAATAAAAAGGCATATGTTTTTATATCCCCTAATGAAACCATAAGGCCTACATCACTTAAAGATATGGGTTGAACACTTTTAAGCCCAAAACTCCTAAACTACACTCGTATAACTAATAAAAGAGGTTCAATTAATAAATTAAATAGGCTCAAATGCCTACAACCATAGAAAGATAAAAATAGGCCCACACGCCTATGCTTATTGAAATAAAAGTTTTTGCTAAACTATTAGACTATGTCACCCCTTCTGTAGCTTCTATCACATCATAAATTTTAGTTGTTCTTCTTTCAATCCCATCTTGAATGTGGAGGTCTTGCTCGATAAATTTTCAAACTTAACTCAAGTCTCTTGAATTAGCCCATTAAGTGCTTCTTTGATCTTCTTGGATCTTGCTCTTGTAATAAGCCCAACTGGAACATGCAATGGATCCTTTAATATTGCTTGATTATTCTCATCAATATGGTTTTTGAAGGAATCAATGTGTGAGATCCAGAAAGAAGATTGAAGCGCCATTCCTTACACACCATCTCATACCTGCTTTTACCAAGTACCAAATACTTTTCCAGATCCAGGAAGAAGAATAATTGAGTTTCACAAACAACACATCATTCTTTTTTAAGTATTTCTCCTTCATAACCTGAGCCACAAGTGTAAGAGGGTTAACTATGAGTCTCCACAATTGTTTGGGCAACAAAGCTTGATTAAAAGCATCCATATCTCTAAAACCCAACCCACCTTGACCCTTAGGCAATGCCAGTCCAGTCCAGTACTTCCAATGAACCTTTCTAGAGTTATCTAATGTCCCTACCGAAATTTAGCCATCATCTTTGAGATATCTTTGCAAAATTGCTTTGGCAGTATGAACATAGATTGGGATGGCTGAGTTACAGACTTGAGAAGGATATCCTTTCCTGCATGAGATAAAGCTTTGTTTTCCAACAATTGAGTCTCTTCCTCACTCTCTCTTTAATACTTTGAAAAGTAATACATTTATTTCTACGAACCATTGAGGGCAACCCCAAGTATTTCTCTGAATCATCTGAGACTCTGGCCCCAATAACTCGAGAGAGATGATCACTGATTTCTTGTGTTGCATTAGCATTGAAAAAGAGGGAAGTTTTCTGCAAATTAACCTGTTGACCCGAGGCCCATTTATAGTTCTGTAGAATACTCTCAGCTAAACATGAGAGTCACAAAAAGTATACAATCATTTGCAAACAATAAACGATTTATACTAGTGCCACCCCTACTGATGTGAACTCGTGGGATTGAAAATCCCCTGAACCCACAAATAAATTGAAATCCACCTAAGAAAAACAAGAATCAAGTCAAAATGATCCAAACCCGTCGAGAACTTAATTAAAAAATCTAAATTGCGAAGAGTATGTCACAAAGGGTTTGCTTTTAATAAGTTCTTAGTTAGAATAAGTAGAGAAAATAATAATTCTCTTTGAGAAAAATATTATTCACATTCATAATTACTAGAAAAATAAAGATGCGTGTGTTTTTATAGCCTTTAATGATATCCTAGGGCCTAATAAGGCCCTAGGCATCACTTAAAAGTAGAGGTTGGATACTTTTAAGCCCAAAACTCCTAAACCACACTCTTATAACTAATAAAACATGTCCAATTAATAAATTAAATAGGTCCAAATACCTACAACCATAAAAACATAAAAGGCTTTACTAAACTACTAGGCTTTGCCGTCCTCCTCTATAACTTACAGTATTACATAGATTAAAGCTGGTTTTTCTTCTTTCGAGCCCATTTTGAATGTTGGGGTCTTGCTCAATAAATTTGTAAACTCGACTCAAGTGGTTTGCATCAATTCTTGCATTGCTTCCTTGATCTTCTTAGCTCCCGACCTTATGATTGGCTCATCTGAAATTTGCAAGAAATCTTTAAGATTCAGCCCTCCATGGTGCCCATGACCTCCTAAACTTCACCCCATGCAACTTGCCTTTATTCAGCATCAAAAGGAGAGTGATCTTGCTCTGGCAATTCAGGAAGGAGTTACAAAAGATGTTACTTCGCAAAATTCTCTTCACTCAGTGGTGAGGTGAAGGCTTATCTCCTTATTCGTATGTCGGATAAGGTCTTGTTTTTTTTCCCTACAATGAGGGCACTACTATGGAGGATCAGCATTGAATGATCCGAAACACTGAATGATGAGGAAACTAATGAGATTGATGTAGGAATTGATGATCTTGAGAACATAGGAACATGTCCATGACGAAGTCTGGTGGGTGAGATTTGCATGCATCGCAAAATGTGCATGAAAATCATCCAAAACATAATGCTGAAAGTCTAGAATGTTGGGCCAACTTCAAAGCCAGATCAAAAGGATTGGAAATGCATGTTTCATGGAGTGAGCTTCATTCGGGCTAGGCACGGTTGGGCTAGTGATTTCCAATCCCAAAAAGATGATTATCACCTTCAAAGCCAGCTCAAAAGGATATCTATGGGTGAAAGTTCGCACCAGAATTCCTTATCAGATGTTTGGCAATAACTATGGAATTTAAAAGTCCCAAATAAGGTAAAGGTTTTCATGTGGAGGGAACTTCTGGAAGCCCTTCCTACAAGGGGAAATATGTTTGAAAGGATGGCGTGCAAAGATGGTATTTGTTCACTTTGTCTACATGTAGAGGAATCTAGTTGGCATGTGCTTTGGAGTTGTGTGGCAGCATAAGAGGTTTGGTCGGATAGCAGTAGCCCTTTACATAAGGCTGCATTGTGTGATGTGCAATTCTCTATGACCTCGGCAATGTTTTTACAGAGATATTCTAGAGGTTATTACTTGTGTATGCTACAGAATATGGTTTAGGAGGAATAAGTGTATTTTTTAGAAGACCCTAGACATTCCTGCCATGATTTGGTGTGTTGCTAAGAGGAAGATGTCTAGGTTTCAAGCGGTTCAACAAGCAGCTGCTATGCATGCAAGACCAGTTCTGTAACTTTAATATCAGCAAAATGGAAAAGGCCTCCTTACAAGTAGTATAAACTCAACTGGGATGCTGCCTATGATGCTTCACTTATGAAGATAGGAGGGGTATTGTTTTTAGGAATTGGTCTAGGGATATCGTGGCTGCTGCTAGACGGTCAAGGTTGTTTATTTCAAACTCTCTACAAGTTGAAATAGTGGTGCTGGAAAGAGCATACTCAATAGCTTTAGAGTTGGGCCTCTATTAGATAATATTTGAAGGCGATTACCTAGTTCTAACCAAGGATGTCAAGAATACAGAAATAAATGGCTCCTGGTATGGGCAAATGGATGAGGCCTTAAAAGTCTTCTTTGATGCTTCTACTACCAAACAGATTCAACATGTGTAAAGGCAAGAGAACTATACAGCTCATTTAATGGCCAAGCAAGCAATGGAGTTTGAAGACGATTGTGTGGATCAAAGAAGGTCCTGCCGATATATTACATTGTATTGAACAAGAAAAGTTGTAATGCTTGTTTATGATCCTGAAAGATGATATTTTACCTAAAAAACGAGATTCACAAACAATAACATGCAACAAGCAAACAACTGTTCATGCATGTCATAATGTTCCTTCGTTCATTCCTTTTCATCCTACTACGTACAGTCTTTGATACCTCATACAATCCATGCACTGAAAAGAATATATATATATATATATATATATATATATATATATATATAAGAACAAATAATTAACAAGCAATCAACAAACAACTATCAAACAACTGTTCATTCATGTCATAACGTTTCTTTGTTCATACATATCCTCTTACTATGTATAGTCCCTGATACCTCATACAATCGATGCATTTAAAGAATATATATATATATATATATATAATTAAGTTAACAAACAACTAGCAATTAACAAACAAGCAAGCAATTAACAAACAACTATTCATGCATGACCTAACGTTCCTTCTTACATTCCTTATCCTCTAATTACATACGGTCTCCGATATCTAATACAACCCATGCACTTAACATTACATGCATGCATTATGCCATACTTAGGAAAGGGTGGAATAGCTACTTACGTAGCTTGTCTTTTTAGAAAAGAGTTTAGAAAATGAGGACAAATTTCATTCATTTTAAAATATTTCAGTTCTTATCCAGAATCCAAGACTCCATGTTATTAAAATGTGGTGTTACAAAAATAAAGGCTTATAACCGAAAAAAAAAACATTTGATTTATAAAATAAAATGCCTTTCATACATTTTTGTCTTCATGCCTTGACTGTTTTGCTCTTCCCCTTGGACAGTGCCTTTCATGATGTGTAGTGCTCATTTAGGTCCAGTGGGGGAGGGGCATACATATAAACTTAAATAAGTCGAATACTCAGTAAACATTGCTTAATATCGTTAAAATATAATAACATAGATTTTCAGGCATGTATTCACCACTCATACATACGTAAGTATGTAAATACAATACAATATGTTGCACACAATTACGCCCCATGCACGGGGTGGGAATCCATCATTTGGGGGCAGTACTTGGTGCCCTACCAGCAATACGTCCCGACATTGCAATCTACCCTTTCCTTTGGTACCACCCATCATGTTAAAATTTAGTTCAATCCTTCATTTCAATTGTTCATCGTCATAATCTTTACGTATTTTCATACAGCATATCATTCATTCATTCCTTTCTTTCTTTAGACAATTCATTCATAGAAAAACATCATTTATAAAGCATACGTATGAACTTGAAAATCTTCAAGACATAGGCATCATTGTAGGGTCATGGCATAGTATTAGTTCACGGCATCCTTCAGTTTGTAGGGAGACCTTTAAAACATAAAAGATCGGTGTACAAAATCATGAGACAAAAATGTCAAGTTTTCATTTTATTTTTGAAAGAATCCATTCAATAGTTAATACATGTAGACAACCATCACATGCATACAATTACATACTTGGGGTGCAATAAAATGGGCTACCAACAAGAGCTTGTACATACATATACTTTAACACTATTACTTGGCATCTTTTCGTAAAGCATGACCCGTTTTCATTTTCATAAGCATAGTAAAGAAAAGCATTTTTTAGTTTCATTTTCATTTCTTTCTTACTTTTTAGAAAACTCTAGAAGCTTATGAACATAATTTTTATCTATATTCCTTGCTATTCTCATACCATGTAGTCCACTCACATGCGCGTCAGATGGCAACCAAGCTACATGTATACATACAACTCTGAGCATCATCATCTATCTAGTACAAGAGCAATTAAACTAGAAAAGGATTTACACTTCACTTAGGACACTTTCATGTTATCCCCATGTCCTAAGCCATTACTTACTATGCTAAAACCATCAGGAATCCACTTATGAACATTGAGGCTTTTTCCATCTATCATTGGGCTCTCATGTGGCCCTTATAATCTTTCACCTTCAGGGATTAACTTATAGACAATATCTCTTCCAAATTAAACATCCAACCTTGAGGGTTAAGATACTAGGATATGACACAGTTCCTCACGCACGGTTCCTCACATAGTCTTATCACTTCATGACACTCTGTCACTTTCCCGTTACGTCATTGCTACGCAGTTATATAGTGACATGTCACATCACTGCTTTGGGATACTATTCCACAGTTCCAAACACATCACTCGCATAATAGCTATAATACTGCTACAAGGTGACTCTCATCACGTGATCACATGATCACATAACAACTACTCTGGAATACTATTCCACAGTTTTTGACACATTACACATTCATCAACTATAGTATTGCTACACGGTGACTCCATCACTGTGACCACTTGGTCACATTATAATTACTTTGGGACACTGTTCCACAGTTCCCAACACTTCATACGCTCTATGCTCCTCACGTGTGCAATCACCCAACCTTCGTGAGACACCTTACGATGTATCATGACTACATCTTATGGAACTCTACATGTACTTTTTTCCATCCACACCATAACATATAGAATACACTCCACGTATACCATCTCCACAATATGATATGTCACATTACCTATACAATATACATGGTTTATCACTTTATCCCATAGAGTACACTCTACGTCTACACAGCCACAATCACCATAACACGGTCAACCAACCTCACTTCAAAACTACACATCAAACTCCACAAGCCAACAACACAATCCACAACAAACTAACTAATATGATAAATACAAGAGAGAGAGGGTTATACTATCGTGGGATAAACTCGTACGTTAAGAGGTAACCACTCTGTTGAAATCATTGTCGTGACCTTGGAATGAGATTATCTCGGGATCCAGACCTAGGATTTTGGTCACTAGATCTAGATAATGCGAGGGTGGCTAATATGGTGGAGAGTTTGTGGGTGGCGGTATAAGGGTCGTACGTGGTGGCTAACACTGCGTACGGTGGTAGTCAACCACGTATAGTGGAGGTTTAGCTATTGGTGGGTTGTTTAAGCATTGGGTTAGGCTATCGGTGATTTTTGGGTATCTTGTGGATGTTTCAGCACTTGCTGTGTATATTACATCAGAGAGAGTGTTGTGTCTAGGGTGCTCAGTTCGTGATGGGGAGGTAAAGGGAGACTTACTGGAGGAAGGTGAAGGTCCTGTAGTGGAGGTGGGGTGGTGCGACGGTCATAAGGTGGAGGAAACCCATGAGAGATGGGTCTATGAGCGGGGAGAGTGGAGGCTCTTTTGGAGAAGGGAAGTTAGGGGGGAGTAGTAGCTGGTGGCAGTGAAAACCCAAGGGTTTCAAGACCCATTTCTAGTGGAGAGAGCTATGAGAACTTTCACTATTGTGAGGGGCTGGGCTTGGAGGAGATGGGTCTCTGACATGAGGAGATGCTGGTAGGGTGGTCGATGGCCAATGGTGGTCGATGGAGGCTTGGCTCACCAAAGGTGGGTCGCCAGAATGAGAGGGATTGGTCGGAGGTGGCAGTGGTGGCATTGTAGGTGGCCAAAGGTGGCTAGGTTGGGTTGGTGAGGAAGTGATGTGAACTTGTGGAATTGAATATCCCTTGACCCCATGAAAAAATTGAAACCCACCCAAGAAAGCCAAGAATCAAGGCAAAATGATCTAAATCCGTTGAAAACTTGTTTCAAGAACCTAAATTGCAGAGAGAATGCCACAAGGGGTTTTCCTTTCATAAGTTCTTAGTTCATTCAAGAACAAATAAAGAAAATAAGAATTCTCCCTGAAAGAAATGCTACTCACATTGATAATTATATAAAATGAAGAAGTATACATTTTTATAGTCCTCCAATGAAACCCTAAGGCCTAATAAGGCCTACATCACTTAAAAACGTGGGCTAAATACTTTTAAGTCCAAAACTCCTAAGGTACACTCCTATAGCTAAAAAAAAGTTCATTTATTGAATTGAATAAGCCCAAATGCCTACAATCATAGAAGTCTAAAAATAGGCCCACACGCATATGCTTATTGAAATATGTCGCCCTCCTCTATGGCTTGTATCACATGGATTAAAGATGATTTTTCTTTCAAGTCCATCTTAGATGTTGGGGTCTTTCTTGATGAATCTGCAAATTCGGCCTAAATGGGTTGCACCAGTTCTTCATTCCTTCATTGACTTCTTAGCTCTTGACCTTGTGATTAGCTCATCTAGAACTTGCAATGGGTCTTTAAGACTTGGCCCACCATGGTGCCCATCATTCCCCCTCTCCTCAAAAGGATTCGACCTCTAATGGTCACCTACATCAAAGGGAGAAAAATTAGAAGCATTGAAAGTAGCAAAACCCTTAATTTTTCCACCTAGAAAATCCACTTTATAAGCATTATCATTAATTTTTTCAAAGATTTGGAAAAGCCCATGTTGTCATAGAAGAACCATAGAAGATTCCATGCGTAAAAAAAAAAGAAAGATTTCCACATGCGCAAAAAAAATCCCCCCCCCCCAATAGAAGAACCAAATTGATGTTGACCCTCTTATGAATTCATTTCACTAAATTAGGTTTCATTCGATCATCCAAGCTACTCCTTTCATCAACAAGTAAATGCATCAAATCTAAAGGAGTAAGTGCATTAAAACCATAAATAATCCTCCCAAGTTTTCAAATTCTTATGAATGAAAGTGCATCAAATCTAAAGGAGCAAAATGCATTAAAACCATAAATAATCCTCCCAAGTTTTCAAATTCTTATGAATGAAAGTGCGTAAAAGATGAGTTAAAGTCTTGTTAAGTACTACAGTCTGTCCATCAATATGTACCTAATTTTCCTCACAAAACTATCCAGAAGTAGCTAAAGAATTTAACATTTCTATCAAAAACAATACTCTTAGGTACACCATGTTTGTAGCATTATTTGTTTTATGGCATGGAATGAAAATATACCATTTTACTAAATCTGTCCACCACCACAAAAATAGAATATCTACCTGTTTTTGTCCTAGGCAACCCCAAAACTAGGAACGAGTAAGAATATAAAAAAGAAAAAGAAAAAGGTTAGCTATTGAAACAAATATTGGATCTGAAATACTGAGATGTGATGACCCCGAATTTCTCATACTTTGCTTTTATTTAATTAATTATGTAGAGTTTAGTAACTTAGGCAATTTGGTGGATAAAGCCTTAAAAGGTGGGCTTAGAAGTTGAAGGCCTTAAGGCCATAACAAAAGCTTTGGGCCAAAGTGGGGGAAGACAAGCCCATAGATCCATAAAAGGAAGTCCAATAGTCAACCCAAGTCCATGCTTGATGACACATGTCAAGCTAGGGGAAGTTTAGTAAGTTAAATCAAGACTAGTAGTTGAAAGAAGGAAAATACTAGTAGGTGAGAAAGTTGACTAGTTGTTTTGGTTGGAGAAAGGAAAGAGAAGACCAAGATAGAATCTTCACATCTTTTCCTACCTAGATAGGCATGTGAGGCATAGGGTTTGCCAAATAAGATCACCATAGGATTCTACTATATCTAGACAAATGATGAGGCAAGATTTGAGGAGATTGAAATTGAGAAAGGAGAGAGAGGTTCGGTGGGGGCTATGGTCGAATGCCTTAGGTTTTTCTCACCAAGATATTTCCAAATATAGATGAAGTGGACATGTGAGATTTGTGTAAGACTAGATAAGACTTGATGTGTAAGAGGGTGTAAGAGAAAGATGACATGAGATGTGGATTGATGGACTAAAAGATGGGAGGAAGGAAATGGACGGTTCGAGTATGGCTATAGCCGACTCCCCCTCCCTTTGTTTGACATTCTTTTTGCCACAAAATCTAGGCTATGGATTTGTGTAAGAGTGATAGGACAAGCATGTGTAAGAGATGAAGTGATTAGTTGATTGATAGAGCATGTGATAAGAAGGAAATGAGAGTAGGAAGAAGGAAGGGTTTCGGACGAGGCAAAGGGTCCGAACCCCACTTATGCATTCTCCCAAAAAGTGATCCTCAAATCCCTTGGAGTGACATATGAGAAGATAGTTGGGGAGACAAGAAGTGATGTGAGATGATGGAAAGGGGTTGGAACCCTTGAGAGAGAGGCTGGGCATGGGGAGAGAAAAAGGAAACAAAATCTTCAACCTAGAATGAACTAGATTAGGTTTGATGTGATCAAGTGATGGGAGTCACTCAAAGGTCTTTCAAACCCATCACATGTCACCCAAACTTAGGGGAATGAGTGGCCTAGAAGCCTAGGAGAGCCCCTTGACTGAATGGCCTTGCTTTCTCACCCATTTGGTTTGCTCCATTCGAACACACACACACTCCCCACTCACCCTTCACCTCACGGCAACCACTCTCCATTTCTTCCACTTTGTTTCACTTCACTTCACCACCTAAACACCTAAACACTCCAAACTTAGAAGAAGAGGAAGCTAGTAGTTTTGGAAGGAGGAGATCCTAGAAGAGGTAAGTGACTTGGTTACTTTAAGATAAACCTAGAAGTATAAGGAAGAACATTACCTATGTTCATGCTTTCTAAAAGAAACCTCTTTTTGAAAATGGTATGTTCTTAACATATTCTAATAAAATATTTCTTTTATTTTCAGAACTCATATAAGCTAGCTAAGAAGATTGTAAGTATATCTCTATTTTGCCTTTAGCATTTTTAGTATATTTTTGAGTAAATGTGCTTGAAATGTGCTTGTATGTGCTTGTATTGCTTGGTTTCTTACTTTCTATTGCCATGATGAAACTTTGCGGGTAGAAATGCTATTTTGTTTAGAATCCATGTTTAGAAACCATGTTCTTTCTTAAATAAAGAGTTATAATGTATTGATGATCTTGGTGGTTTTGTGAGAAAAGCATGAAAGCATACGAATATTAAATTGTTGAGTGTTGGGTAATGTGGGATATATCTTTTGAAGGCAATATCTTGATTCTAGTAGCAAATATCTTGCCTATTGAAATGCCATGATAGGATAAATATTCATAAAGTATTGGTGGAATCTAAATGCATTGTTCTTGGAAGATATTGTTATTATTATTGATTAATGGTTGGTAAAGAAATGCATGCTTGTGGAGTTTCGGTTTGGAGGATTTCTTGGAGTGGAGATTTTGAGGTTTTAATTCCCTTTCATCAAATACTTGTGTTGGATATTTTGGAGAAGTGAAAACATTAGGAGTGTGAGATTGACATGTATATTTTCGGTTTCACCTTGAATGCTCAAGTAGGATACTTGCTTTGATGAACTAAGGTAGGAAACACTATATCTAAGGGCTATAGGGTTTTGGCTATAGGGTTTTGGGTTGCCTACTTGTAAGGTTAGAAAATTGTTTTAAACATTGAACTAGGGCTAGAGAGTGTAAGGGAGATGAATGGAAGAAGAAAACTCCAAGTGGAGACTAGGTGGGTCCTAGCCCAAACCCTAGGGGTGGAGGCCGAGCACCCTACTCACCCTATTATACTTGTTTAAGTGTTTTCACATAAGTATGAGTTAAGGAAAAGAAGGTTTTGAAGGGAAAATGACCAAATGTGTGTACTCGAGTTCGCCTCGAGTTTTGCATCACAAAGTTGGAAGTGCATGTCCCATGCATAAGCACGAAAACCCATGTTTTGAGTCAAACATGTTTTCAAAAGAAATGAATTAAAGTTTTAGAAGAAACCTAAAGGCTGGGACGGGGAAGTGTCCCAGTGGAACTCTCTGTTCACTCAGGAGTGTCTAAATTGAGTGAAAACCCCTGGGTCGACGAAGAACAGTCGGCGGACCATGTATGGCTCCAAAAGGTGTCCGAAGCGTGGTCGCACCTAATGCTAATGGGTGCCATAAAAGCGGTGTTAGCTTCGTCCTCACCATCTGATAAGTTTGTAGTTGCTCGGAGAGAAATCCCCGAGTGACAAAAAGCGCGAAAGGGTGCAAAACTATTCACCTAGGTTGACTTGGTCGCCAGGTGTGATGGTAACTAGTAGGGAGCACACGGTGCATAGGGGAACCGTGAGGTGTCCAAAATATGAAATCATGACGAAAAGAAAAGGGCTTTCGGGCCATATATGATATGACAAGTGGCGTCTAAGATAAGAAAAGACAAAAGTTTCCAAACAAAATGTCTCTTCGAAAGAACATGCATTAAAGAAGTTCTGCTACATGATTTTGGAACAAGTATACATTGGAAATTGAGAAAAAGATAAGAAAAATGAATTTTTGTCATAAGCATGTGCATTGGTCCCAGCGTGAGTCCCATGTTACTGTATACGTTTGTATTTGCTTGTTGTTCACTTAACCATATGCTTGAAATGCTTTCGTTAAAATGTTGATATACTTGCTGAGATTTCCCTCGAAATCTCACCCCTCTCTATGTCCTTACTATCCTTCCCTCTTGGGAATGATAGAAGTAATTGCAGGTAATGATGGCTCAACCGAGTATGACCCCCTTGATGATACCTTAGACCCTCAGGGACCTGATTGAGTCTGCCCTTAAGGGGCTAGTGACCCTGAACCTTCCGGGCCAGTGGGAGGTGGAGTCATTAAAGATGGCAATGTACGGTTCAGTCGGTCTGTACCCTACGGGGTGTTGTCTAGTATTACGTGTAGACGAGTCCCTCCACCTAGGACGTGTTTTTGGAACGCCCTCTAGGGCGATATGTGAGGTAGGGCTTAGTTTAGACTTGGATCAGCTTCGCTGGGGCCTGAACCTTAAGAAGATAAAGAAAGAGCCCGTCTATTGAACCCTATGGGCCGTGTTAAGACCCACTTTATTTTGTGACGCCCTTTATTTATGTATTTGGTAAAGCCTCCCCGCTTGTGGGAAGTGCTATTTTGATTATTTGGACAAGGTTATGTAAATTTTGAAATTGGGCTATGTATGATATTTGTTTGGGATCCATAGCGTAACCATGTGATGCATATTATAGAAGTCTTGACCTTTTTTCTTTCGCTGCGAGAATCTTTATTCGACGTTTTCAAAAAAAAACGTACAAATATGATATGACAAGGGGTGAACTTCCTTGCGTTGCTTATCCCGGACGTTTCTATTCACGTGCGATCCCAAGCGTGGATTAGGGTATCGACATGAGATGTAACCAAATACAAATCATTAAGCAACAAACTAATGAGATGGAAAACACTGAAACAGAAATTGCATAACTATAGAAACAACTTAGGCTACTGGATTGAAACAAAATATAAGACAAATTAGAGTCTATCACATGTAACTATTACCAATGGCTACTGAAATGTAGAACCGAATACATATTAATTTTAACTACCAAATTCAAGTTAATAAAATAAAGAGCTACTAGAATTAAAAAGAACGATGTAACTAAAAACAAAAGAAGTTCAAACCCAGCCTAAGAGGTCTGTGGATTCAAGAAGAAAAATGGTAAGACCTGTGTTTTTTTTTTCCTTGGAAGTTTGGCCAATAGCTTGGTCTGCGAACCCTCTGCAAGAACCAAAAATGACCTTCCTCCTGCTTCCCTCCTTGATGTGAACTTGCGAGATTGAAAATTTCTTGAAACCATGAACAAATTACAATCCACCCAAGAAAGCCAATAATCAAGTCAAGATGATCTAGACCCATTGAAAACTTATTTCAAGAACCTAGGTTGCAGAGAGAATGTCTCAAAGGACTTGCCACTGAATAGAGGCAGTCTGTGAGAGTCTAGTTCTTGACCATAGAAATGATGCAAAAGATGTGGGATAAGTTTCAGTTGAAAAAAGAGGAAGAGACGGCCATTTCTACTAATGGCGAAGGAATTTTGAGGGTTCAAAAGAAGGGTGACCGAAGTTTAGTGGGAAAAATATGGTTGGATCGTCACTTTGGTAAATCCATAGTGGAATCAATTATGGCTAAGGTTTGGAGACTGAGAAAACTAGTCATATTCCTTGATATGGGTAGGAATGTTTTCATTCCTACTTTTGCTACACATGCTGATGGGTTGAAGGGGGGAGGCCATGGTTTTTTTATGGAAATTTGTTTGTCTTGAATTCGTTCGATGGCCATAGCCCTATCAGCAAGATGCATTTTGATCAGGCATCCCTTTGGGTTCAATTCCATAATCTCCCATTGGCAAGCATGTCAAGGGATTGTGGAGTTAAAATAGGAATGTAGAGGTCGACGCTGATGATGTTGGCTGGAGTATATCGTTGAGAGTGAAAATGCTATCAGATTTGAAGAAACCATTGGCGAGGGAGAGGAAAGTTATGCTTGAAGGGGTGAAAACATGGGTGCCCTGTCAATATAAAAATTGCCCGCTTTTTGCCTAACATGTGAGTAAATCATTACCCCCCAGTAGCAAGCCACTAAGACAACATGGAAGAAAAGATATCGTATGGTAGGTTCTCCTTCAAACTCTATCGGCCAACTTGCTAGTACTAACTAGAAGCTATAGGTGGATAGATTTTATGATTTTGTAGTGTAATGGATAAACAAAAGTGTAGTTAATAGCAGGCAGGCTGGCAAAACAAAGAAAATGTTATCAGCAGTGGCTACTAAGCAACCCTGCTGGTTATAATGAGTCTATTTAGCTGGAAATTCTGTGGGCTTCGGAACCCACAAGGTGTTCAAGTGCTCTCTAATTTAATCGAGGAAAAAGTTCCCCAACTCTTCTAGAAACAAGAGACAAAGCTTCATCAAAGGTTAATTTGAAAAGTTGAAAGCTAAACTGGATTTTGAGAACTTGTTGGTAGTAAGTAGTGAGGGGAGGAGTGGAGGTTGGGCTTTGTTTTGGAAGAAAGAAATTAAGGTGAATGTTAAGAGTTTCTCCAAGTCTCATATTCATGCTATGATTTAATGGGAGGAGTGGGGTGAAACATGGTTCTTTACTAGGGCTTATGGCCACCCTGATACTCATAAGAGGCATGAAACTTGGTCTCTCCTACAATCTCTGAATGTTCCTCAGAATAAATCATGGCTGTTAATAGGAGATTTCAATGAGATTATCAGTTTTAAGGAGAAAGATAGAGGGAGATTACGAACAGAGCAGTAGATGCAAGCATTTAGATCTGTGATTAGCAACTGCCAGCAACAAGATTTGGGCTATCAAGGTAACCTTTTTACTTGGTGCAATAAAACAGATCCACCTTTTTGTATCAGTGAGAGGCTAGACTGATGTTTGGTTAATTTTGAATGGAAAAGCTTATACTTAATGGCTAATGTGGTGCATGGTAATGCTACAATTAGAGAGGAATGTACTAAGCAAGAAACTTTTTCGATTTGAAGCCATGTGGGTGAAGGATAGGGGTTGTCAATTTATGATTGAAAGGTATGGTTATGTAAATGGAAGAACAATGGGATCTGTGATGGAAAAAAATTCAAGCCTATAGTGAACAACTATAACAATGGAATACAACAATCTCAAAAAAGTCAAACAGTAGCTCCATTTGATTTCTGTTAATGATCTTCGCGGCCATAGTCTAGAGAGTCTAAAATGGTTAGAAAGGAGTGAGTTGATGTGGAGACAGAGATCGAGAGTTGCTTGGCTAACTGTTGGAGATCGAAATACAACATACTTTCATCATAAAGCATCCCAAACGAGGTCCAAGAATTTAATAAAAGGAATTAGAGACTCAACAGGTAATTGGTAAGTGGATGGTGCTTGAGATGAAGCCATTCTCTATAACATCTCTGTAACATCCCAACCCCAATTTTTAGATTAGATAATGATGATATTATTATTATTTTGAAATATGTTTTTAAGGTAAGGTTTAGATTTAATTGGTTTCTTTTTCCTTATCAACTCTTCAATTTACGTTATTATCTCTTAGAATTTCAATTTGAATAAAAAATACTATTTGGAAAACCAAATCTGAATCTACTTCAACTTCAAACTTTAGATTTATTTAGTTACCTCTCCCAACTCCATCTCAACTCAACCACTTCAAACCATGCACGTCTCTTGCTTTAGACTCTCTTAGCCATCTATAAATACATGCTTGCATACCTTCATCAAAGCATATAGAAAACTACCAAAAACACAAGCTACCACTGTTGCCTCCTTTTGGTTCTACATGAAATAAACCCCAAGCCTCTAGCCACTCATGTGGCCTCCTCCACCGCCCCCCCCCCCCCAACCCCCCCCAAAAAACCCCAACCCCAACAAACCGACCATCTCTTCCAGCCCTCAACCCACACATGTTCAGCCCCTGCGTTCAACTCCTTGCTGAAAGTCCTCCAAGAGCATTTGTACCATGCTGAGAAGCCCATTGCACAAGACCAGCCACCATACAAAGTCGACGCCACACATAGCTTTTTATCCTCTGTCTTAGTGCCAAGAAACAGAGCAACACCATCGTGCCTCTCTTCATACCAGCAACCCAGCCTTCTCCTCGGAAGCCATCATCCATAGCCACCTCCGATGAAGACCAGTTGTCGTCATCACACAGCTTCTATCCTGTTATTGCACGACTTTATTTCTATTGTGTTTTAGCTTTCCCAAAAAGCCCATGCAACATCACATGTTTCATGAATAAGCCCTTTTTATCTATAATTTCCTTTTGAACCCTTGAGTTCTCGAGCCCCTATTTCATGCCAATTATAATTACTCTTTAGTTGGATCTCGGGCCTCACTTCGACTTAGCTTCTTATTTTAAGTCAGTTTGGGCTGATTCTTTAATATTTCAAAAACTATTTTGGGCCTTTCTATATTTTTAAAATAAATTTTTAGTCAATTATTGTATTTATGATTTTAAATATTTAGAAAGCCAACGACACGATTTTCTGAAAATCTAGTAATGATTAGTATCTCGTATAAATTACAAGCTACGACATGAAACTAGAACGCAATATTAAGAGGTAAATAGCATGATCATACCTTTTACGCATTTACAGTGAATGGCAAATTTTCATAAAAACTATTATGTATATATATAACCATCATTGAAAGCCCTTTTTATGTACCTCAATCATGAAAAATTATGAAAAGTCATGCATGATTTACAAAAAGTTTATGCATTAAAGTAAATTATGAAAAGTCATGATTTCTTATCAGAGAGTTATGTATTAAACTATTTATGAAAGATCATGAATTCATGTGAGGAGGAATACATCACGACATGTTATGAAAGTATGTGATTTCTTTTGAAATCTATGATATGATAAGATATGGAAGCAGCCTATATACGATATGAAAATGGTACCTATGTACAGACATATTACATTGCCGTACATGCTGTCGGTGCACCCAATATGTCTTTCTTATGTTGAATCCCACAACCCACGACCACGAGGGAATCAGAATCAATTTCGGTTCACTAACTCTAACTCGCGGGGGTTAACAGTGGGTAACGGCGTATGATATATTAAGATACGATAAGATTATGAAAATGTTATGTTTTCAGCATTTATGAAAAACTCATGTTTAGCATTTATGAAAAGATCATGTACACGTTATTATGTATGTATCTATGAGTATACAGGAAAATCGATAATTATTATTTTTATCGTATGATGATTGCTTATTGAGTATTTGACTCATTTTGTTTTTATTTCTATATTTCTATATTTTATTTTAAAAATCATCTCAGATTATTGAGGCAAGATTTGACTCAGGGAGGCGATGCAGAAACGGAGACAATGTGTTAATTGTAATTTTATGATTTTTAGTGAATAAAATATTTTTGTAAACAATTGAGATCTCAATATTTTGAATAAATGCTTCCGCTAACTTTGTTTAATTTTTTATAAAGGTTTGATTTATTATAAAACGTTTATATCTGGTGTGTTTTGTAAAAAAAAAATTAGTAGCACATTGGCTCCTTAAAATATTTTATAATGCTATATTCAGGAGTAGAGTGTTACATTCTTGCATATGCATTTGTTGGTCATGATACATGCATTTTTATCAATCTGGACAAGCTTGTAGGCAGAGTTACTTACCAAATGAAGGAGCAGCTTGAGGCTCGTTTCTTGGAAGCAGAAGTTCACACAACTCTTAAGGAAATGGATCCTACCTCTTAGCCCAGACAGAATGGGACCTCTTTTCTTCCAAAAATACTTATTTATTGTTGGTCATGATGTCACACATGCATTTTTATCAATCTTAAATGGTGACTTTGATTCCAAAGAAGAATAAGTCTGAATTGGTCTTAGATTGTAGACCAATTAGTCTTTGTAATGTTATCTATGAGCTGATCTCTAAGATTTTAGCTAATTATTTGTAACATCCTGACCCATAATTTGAACTATTATTATTATTATTATTTTACTAACTCATTAAGATATGTTTAAGATAAGTTTTAAGATAACGGTATTATTTGTTCCTATCCTAGCCGTTTTCTCACGGTTACAATCAAATTCTTCTAAATGAATTATCATCCTCTTAGCATTTGAATTCTGAAACGAATCCCTAAAAAAAAGCATATTCAAACTGAAGTCTTAACCGAAGCCTCCCTCTCCTGGTTTTCCTTTTAAAAATCAAATACAAACGAAGGCAACTCTCGACTCAAATTCAAATAATTACCCGAAATCCCAGCTCAATCACTTCGAAAACCATATTTATCACTGCCATTATCTTAGTTTCAAACCGAATTCAACTCAACGAAGACCCTCTGTTTTGCGCAACATAGAACACACCAAACTTGTAGAAAATATCTAGATTTCGTTTCCTGAATAAAAAACCAACACCAATCATACTTTCAACTCAAAACACTTATCTCAAATCATTATCAGAAACCTATTCAAATTTTAAATTTTTCAGAAAAATCATCTCTGTGTTGACCCCTATATCGAAATTAGCTTTAAACCCCTGATTAAATTCAAAATCTAGCCAACGCAAACTCTTCAAACACTCCAGATCAGTCACGTTTCCTCTTCCCTTCATCTATATAAACCAGACCAAACCTTTCAAAAATTTATCTTAGAAAATCATTATCAACACAAGGAAAATACCCACTCTTATGGCAACCCCATAGTCATCTCACGCAGAAACATTACTCGGCAGCCAACCCACCACTTACCTCGTCGGAATCCATCCCAGAAACTACCGGCCAGTCGATCCCTGCCATTTCGATGAAGCCCAGCTGTCGCCGTTGAGCGCCGAGACCCTCACCATAGCAAACCCAACAACCCGAGACCTCTGTTGTACCAGCCAACCAAGCAACCCCTTCAGCCATCGAAGTACCACTCACTGCCACAGAATCGCCGATCACTCTTTGCCCTGAGCTGTCGCTTTCTACCATACCCCCAACGATCGCGTTATCTTGGTGAGCCCTTTGTTTTCGCACGAATGCTATGGTCTTCATCCTTGTTTGTTCTTCCTGTAATTGTGAGCAAAGACCCCTTTAATGCTTTGTTTCAGCCCTTTGAACCCATAAGCTATCTTCAAGATCCTTTGACTTAAAACAGGCCTTGGGCCTAACCCAATTCGAGTTAGTGCTTTATTTTCAAGTATATTGGGCTTAGCTTTCTTAAATAAAGATTTTGGGCCTTTCTATATTAAGGAATTTTAAATATTTTTTAAAGTAGATTTTTAATTAATTATTATATTATGTTTATTTATGATTTTAAACCATTAGAATTTGTCATGACATTTATCTAGTAAAATAGTAACGATTAGTATCTTGTACAGGTTACGAGCTACGAGAAGAAATTAGGAAGTAGCGTTAGGAGGTAAGTAATATGATCATACATTTCACGTATGTATGGTAAACAGGTTTTATAAAAATTATTATGTATGTATAACCATCATTGGAAGCCCTTTGTTATGTGCCCAAGTCATGAAAAATTATGAAAAGTCATACATGATTTATGAAAAGTTTATGCATTAAGATATTTATGAAACATCATGACTTTATGCATTAAAATTATTTATGAAAAGATATGATTTTATGTAAGAGTGCATAAAATTATTTATGAAAGATCATGAATTTATGTGAGGAACATGCATCACGACATGTTATGAAAGTATGCGATTCCCTTTTGAAATCTATATCATGATAAGAATGCAAGTATGATAAGATATGTAAGTGGCCTATGTATGATATGAAGTCGGTACTTATGGACGGGCATATTGCATTGCCAAGTCGTACATGCTGGTAGTGCACCCAGTATGTCTTCCTTATGTATAGATTCCACAACCCGCGGCCATGGGCGGAATTAGAATCTTTTTATATTCGCTAATCCTAACTCACGGGGGTCAACAGTGGGTAACGGTCTATGATATGAAACGATATAATATGATAAGAAAGATAAGCTCAAGTTCATATTCATGTTTTATGAAAAACTCATGATTTATGTAAAACTCATGTTTTTAGCATTTATGAAAAAGTCACATTCAACATTTATGAAAAATCCATGTTCATATTATTATGTATGTATCTATGAGTATGCATGTTTTGAGAAAACCGATAAGTATTACTTTTACCGTATAATGTGTTACTTATCGAGTATTCGACTTATTTTATTTTTTATTTCTATGTTTCTATGTTTTCTTTTAAAAATCATCACAGACGATGTGGATACACAGTTGGCAGGATTTGACTCTAAGAGATGATGCAAAGACCTAGACAGTGTATTAACTTTATTTTATGGTCTTTAGTAAATAATTTTTTTTTTTTTTTTGTAAACACGTGCGATTTCAAAATTTTATTTTAAGCAAATAGCCTCCGCTAACTCTCTTTAGTTTTATAAAGATTGTTTCATTTATTTGAAAGCGTTCGTATTTAGTGCGTTTTTATAAAAAAAAAAAAAAAAATTAGTAGCACACTAGCTCTCTAAAATATTTTCAAAATGTTATATTCGAGAGCAGGGTGTTACATTATTTGAAGAAAATCATGCTTGCTTTGATATCTACATCTTAGTGTGCATTTGTGCCCGAGAGTTAATTTCTGATGCTTCAGCATTCATGTCTTTACTGTCATGCATGCTTTTGTATATTGCTTGTTTAAGTTGGTTGTTAATTTGTTGGGAATTGTGATCAAACTTGAAAGAGGTAAATAATGTGTCAAAATGTGCAGAGCCAATAAAGGATAACTTGGAGGAGGTCGATCGGGCCATGATACGATGACGAAGTGTTGATAGTCTCGATGCTCCAATTTGTAGATAGGATTATGGCTATCTTGGCCGAGTTAGATGAGATACTTCTTCGCCTATCCTGTTAGTTATAGGCCCCGCTTGGATTAGAAGATGAGAATAATGTTCATTTGATTACGTACATCAGGAGCTCTGTCTCCGGTACTAGTGATGTTCTAGATCTTGTGGATATCAATTATGATGTGACTTTTATGACGTATGCTTACGTTAGTTTGAGATTATATGTTGCATACTATTGTTCAAAGAAAAAAAATTATATGTTGCAATTATTGCATAGAATTTTAAATTTAGCAGTTGAATTTAAAAGCATGCAGAGTATTTTAAAATCTTTGAAATATTTTAGATGTCTAATTTTGCATGAAAATAATAATATTGAATCAAGCCTAATTTTGCACAAATCTTTGAAATCTTTGAATTTTAAAGCATGAGGTATTTTCAAGTTTTATTGAATCAAGCCTAATTTCGCACGAATCCCGAAAATAATATAATTTTAAAAATCATTTTATTTAAATAATTTTTTTCTTTAGAATATTACATAATATTCTAAACAAATATTTATGATTTTAACATCATTTTATTTAGATGGACTTTCTTCTTTTAGTATTTAGTATACTTCATCATTTTTCTTACGATGAATGATTATTATTTTTAGAATTTAAAGTTAATTTTTAAATAGTCTTATTGTAATTATATTTTTATTCACCTTTTTTTAGTTAGTTTGTTTTATATGATTATGTCCACCATTGATCAAATCTGGGGACCCATAATGAAAGGTTGGAATTTAATCTCAAAAACCCTAGTTTTCCCCCATTTCCCTTTCTCCTTCTCTCTCATCTCACCCCTTTAGCTAACAATAGCTAGGTCTCCCCTCACAACCCCTTCGCCAGCATCAACAACTCCTCTCCTGGCCATCCTCCTCCTTTATCCCGAACCCCGACGTCAACCCCGTTCTTCCTGACTTTTTCTGCTTTACTCTCTTAGGTTTCCCATAGTTGTTGATGCCTAGGCCCTAGTGCCACCACTGTTGCAGCCCATGTCACCTCAATAGCCACCCCTTCCTCCTCCCCAACCACCATACATGGCAGCCCAACACAAAGCCTTTCTCCTTCTCCTTTTCCCACTCTCTCTTTACTCTTTCCTCGGTGCAACTGTACTCCTCCTAAGCCACACGGCCATTGTCTCAATCACCACATCCCCTCCTCCTTAACCCAATCCAAAAGCCTCTCAGATCCACATCTTTTTCCTCCTCTATTTCTCACTGTTGCAACCCCTACCCCTATGCACCACTACCATCCATGACCCACCCCTCTCTATATTAGGTTCTCCCTTCAAAACCCTATCTCTCTTTCTCTCACTATAGCCGTCCACTGTTGTCGCAAGTTAGCCACCTATAAATGATCTTTCTAAATACTCTACTATTAATTACTGCAAATGTAAAATAGAGAAGATGAATAAAGAAAGAGATGATAGAAATGCTACTGAATTCATATGCTTTGGGATATTCAAGATTCCAAATTCCTCCAGATGAAAACAAAAATTGTTTCAACAAAATACTTCTCATATCCCCTACAACCAAAACACATAGGCCAGTTCTTGCTCTCACTAACTAAGCCCATGGGATATTAACAAGTTAGGTCCCATCTCAATTTCATTGTCCTCAAGTTTGAGATATAGCTGCAGCTTTACAGTGGTGGTTCCAATTTAGCATTTCATGCTCCACAGCTTGCTTCTTCTCCACCTCTTGACAACAATTACTCTTCACTTCATGGCAAGGTCATAACAATCTCGCCCCCTTAAAAGAACCTTGTCCACAAGATTATAAACGAAGGAAGAGCATAGTAAGATGGGCTTGGCTTTTGAAACATGCATCCCAATGAAAAAATACAAGGATCTTCACTGACAAACGAGTTCACTGCTTCTTGTGGAAAAATTGGCTCTATAATCGATGTCTAAATAGTACGTATAGCCTAACCAATGTAAATCTATTGACTATCTATCTGAAAGTTCAAAATGAGTCCCACAATAAGTCCTAAATGTGGGAGTCTGTCCCTTCTAGGCTTGTAGCATGTTCTCTACAACAAATATTTGGTCAAGAAAAGCATCAACTAAAGACTTTGAATGGATTTTGCTCGAATATTCTTTTTTAGTATTGCCTTTTCTTCATCATTTCGTTGCTTCTCTTGACGAATTTTGGGTTTGACTTTTCTTTTCTCTTCCAACATCCATTGGAAACGTTCAAGCTATTGATCTTCATGGATGGGCTCCAGGACCTTCAATGTCTCCAGTACCGAATAAGGGAGATATGGTATTTTAGAAATTGGGGTAGCTAGACTTGTGTAATAGGCCCTGAGGGATCTTCTTCTGTAGCTTTGTGATGATTTTTTTTCAATAGCTTTGATGTTAGCTCTTTCTTTCTTGCCGTTGTAAACATGTAAGCTTCGAGAGCGAGATTGAAGATCAAGAAAGAACACCAAATGGGCTTGCAGCAGTTAATGAGCAACCATTTGGGAGATGTTGGGTCCATCGAAAGTGCCAATAAAGGGCTTTGCCATTCAACAAACAGCTTATGTGCCCTTAAAATTATAGCATTCAAAAGACCCCACATCTCTATGTAGTAGGGGTGTAAGTTTAAACCATAAAACCGGCTCAGATCGGGATGAATCGAACCAGAATTTTTGGTTTTGTGCCGGTCCGATCTGGTTCTAATTCCGGACATTTTAGCACCAGACCGGTTCTATTTACTTTTTTTTTAAAGAATTATTATTATATATAATAATATAAATTATAATTAGATATAAAATAATGTTGTAATAATTTATAAAATGAAAAGGTAATCTTAACTGAAATTGCAGTTTATTACAGTTTACTTTATTGCAATTTATTTTTATAGAGCAGTTTTTGTAATGCAGGATTTTTTTTTATAACAGATTTTTTTACTTAAACAGATTTTAATAATAAATTAAAATTTTTTTACTAAAACATATTTTTTAAGCCAGATTTGTTTTAAAAAACAAATTTGTTTTTATAAAATTACATTTTATTAAAACCGGTAAATCAGACCAGAGCTGATAAAACCTGTACTACTGGTTTAGGGGCATAAGCGGAGCGTAATCAATTTTAAGAATTGCAAAA
Organism: Platycarya longipes; assembly: GCA_036559045.1. Lineage (NCBI taxonomy): Eukaryota > Viridiplantae > Streptophyta > Magnoliopsida > Fagales > Juglandaceae > Platycarya > Platycarya longipes. Next base: position 32,170,736 of record CM071790.1, read on the forward strand.
TCGGTGGTACTGGTTCGATTCTTAATTTTATAAAAAACCGAACAAAATTGGACCCGTTATACCCTTACTATTAAGCATTTTCTCAAATAAATCTCTGGCATCAATAGGGCCTCATAATACCGAAAGAAAGAGTCGAATAAAAGTCACCATTGTTGTAAGACTATAATAATGGTGGTCCATACCTAGGGCTGTAAACGAGCCGAGTCGAGCAGAGCCGAATTTTGATTTATGGAGCTCGAGCTCGACTCAAAATACCTGAGCTGGAGCTGGAGCCCGAGCTCAAGTTTTTATTTATTATATGTTCGAGCTCGACTCAATAAACCAAATTTTCAACTCGAGCTCGAGCTTAAGCTCGTCTCACAAACAAACTCAAGTCGAGCCAAGCTCGAGCTCGAATTTTTTTTAAAATTTTTTGAATAAAATTTAAAAATTAATAAAAAATTAATATTTAATATCTAATTAGTTTATATCTATTTATCATAACAATATGTTATATGCTTATATATATTATTAATAAATACACATAATATGATAGCATATACATATTTCACATATTTTTCATATACTAATATATGAAATAATTAAATTTTATAGACTAATTATTGTACAAATTATAAAACATAACTATGAAATATATTCATCATAGATATAAGTAATAAGATTACATATTACATATTTAATTATAAAAATGCTATACTTATATTATTAGCAATTCCTATATATAACATATATATGTGTAGATATTTATCAATATATAAGCGAATTTTAATTTAGTCGAGCTAACGAGTCGAGTCGAGCATAATCGAGCGAGCCTTAACGAGTCTTAACCGAGTCGAGTCGAGTCGAGTTTTGCCAAATATGTATCATTTATTAATCAAGCTAGTATCTGCTTTCACGAGCGAGGTTTTTTTTTCATGAGTCGAATTCGATTCGAGTTTAACTGAGCGAGTACCGAGCAGGCTGACGAGTAGCCTGATTCATTTACAGCCCTATCCATACCATTGTCATTGCTCATCCATAGGGCTTTCATCGTTATTTATTTGCCGAATAAAATAAGCAAAACCTGTGGAACTCCAACCAATTATTTCACGAGGGCTTTATAGACAGATAAGGCAGAATCGAATTGAGCTAATACTCCCACTAGAATTAACCAAAGCGTCAAAGTCCGCTTTCTTGGTTCTCCCCAAGCGCTCCCGTTGTTTTCTTATAAATGGATCCAAAACAACAAGAATAACTCCTCAGACTCGTCCATAGGGAATTTCCATAGAGGTTGCCAAACCAAGCGAGCTCCAATCCTCCAACTATTGATGAAGTTTATCTTGGTGAATTTGCCAATGGAAATGCTGTGTTTGCCATCGACGGTTCAGAATCAAAGGTTCGGCTGAGGTTCTAAACAATGGAAATTGGTTAGAGAGAATTGAGAGCAGCCAAGGCATGCAATCGAACTTCGAGGCCTCAATTCTGGAGGGCCAAACATCAGGGCTCTTGTAGCAGAGGAAGATGTGGCACTGGTAAAACTCAACCATTACGGCGAGTTGGATCTTCTGAAAGTCGGGGCGAGAGAAGCCTAATCGGTTTCATTGGTGGAATCCAACGGCAAGCCCTCATTCTGGTCGGACGCAAGCCCTCGTTTTGGCCGGACACTACGTGAAGGAGGTTTCTTTCGGAATTTCCCTGGACCTAACTATTTTCTCTTCCACCTCCACGATATATTCATCCGTCCCTGCATCTTCTATTTAGTCTTCGACAAACTGATCTTGCCAGGCGAGGGGTTGCTTCAAAACATTGTAACTTTCAAGATATTATTTAACTAAGAGATTGTTTGGAATTGTGTTTTGAGGTCTAAAAAATATTTTTAAGTAGTTAAAAGTACTTTTTAAAAAAATGATGTGTTCGATAATTTTATAAAAAATATTTTAAACAGTTAAAAAAGCTCAAATCTGCATTTCAATAAAATCTATATTTTGGTGCTTTTTATCAAAAGCACTTTTGACAGGGTAACAGGGTAGTTCCTATTTTAACTCACTGTTAAATAGATGAAAATAACCTTCATTATTTCAATCCATAATCCCCACGACAGAATCTTTATTCATAGGAACCTGCAATTGATAATTTTATTTATTTATTTATATGTCTTTCGTTAATAAGTACGTCAGATACGTATGAAATATGTCAATTCACGTGTTGATTAGTCAATTCACTTAATTATTTGAATTTAATTAATTGAGATATCAGATTCACTTTCCCTCGCCGAATTGATTGCAGGAGGATTAATTGCAGGATCGAGTTTGACCATTTAATATAAATAAAGTTTTAATTTCTTTTATATTTTCTTTTTACTTCTTAATCCATCGCATCAATCCGATAAGTGTGTGATAAGTGTTTTGTTTTTTTGAGAAACGTGTGATGGTTGATTTATCTAACAATATAAATGATATAATTATTATTATTGTTATAATTTTTTTATATTTAATTTTTTTAATTTTTAATTTTATTTAATAATTAAGGATATAAATATTAATAATTTTTTAATTTTTTCTTAATAATTAAGAATATTAAAAAAAAATTTAAAAATGATAAAAAATAAACAAATCCAAATCCAAATAAAAAAAATTTAAAATCGTAGTAGGTCTGTCACTACTCATCTAACAAATAGATTTTTAAAAAAGAAATTAATTATTGACTATTTAAGAAGATTTAGTCAATAACTTCTTGGATTTTATATCAACTATAGAAAACTCTTTTTTTCGATCACTTCAACAAATTATTTAAAAAATCTCTTTATAAATATCTAAAACTATTTGATTAGTTCTTACTTTTTTCATCTTATTAAAACTCTTTCTTTCCTCGTATTTTATTTATGCATCACTTACAATTGATTTTATTCATATTTGTGCAAATTAAATTCTAATCTTCTATTCGATGGGCTGGAACCCTGGTATGTTGTCAATTATTTCATATTTTATAATTTATTTATAATTTTTTTTTGGTTTTTAATTTTTATTTTATTAATCAATATTTTTTTTCATTAGAGTTGAGATTGTATTTTTTGTAAAAATAAACATTAAATTGACTAATATATAACAGTGTAAATTAAATTACTCTATATTGTGATTATAATCACAGTTGGTCATAAGGTGATCTAGTTTCTGATTATATATCATGAATATATATATATATATATGGTGATGTTTATTGTCGGCATGTCTTTTAATAATATTTTGAAGATGTATTATATGTCAATTTCCATGTGGCAGAACTAGGGGTAGGCTCTGACTCCGATGGAGTCGGAGTTCGAAGTTTCCGACTCCGACTCCGAATTAAGTCGGAGTCGAAAATCACTTCCGACTCCGACTCCGAAATGGAATCGGAGTTCGACTCCGATCGGAGTTCGGAGTTCCGAACTCCAATCGGAGTTCAATCGGAGTTGCGAAAGGAAGTCGGAACTCCGACTTCCGACTCCGATTTCTGACATTTCGAAACAAAATGGCTTTTGATTCTAATTGGAAGGAGCCAATTTTTTGATATATTTTATCTGTTTTACATATAAATAATAAATTAGTAAATTAGTCTTAAATAATCTACCGTTGAATAGTTGATATTTGATAAACAAATAATACAAATTATACTATTATAATTTACAATACTAATTCTTAATGCTAACTACTAAAGCTAATACAAAAAATAGGATAAACTGAATAATACAAATAATAGTACAAACTACAAAATAAACTATTTGTAAAGTAAAGAAAAAATATACGCAACTGCTCCATCGTAATGTGGTTCATCACTCATCATCAGTCATCAGCAATTATGTCAGGATTGATATGTAGATCTGTAAAATTATAGACAATATAAGTTAGATAGATTTTTGAAATAAAAAAAAAAATAGTTATTGAAATAATTATATACCCTTTGTTACTTTAATCATAAAAATACAAGTAAACAAATTAATTTAATTTTACCTGATTCAAGCCTATAGCTAACAGCATCGATGCCAATGCTCTCTAGTCCAGAAGGAATATCACTAACCCAATTCTGCGTGCAAATGAGGGCCTCCACAGTTGACGGTGCCAATGAACTCCGATAAACATCCAACACTCGACCTCCAGTGCTAAACGCCGACTCAGATGCAATTGTAGTAATACGAACGACTAGTACATCTCGAGAAATACGGGAGAGGATTGGGTACTTGGAGGAATTAGCCCTCCACCATATCAAGATTTGAAACTCATCAGTAGGCTCCTCGACCTCTGCCAATAAATACCGCTCAACCTCATTCGTACACTGCAGTGGATTTCTCGCCGACTGTGCGTAAAACGATGTCATAACGTTGAAGCCTCATGATCGACTGACACTGTCTGCACTGGCCTGACGGGTACGGGCATCTGAAAGAGGTCCTGACCTCAAGCTCAAATGTGAGCTACGTGCGGTTACTGAGGATGAAGGCTGGCTATTAATGCTGTAGTGGGTGTATAAGTCGTTCAAATCTATTTTAAGTGCTGTGATAAATGCAGCTGCCTTCATTGCCCCAAGAACTTCAGTTGCCCACCATTCTATCACCGCCAACTTCAATCGGGGGTCGAGGATCGATGCTACGAACAGCAATCGATTTATTTTCTCAACTTGCCCCCAATATTTATCATATTTTGACTGCATCTGTAATGCCATACCAAATAACAGTCCGCTCAGGTCAGCACAACCTTCTTTCAAGTGGTGGTGTACCATTGAAATCTCGCTGAACCACATGTTTGACGTCGCATACGCAGATCTAGATACCCGCTTCGTAATATAGTAGAAAATCTGTAAAAAATTGACAAACTCGGATATAGCTTGCCAATCCGTACTATCTGGCGGACCGAGCCCCGTTCCATTAGGCTCCAGCAGGGCATACGTCAGACCCCCATCCTCAATCTCCAACCGCTCAAATGCCTTCTGGTACTTTAGTGCCACATCTAACATCAGATAAGTGGAGTTCCATCGAGTGGGAACATCCAAACACAGCATTTTTGAAGACTCAACCCCAACCTGTTCTGCTATTGCCTTGAACTTTCGCAACCTTTGGGGAGAAGCCCTCGCGTAACGCACAATGTTGCGGACTTTCTTGATGGAGTCGTCCACATTTTCCATCCCTTTAATTGTTTCATCATTGAAAAATGATACAATTTTCAAAAACTTTAATCATAAAAATATTAAAATATAAAATACAAAATCAAAACCAGGAAGACTCACCAACAATAAGGTTGAGTATGTGAGCAGTGCATCGAATGTGGATATACTGATGGTTTTTAATCACATCGTATTTTGCCCTCGTATTCCTTAAAAACCACTCGATGGCAGTTTCATTAGCACTGGCATTATCAACTGTAATGCATAGCATTTTTTTGATGCCCCAGTCTACTAGACAATCATCCATCTCTGCCCCTATTGATGCACCCTTATGGTCAACTATTTCTTTAAATCCAATAATTCTCTTTTTAAGATTTCACTCACTGTCAATGTAGTGTGCTGTGATACACATGTACGACGTATTCTTTATAAACGTCCATGTGTCAGTCGTAAATGACACTCTCTGGCCAGTGGTGATGAACATCTTCTTCATCTCTGCCTTCTCCCTCATATGCCTCTTCATGCAATCACGCATTGTTGTATAACGGGATAGCAATGGAAATCTTGGCTCAAGCAGTTTCACAAACTTGCGGAACCCTTTCTTCTCAACAATATTAAATGGCATCTCATCCTCTATAACCATCTCTGCAAATGCCTTACACACCTTCTCACTATATTGAGGGACCACCAGATTTCTCATCTGGTTTCCTGTCTCATCAGTTGCTGTAGAGGTCTCGTAGCTAAGATTAGTTTGAGACCCACCTGCGACTGCATATAATAATTTATGGCCCAATATTAGTTTTAAACTTTTAAGTCAAAATTAAATGGGATTAAATGAATAAATCAATTAGCATACATAATACATATGGCCCTATGAGATTAATAAAACACTAACCTCTTGACGCCAGCCCCTTCGCTATTTGGTATCGCTGGCAACCGTTGAGATGTGATGATAGACAAGCGGTGCCTTGTCTTTTTGAATGACACCCAACTTGAGCGCCACAATGGTTGCATTCAGCTCATGGCTTCTCGGGATCGCCATCGTCAACTTTCGTGAAATGTTCCCATGTCCATGATCTTTTTTTATTTGATCGTGGACGGGGTGGCCTCATAGCTGCGGGGTGTACTGGTACATCCGGATCCTGAACCGGATCGTCCCCAAGACCCATATCCTCCTCCTCCATAAACTGATCGAGATCTTCCGCTTCTAATTCTATGTTGACTGGAAGTGGAAATCCACTACTAGCACACGAGGTCTGTGCTCGAGTAGAACTAGGTAGTCGACTCCGACTCCGACTCGGTACTGCTGCTTGGGATGCCGACGGAGTCCTGGCATCCGGAGTCTCATATGGAGTCAGACTCCCATTCTGTGAGCGTGAGGGATCCATCTGTTAAGTAGACCTGAAATTCAAGTATAACAATATAAAAAATGTTATATATGTTTGACTTATATATAAGTTTATATATATGCTTATAAAGCAATCACCCAACTCACGCCGCTAGCTATATATGTTTGATTAAAGAACCTCAATCAAAAATTATGTAAAGGAGTCAAAGACCATACTAGTTTATGATTTTTTTATATTATTATAATTTATATATTATAATTTATATATAGGTCCTGTGTCGATAAGATTCCATCAGTTTTATACCAATAATAACTCTTTAAATATTAGGTGTTTGGTGTAGACCGTGGTAGATATCATGTAAAGGCCTAAGGCTATAAGCCCTGGAATTATATTGAATATATTCCTTTACTGTGAAAAAAGCAATGGCTCAAGGCAAAAGACGGTAAGTTGGAAACCCTCTGCAATCTGCCAATTTATCATAGAAGGGACAAAATGGAAGGATGTTGAAGTTATCTCATCACAATGATCACATAAACTTTAGAAAAGAAAAAAAAATTATACCCATTTGACTTTCTTATAACTCATAGCCTCATCATACACTATTGAATCATTGATTGTACTATATATATATATATATAATGTTTATAATATATATATAAACATGTAATACATATCTTTTAAACTTTTTATGATCTTATACCTCATCATAGTACATTTCTTCTTTTTATTTTCAATATAATCATTCTTATATCATCCACATTCCAACCCTCGAAGCAAATATATAATAATATAAGTTTATCTATATATATATATAAGTTTATCTATATATATATATATATTAATATTATTGGTATTGAGGGAATATTTTAATTAATCATATTGGATAGTCTAGATCAAGATTATTTATTGTTCTTAACTTCTTATCATAACTTTATAATCTAAAATAACAAATATAGACATTCAAAAAAAGCATTGTTTTTTCATATGGTCACATTGTTTTTTTGAATGATATGTGTTATTTTAGATTGTAAAATGCTTTTTTTGAATGCTTTTTTAAACACAATGTCACATTGTGTTTAAAATATTTTAATTAAGCATCTAAAATAGGTTGTCAAGAAAATCCAACTTTTCTAAATTTTAATCCAAATTCAGAAAACTAAACTGTTTTTTCTCTTCTTTTTTTTTTTTGAATTGTTCTTCTCAATCTTCTCTACTCATAATATTAAAACTTTTATCATGTGAATGATTGAGTCTGTGATAATCATATTTGCATAACACCAGTCACCAATTACCAGCCGGCACTGGCAGCCATCAAAAAAGCATAAAACATCATTGAGCATCTAAGATTCTCAACATTCTATCAAGTATTAAGGATAATTTTTCTCTTAAGTAAACTATATGCAATACAACCAAAACCATATACAAGCAGAGGGTGCACTAATTTGCTAATTGAAAATTTTCGAAACCCTAAAATTAGTGAATTTGAAGAAACAAATAAATTAAACACTAGAAATTTCGAATCTTCAATTACTTTACAAAATTAATACAATAGAAAATAATTAACACAATCCAAACTCAATTTCTCGATTAAAATTAAAAATAAATTCCTATTTTGAAACCTTAAAAAATACCAATTAAAATTGAATTCCTATTTTGAAACCCTAAAAAATACCAATTAAAATTGGGGGTTTTCTCAGATCTCCTAGGCCCCTTGTGTCGCGGTTGGAGAAAGGCAGACGGCGGCGTACGGTTGCTCGAAGATGAAGTTGGGGCGGCGTGGGGCCTGGGCTACTGGAACGCTGCGCGCAGAGAAACGGAATGGCATCGAGGCAAAGCGGAATGGAAGAAAGAAGAAAGAAGAAAGAAGAAAGAAGAAAGAAGAAAGAAGAGGAGAGAAAGAGAAGAGGGGATCGGGGGGGATATAATGTAAATGGAAAACGGCGTCGTTCCTCATTAATTGGAACGACGTCGCTCCTCATTAATTGGAACGACGTCGTTTCATTTAAAAAAAAATAATCCAGATGCAAAACGACGTCGTTTTGCATCTGGGATATTTTTAAAAAGATCGAAAGTCGGAGTCGGAGTTCCGACTCCGACACCAACTTCCGACTTCTGATTCCGATCGGAGTCGGAATTAGAGCGGAAGTCGTTCAGAAGTCGAAAGTCGGAAGTCGAAATTTTTGCCCACCCCTAGGCAGAACAATATATTAAATATCGAAGGTAGTCATTGATGTTGATGCATTGAAACAATAGGTAAGCATAGAAAAATAGAAACAATTGATTGTAAAAACTAAGCTTGACAGCGCAATCTGTGGCCTAACGCAAATAAAAATAATAATAATAAAGTGAAATAAGAGCCTATTTTAACCCCAAATAAGAGCTAGAATCTTAAATTTGAATAAATAGTTTATTTGAATAAATATTAGATTTTTCTTCTCAATTATGTTTGATTTTATTTTTTATTACGATTATGTAAAAATTAAAGTCTATCTTGCATGACATCTATAAACTTACTACTTTTTATATTTTTCAGCATATATCAAATATGTCTAACAGAAATCAAAATAAAGTTGGTGCTACACAAATACAAGATAGTCAGGCAATGAGATTAATTTGGATAGATAAAATGTTAGAAGATTATGTAGACATATGCGTTAGTGTGATTTATGTCGGTAACCGTCCAGAAACCCATTTTAATAAGATAGGGTGGAAAATGTGGTTAATAAGTTTAGCGAAAAAACTAGAAAAGAGTTTTGCTATAAACAACTTAAGAAAAAGTGGGATGGTTTAAAAAAAGATTGGAACATTTGGACAAAATTGGTTGGAAAGGAAACTGGCCTTGGATGAGATCCAGTGAAGAAGACAATTGATGCTACAGATGAATGGTAAGTAAAAAAATTATAGGTACTATATTGTTACATATTTATTTGCTTTTATATAATCAATTAATATTTATTATTATTGATTATATTGCATATACAGGAAATTTCAGAAGCGGCTAAGTTTCAAAATATAGGTTTGGCTCATGTTTCTAAGTTGGATATAATATTTAGGGGTATAACTGCAACTGGTGAGGGAGCTTGGGCACCATCCTCTAGATTGGATTTTGAAGATGCAATAAGATGTGATCAGTATAACGATGTATTGTTAGATGTAGCGAAAATTGATGACTCAGATGACGAACTTGGTGATATTTCGACTAATTTAGACACTCAAATGAAAGAAAATAAACGAGAAGTCTGGAGTCCAAGATAGGAAAAGAAAAAAATGAGTTTAAATATTTAATCAACATTTCACACGTCTTTGTGATGTACTTGAAAAGTGGGTTACAACGTCATCCTCCGATAAACCTGGTTGTATCATTGAAAAGGTTATGACTATTATACAGGAGTTAGCTTAGATAAAAAAATGACTATGAGATTCTTGGGGATGCAAGTGAGGTCCTCTTTTCAAAATCACATAGAGAAATGTTTATTGCCTAAGGGATCCAACATTTCAGATTGATTTTATTAAACGAATGAAAAATAAATCAAGTCATTATTAATTATTATGATGTATGATTTAAGGATTCATTATTATTTTTCTCGTTATATTTTGTAATGAACTATTTTAAAGGTTGTTAACACTTAATTTTATTTATTATATTTTTTAGTTGAATTTTGTCAATATTCTTTTTTCAATGATGGTCATTCTTAAACATTACATCTTTATTATTTATTTTTTCTTCATATTTTTATCTTTATACAGAGATGAAGAATAATAGTCACGACACTGAAGATTATACAAACGATGGTGAAGAAGAAGAAATAGAGAATGATATTGACTTTGTGATTGCATTAGAATTAATGATGGCTTCTAAATATTACACAACATATATTGCCAAGGAACCTTGTAGAACCTCTCCACATATAGGTTATAAGTTTGTTATGGAAATTCTAAATGGTCATCATGTTAGATGTCATCAACAATTTAGGATGGAAAAACATGTATTTCTTACATTATGCAAAGAGTTGAATGAAAAATATAACTTAGTTGGTACTCGAAACATGACTATCGAAGAAATAGTGGAAATTTTCTTAATTACATTAGGTCATGAGTTTGGGAATAGAATGGCGTAAGAAAGATTTCAACACTCAAAATAAACTATTAGTAGGCAGTTTAATAATATACTAATGGTTGTTTCACGAATGGCAATCGATGTTATCAACCCCACTAATAGGGAGTTTTAGGATGTTCCAAAAAAAATCTATGAAGATGAGCGATATTGGCCATATTTTAAAGATTGCATTGGAGCTATAGATAGAACCTACATGCCAGGTACTATTTCTCCATCAAAACAAATTCCATTTATTGATAGAAAAGGCATACCTACTCAAAATATCATGGCAGATTGTGATTTTCATATGCTCTTCACTTTTGTTTGGGCTGGATGGGAAGGTACAGCACACGATACACGTATTTTTATGGAAGCTATTCGGAAGGAGGAATTACGCTTTCCACATCCACCTAGTGGTTTGAATTTAATAAAAAAGATGTTAATCAACTTTAAAAATATGATATTTACATTATTTTTTATCTATTATCATAAATTGTATGCAGGTAAATATTACTTAATAGATGCTAGATATCCTCATATGAATGGATACATGGGGCCATACAGAAGGGAACGATATCATTTGCCAGAGTTTCGTCGTGGTCCTCGACCAACAGGTATGCACGAAATATTTAATCATACACATTTGTCGCTCAGATGCACTATTGAGAGAACATTTGGGGTTTGAAAAAATAGATGGAAGGTATTATATCATATGCCAAATTTTTCTTATGATAAGCAAATTAAAATAGTCATGACTTCTATGGCTATTCATAATTTTATTAGAAATCATGCATTAAATGATATTGGGTTCAAGCAATATGATGATGACGAAGATTATCTACCTCTTGGAAGTATAGAGGATGAAGAAGAAGAAGAAGCAGAAGATTACTCGAGCATGCAACAAGCAGAGATATCCAATGAAAATATTATCAATACTGAACGTGTTCGTATTGCTCTTTCACTTATGCTTCGTTGAAGAGATTTTTTTTTCATTATGATTATTACAAATTTTATGAGACAATTTTTGTCATTATTTAATAATAATACTTTATATTGGTTGATTTATTATGAATTGTATAACGGTTATAAAAAATTATATGTATATCAATATATGCATATCAATATGAACGACGAAAACTAAAAATAAAAGAATACGTACAAAGATTTTATTCAATTTGATATAATGACTATTGTAAGTTTATTAATTAAACATATTCATGGGTTTTAAACTCCTTTAATTATTGTTGCCAAAAAATTGTAAATTAATTTCGGGAAATGAAAGCAACCATATGGACCACATTGTGTTTCCACCAATTCTACTTTGGTATGATAGAATATTCATTGCCAAGCTAAAAGGGTCGGTATTATATATCCACATATAGGTAGGCTGCAGGGGTATGGAAGACAGGCATGTTATCATGTACAGCGCTGATCTATCACGCCAATAGGCATGTTACTGCTAGTAATGAAAAGGAAATATGCCTTTAGCCCTTATTTGTATTTATAAATGAAATTAGATCAAATAAGATGATTTAAAATAAAAACTAAAAATTAAATAAAATATTAATTTTTTTTAATGTTGATCTTATTTTAAAATTTGAAATAATGAAATTATTTATATTATTTTGTGTAGATATTTAAAAAAAATTATAATAATTAAATAAATAAATTGAGGCTATTTTTGTCACGTTCAATGTTTAACTTTTGCCATGTGTGCAAACATATTAGTAGTCATTATTTCGTAATTTGCTTCAATGTTATTAAAATAGAATAAATATCAAGATACATCCTTTTATGTCATTTCTCTCTCAAAAAGTATTTTTCTAATTTGTTTCCAAACAAGTATAATATGTTAAAAAATATTTTAGACATATGGGTACCAAACAGTAACAACTTTTTAATAATAGAGCCTTTTACATTAAATTTTAAACTATAAGTTTTAAACTAAAAGTAATATTTTCTACCGCAATCTCAAACGGATTCTAAGTCCTTATGCTCCATAATCAAGGATTTTTTCCATTAACAGCAAATTTTCTTGTTGTTTCTGGACTCTTACTCTGCCTTCCATGCATTGTCTGGCTCTAGATACCACTTGTAATGAAACTTTGTAATACTCGACTATTAGTTATTGAAAATGTAAAATAGAGTAGGTGAATAAAGAATATATGATAGAAAATATTGAATTCATACACTTTGGGATATTTGAGGTCCCATACCTAGGTCACAAACACCCTTCCCTCTATTTATACTATAAGAAAATAACCCAAATTCAGCAACCAAACACATGCTCTCACTAACTAAGCCCATGGGCTATTAAGAACATAACAATTCTAGAAAATAAAAGATAACAAGTTAGGCCCATGTCCGCCCCAATTTAGTTGGTACTTACACCACCCTCAGCCACCCATGGGACCCCTTCTACTATATTGGACAACCACAATAACCCACCCATAGCCGCCAAACTCTAGATCTAGCCCCCTCCAGGATAGCCCCTATTTTAGGGTCATGGCAGTGATCACCAAGGTGAGATTACCGCCCAAACCAATGGCTTTGTCAGCAACACGACTCCATACTTAGTTTCATCACTTCATAACATCCTCTACCATATCACCACTACATCACAATCGCACAACTCAACCACTTCACACTATTTATAGCCAAAACATAGCTATACAAAGACACTGTTCACAATTGCCCATCACTTCAAACTACATAGTTACATCACTAACTACTCCACAACACCATTCACAGTTCACAACACTTAACATCACATAACACACTTCTCAATTAACATCACAATCTATCATGACACAACAAACTTCACACGTACTTCCATCACTTCACAACTGTACAACCATCTCAACACTTCACAAAGCGCAACCACATCATAACTTCATATCATAACAACTCTGTTCACAGATCACAACACAGTATAGTCCACAACTTCATCCTTTTAGAGTTTTCTAAATGATACGAAATGAAAAAGAAATGTTCTTTATGATGCTAATGAATTTTAATGACATTATGCTACGTATAATTATTTAAAGATATATATGTATGTAAACGCCTTCCTTGGCAGTCTTAGTTTTATTCTTCTTTTTTCAATTTCATTAAAAACTAATTTTATTTTTTAGAATTTTGATGTAGTCTTAACATTAAACACACAATTTATATTCTAAATTATTTTATTTTTAATATTTTCATAATTGAGTATTTATTTCTTTTTTTTAATACTTACAATTTTCTAGCCAATTATTGTTTATTCTATTGAATTCCAATGAAAACGAGGCCAATTATTGTTTATTCTATTGAATTGCAATGAAAACGAGAGGTGGTTTGTGATTTTAACTCTAAAATTACACTATTAATTAAGCGAAAGTAGAGATACTTTACTGCAACTAATTTGATTTTCTAAGAAAAATCTAAAGAACTTAATGAGCTCATTAATTAAATTCACATAAAGATATAGAATTATTAGTTGACAATATTTTTAATATTATTTGAGAAGAGATATTGAATAATTAAGAGATTCTTATCATCAACATAGAATTTTTAGAATCTAATAATTAGGAAGAATAAATTATGTGGAATCTGTTAGGTGAAATCAAACGCTCTAGATCTATTCTTATTATATTTATAACCTTAGATTTTATGCTCTTTAATTCGTAAATTTATTTTTGTAAAGTATTTTAATTTAATTTAGATAGTAGACTCTTTCCATTTTGATTTGGTTTTCCAAATAGTAATTAATTTAGTAAATTTCAATACTCAATAACATAATTAAGTTGTGGGTTCGATATCCCTTTTTTTTTTAAAAAATATTTTACTACTTGTTACAATTCTGTAAACTTACAGATAATTTTTATGCGAACAATGACTAAGAGCATTTAGTGAACACACATTCACCATGAATTTTGGGCTTATGATAAAAATCTATGTCACCTTAACTAGGCTAAGATGGTGTCTTTGTTAGTTGTTAAGACTATAGATGGATAGCCCACAATCTATGTAGCATGTGGTTTAAGCAGATGTAAGATTCTCTTTGGCGCTCTTGAGAGGGAGCAAATGGAGGAACTCGAGTTAGGTGCTGAAATAGCGACTAAAATAGGAGCTATTCGGTGTATTGAGATTAGACATACACTTTTTTTTTAACGAGAACTCCACCATAATATATGTATTTAATACTACTTGTGTTTTTACGACTAACAATAGAGATAAGTAAATGGAACATTGCTTCCTCACCATGTGAGTTCTATAGGTCATTATTGATGACTTTAATTTATTTATGCTTTTATGAGACTTTTAAGTATGTCAATAGGTTGAAGTTTTAGGTCTTATTTATTTTCATAGATAAGATGAGATAAAAGTTAATTAAAGAATAAAATATTATTATAATATATATTTTTTAATATAAGTTTTGTTTTAGGATTTGAAAAAGTTGTTTTAGGATTGAAAAGGTTGAATTGTTTATTTTATTTTATATGAAATTTTGAAAAAGTATAATGATGAGTTTGAGATAAAATGAGATGAAATATGTTTAGAAAACAAACAAGGTTGTTTGCTACGTTGACATGTTATTTATAACCATGAATGATCCAGTCTAAATAAACATTATTGGAAAAGCGACTTGACTAAGACTAAATAACATGAGTGTAAAGGGATGAACTCTTTGGTAAAACACATCAATGTTGTGTAATGCTCACCGTCGATAAATTATTTTAGGATTTGAAAAAATTATTTTAGAATTTGAAAAAGTTGAATTGTTTATTTTATTTTGTATGAAAATTTGAAAAAAATATATTGATGAATTTGAGACTCAATAAGATGAGATAATATGTATTTAGAAAACAAACAAGGTCTTAGTGTTTGCTACGTTGACATGTTACCTATAACTATGAATGATCCAGTCTAAAGAAACATTATTGGAAAAGCGACTTGACTAAAACTAAATAACATACGTAAAGGGATGAACTTTGTGGTAAAACACATCAATTTGTGTTTGTCACCATCGACAAATTATGTTACTTATTAGAAGTTGGACATGACTATAAGTACATCATGTGTTATAAAGATTGAGCATTGCTCTGCACCATTTGGACTTGGAGGAATTTGAGATGCTTAATATGATGAAAACAAATGAGTTGGGACATAATGAGATACTTTTAAAGATATTGGTATTCTGATCTTCTTTCAGAGAGATTTGGTATAGTGATTCCATTTTTTCACAGGTGTGCTTGGTCGCATGGCCTATTTGCCAATATAAATAAGAACGAAAACATATTAATAGGTGCATACCTGAAGTCTTTTCTACCATGTGCAAGCGGGAGATGTAATAAAAGACACTCAAAGTTAGCACCCCTTCCACTTTATGAGCCTTAATTGCTGGTCTTCAAGGAATTGTGATTTTTTATATTTTTGGTTAACGTCAAGACCCTTTGTTCTCTTTACTGTGTATGTATATATAACACAAAGGACTGTCGTTCTCTTGGCAGTGGTAAAATATAAACTATGCTATTTTAATTTATAACATAGGTATATAACGTGTAATTCAGAAAGTCTAATCACATTTTCCAACTATTTTCTTCCCCAATCTAATTATCTAACAAACACATTTTGCCAACCATTCTTACATCCAACAATCACAACTGCAATTTTTGTGTAAATATGGTAATTTGTAATACTTCTATTATTTAAATGTGATAAATTGTAGTACTTTTGTTATTTAAATGTGCTGATTTATAGTGCTTCTATGATTTGTAATGACATTAATGTATCTAAAATTTACATTAGTCTGAAATCGAATTAAAAGTATTATATTAGTCTGAAATTCATATTAACCATAAAGAAAGGTTATATATTCATGAGGGAGGATTAGGAATCCAAAGCTAGAATATTTTATATTGCATGCCGTAAGCTAGAAATCCAAAGCATATTATTACAAGGCCAGTAGTTGGCCACTAGAAATCCAAAGCATATTTGTTGAAAATAATTTGAGAGTAAAATCATAGTTTGGAGATGAACAATGATTAGTCAAATTTGGAGAAATAAATGGATTTCCTGTAGCTTAAAAGTGGAACTTTGGAGTTTTGACTACTCCAATATAGACCACTTTTGAGCTACCTAGCTAAATTTTGACCAGCTGGCCAATGTCAGTGCTCTAACAGAGGTATATGTGTAACTCAAAAAGTCTAATCATAATTTGTGCTAATATTGACACTTCCTAATTAATTTGTACGGTTCATTAAGGCATATTGATTAGATTCTTTTTTTTTTTTTTTTTGGAAACTGATTAGATTCTAATTTAATTATGCATAATATTTTCATTTAATAGGAGAAAACAAAATATCATGAGCAAACATGTTACAATTGTTTGGGATTACATAAATTGGGGGGTCATGTATATTTTTCAAATACAACCAAAGTCACTATCTCAACAGATCGGATTATGACAATCTGCAAAAGAAAGAAAGTGAAAGGAAAGAAAATCCATCCCAATTCTCAGAATAACTATGTACTATGTAATCACAGATATGTATCACTAAAGAGATGAGGAACTCATCTTCTATCATTTAAACATGCCACCAAACCCGCCATTCTTCTAGTTCTACCTACATGCTACACCCATTTAAAAGGGGAATATAATATTGCAATGCACATCGTTATGGAGGTCCATACCAAATTAGGGCAGCACCATCCTCACTAGCATTAACTACATCTGTCATTGTTTCTTCCTATCACTGCACTCACAAAGAACATGAAAATTAGATTATTTTCAACTTCGACCAATTTTTTCTTCTTTTTAACCCTACTAAATTTCAAGTTGGTGAAGGATATGAAATTAATACAACCATTACTGATCTACAGAATTGAAAACATGTCAACCTATGGCTAGTGTATGTGTAATCAAGTGAATACATGAACTGGACCGACTTTCTTGTTCTTCTATTGGGGGCAGGTGCAAAAACAACCCCCCAAAACATCACCCACTTACTCTTTATTTTTTAATAATATAGATGTATGGAGCTACAGATCACATAAAGCTGGATTCTATTATCAGTGGTCTCCATGCAAACGTGAACTATAAGTTTTGAACAACTCAATTACAGGCCAAAAAGATGACAATAGAAATAAAAAAATAATATATACTAAAAAAAGAAAATATTATTCTAGCATGTATCTAGTAGAATAGTTATTCAATTAGCCTAAGTCAGTGTATAATTTGAGTCAAGTACATTGCAAACACCAAAACAAAGACCATAGGAAAGGCTTCCTTTCCCTTACTAAAAAATTTGAATGAATTAACATAGAGTTAAAAAAACAGAATTCTATGCTAGAAATGACATCCAGATAAACATAGCCAAAGTGACAAATACATCAAACACAAATATGAAAACAGATGACACACCCAGTTGAAGGTGGGTGCAGAAGTACATACTCTATATGACGATGCTATCTATGGTGTAGAAGCTCCTGTTCTATCGACT
This sequence comes from Platycarya longipes, assembly GCA_036559045.1. Classification (NCBI taxonomy): domain Eukaryota; kingdom Viridiplantae; phylum Streptophyta; class Magnoliopsida; order Fagales; family Juglandaceae; genus Platycarya; species Platycarya longipes. The sequence continues at coordinate 32,188,774 of CM071790.1, forward strand.
CAAATTCTTTAAGGTTTTCAACTACATTTTGTACTTTCTTCGATAACTTTTGACTGTGCTCTTCAACAATTTTCATGAATGCACTTAACTGTTCTTGGTACGTTGCACATAACCGTTTCTTATTCCGCAGCTCAGCAGTTAATTCCTGGATTCTTTTGTCCTTTTCATCCTACATAATAATATGCACAAATTACTTGATTTCTATCAACACTGATAATCAACAGGATTACTAGTTTAGATTAAGCACCAATTCAATAGGATAATCTCAATGTCAGATTTCTGTGCACGCATATTGACAGGACAGGTATTATAATTGAAATAGATGTACCCATACACATATTTGTGCATGTTTCATAACATTGCAAAAGACCAAATGGTAAAGAGATGAATTCAACAACATGATACCCCAAAGGTTAAATTGGCCCGTCATCTAGTCAAACAGTTCAAACATTTAGCTCAAGTTAGAGAGAAAAATTAAATTAAAACAAAAAGAGTTGACTAATTATTTGGAATATACTATATTACAAGTACCAAAAGATGCTATAAAATGCTTGCAGACAAAATTTCTCTCCCATTTTCATTAAATGTTTCACGAGGGTATCTTGATGCATAAAAGTGTCAAACCCAAAAGTATCATAACACTGCATAAGTATATCATGTTAGTTTGAGAGTTGCCAACATGTCATGCTAGTCCAACAACTTGAAATTATGAAATGTGTAAGCATACAATAGTATTTTTTTTCTTTAAAGTTCCAACTTCCATGCATCATAAAATAAGCATGAAATATATTATATCAGTTGGGATCATCCTAAATTTAGTAGGCACCGCTTAACAGCTTGAAGATGAGTATCACAAGACGACTCGGGAATAATTTGTGAACTATCACAATTTGGAGGGAAGTGGGGCGAAATGGCCAATCCCTTCTGTCCATTTTTATTTGATCTTGTCAATGCAGGACAGCAAGAGCTTTGCACAGAAAGAGCTATATCCGAAGCAGGACAGCCATGTTGATCTGATGTAGGATACTTTTCAGAATCAAGAAAGCTTTGGAATAAGGTGGTTTTATAGCAGCTTAAAAGGTAAACGGTTCAAGAAAGAAGAATAAAATAAAAGTGGGTGACTTAACAGTAAGTGTTTGTTAACAGATGCTGACAATGCCTATTCATTTGTGACTTAACAGTAAGTGTTTGTATTTCCTCTCTTTGATTCATACCCTAAAGCTTAGCAATCAGACACTCCCAGATTTTTGGTTTCGAGTTTCAATGAGTTTCAATGGAGGCCACTTAATGTTACTTGGCATTTCACAAGTATTTAAGTGTTAAGTGTCAGAGTGCTCCAGTATTAAAGGCACGATATGGTTTTGTTGAACCAACATGTTACCCATTAGAAAGGAAGTATGACATAAAAATTTTACTGGTTCAAAGTCTTTTGAATTTATAGTTGAGAAAGGCATCCCTGTAGTAAGAATATTTATGAAAGACATGGGGCTGGTTTGCATGCTGTTTCACTAGGTAGTTCAACTGTTGACTGGCTATTGGCACCTATGGTGTCTCTTCCCTGGAAGGATGGATAGAAAGGCAGAGGGGGATTACTAATCATACCTGAAGGACATACGCGAAAAAGGTAGTTAGCAATCGAAGTGGAGAATGGTTGTAAAACACTTTCAAACTGTCTCATTTCACGACTTCATGGGTCACGGAGTGGGCTGGTTATGAGAGGAATACAGGTATTTTTAAATAAAAGGTGGGCATTCAGATTAAGCCTGCATTGATTCCCTTGACTATGAAGCCACAACCAAAAGCTCAGTGGGTGCCCAACTTGCAGATAGAGATAGGACCATTTCTGTGGGCAGTCCACAGAAATGGACATTTCTTTTTTAAAGTATGCTGATATGGTGGCTAAGAGGCTTAGTTTTGTTTCTTTAGTGCTCACTGTCCATGTAAGTATTACTGTGGTGGTTGCAACAAAGCTTGGCAGTCCCCTTTTTTCAGAAAATAGCCCTGATTTTATTTTAGCTCACTTGGGTGGCTCTCAATGCTGTGAATAGTCCTTCATTGGCAAGAGTGTAATGACCTAAGAAAGGCTCAAGCCACATCTGAGCCAATGCTCCAAAAGGACTAATCAATGGTACAATTGAGCCTCTTTGAATCAATATAAGAGCATAAATTTTTTTCTTTCAAGCAATGTAGGATCTCATTCACCACTATACTCACCAATATGGGAATATGGGGCATTACAACCTGGCTCTGATACTATTTGTAACATCTCAAAGAACGCTTAAGCCACACCTAGGCCCAAACTCTAAAATGGCTAGTCAATGGTACAATTGGAGCTCATTGGAATTGTTATAAGAGTAAGAACTTCTCATTACCAAGCAATATAAGATCATTCACCACCTACACTCCCTAATATAGGATATCACAGCGGAAGGTGAGTTCCCTTGCTAGATTTCTTACCATCCCCACTACCACCATCATGTGAGAACTAATGGAGAATAGAACCATACTATATAAGGGTAGGAAGGCGATTAATTTTGCAATGGCTTTTGATGGCATTGGCATGACTAGGTGTGATGCTCATTGTCTAGTTTGGCACTAGAACTGTATTTAGGTGTGGACCCCTTGAATTCTTGCCCTAGGGCATGAAGTCATCAAATTGGGTAATTTTAAAGGTAAGTAAATTCAACCTTGTGTGGGATTCTCATGTGAGAGCTTTGTAGTGCAGTTTGTGGCATTACTCATTGCCATTGAAGTGGGGTGTTTTCTTCAAGGGTCTACTTCTTTCTAATTGAGCTGAAAAGGGAATAGAGAACTAAAAGGACTATCATGCACTATCAACTATCACTCGAGAGGTAGGAGTTCTAATCAATGTTGAGGCAGAGGTAGGGTGTTAAAATATTGTTTCTTAATATTATTTTTGTTATGAAATTTGAAAAGGTATTATTTTTTGTGTTTTGTTCGGAAGTTTGGAAAAGTTGTCATAATTAGGTAATGATTAGATGAAAATGTTGAAGATTTGGAATTGAAAAGGATTTTGTGTTTAAATGATACTTAGGAAGGAAATTATAAAAAGTTTTGAGATGTTCTTCTCATCTCATCTCATTTAAGAGTCCAAAAATGGCCTAAGGGCTCGTTTGGGAATTTAGATGAGATGAGAATTTTATGAATAGTCGTGAAATAATTTTGAGTTAATATATTTTGTTGGGTTTTGGGAAAAGGATAGAGGAAAATTTTGAATAAAAATATTATTAGATTATAACTTTTTTACAAACTCTCTTTTTGACAAACTATTTTTTTCTCGTCCCTTTTATTTAATTTTTGTAGTTAATATTCAGGTTCTAAGTCTCATTTTCTCTCCGTACATCTGAGATACAACAATGGTTTTTTTTCAACTGTGTTGCTCTCCTGCTATCTTCTAGTTGAGATTGGTGGGTGTTAGCATCAACTCTTTTTGTGGTTGTTTATTATTGAGTTTTATAGTCACTATGGGGCCTAATAGGAATGTGTGCATCGATAGGAAATGTTTTGAGTTTCGAAAGGTGAGTGCAAGATGGTGGAGAATCCTGGAGTCCAGTCCTCGCACTGTGAATCACATATCCATCAACCAAGATGCTTTGGGATGGCTGGCTGCCATGGTGAAGGAAGGGATGAATACTCCCGAGTTTTATTGTTCACGTAGAAGTGGGTCTAATGTTTTGGTCTTCCAGCGGCAATCCAACTCCTTTGGGAGTTTCTTTTTGGTGACAGAGTTTGGCCAATGGCTGGGGATGATTATGATTCTGGAAGGAACAGTCGGAGAAGGTTAGAAGTATATCAGAGAAACACTACAGAAACTCGTTACTGTGCAGAGCTTCCCTTCTTCCTCTTCCTACAAAACGATTCTACTATCTCGAGCTCCATAACTTGCTAAGGGGACAGGGCTGCCAAGGTCAGGGGCGACTTCCGCTTGCGTGAAAGAGCAGGGTGATTGGAGGTGGAATACAACGTCAAGGAGTAATCAGGCTCCACTTTTGTATGTTGTTACAGAAATAGAGCTGCAGCTGAGCACGCTACAGGCTAAGGTAGCTACTTTGAAATGCTGTGTTTTGGAAGGAAAGTGTGTTGGGTTGGGCCAAGTAAATGGGTCAGATGGTCGAGTAGTGGGCTAGGGCAAGCTATTGGCAGTGAGAGAGGAGTGTTGAGTGGATTTGTTTCTAAGGCCCGAACCTAGTCGCAGGCTGGTTGCTTTGTGAACAAACAGGCCCAGTCCATTCACTGGGCCCATCGGTCAGGCGAGAGTTCTTTTCCGATGCCGATAACTCAAGTCGCCGGTTCCGACAACCCACAGCTCCCGTTGAAGCCTCTGGTCGAGTCACCTCCCGAAATATCGGTGCCGATACCATTGAATCTTGCGAAGAACAAATCGATTTGCGAACCGGCTTTGGACATGCCGATCTCACAGATCTTGCCGCCGGTAGGTTCTGTAATGTCTCCCTCTCCATCGACGATGCCGGAAGATGCAGGGTCCCTTTCTACACTCGCGACAGACCTAGAAGACGCAGGGGTCACTCAAGGATTGACGCCAGTGGCACCGGTAGGTGCCGGGTTCACACAAAGATCACCGCCGGTAGCCTCTGGCCCACCTCCCAAGCTCTTGTCAGCGCCGGCGAGCTCTGAAAATTTCCCTGCCTTTTCAACCACGCCAGAGATGGGTTTAGGGCAGTTTTCTCCTCTCAGTGAGTTTTGATATAGAGGGGGTAAGGGGAGATGAAGCATTGGTTTTATTGGAGACTCGTAATGTAGGAGAGGAAGAACCGATTCCGCCAAAATGCTCTTTTTCCTAAGGAGACAGATTGGGTTATTAAGACTATTTTTGGCGCTTCTTACAGCCACTAATGCTGTCCGTTCTCAGTCTAAATCCGATCAATACATGAATTTAGCAAAGAAGAAGGAAAGAGAGCTTAAGAGACTTACGTGGGATATGAAGGACGATGGGGGAGAAAAGAGCGCCAGTCAGGAGCATGATATAGGGAAGGGCAAGTCGGTTGGTCCATGAAGCCAAAAATAATTTTATAGAATGTGAGGGGGCTACATGATCCTAATAAGCGGCTCCAAGTCAGGAATTTACTTAGACAATGGAAGGGGGATGTTATTTGTCTCCAGGAAACCAAGCTGGAAGTTATTACTACTCAATAATCCGTAGCCTATAGAAAGGGCAACATGTTGGGTGGTCTTAACTCCCCGCAAGGGATGCCTCTGGGAGAGTCTTAATAATGTACGATACAAAGGTGGTTGAAAAGGTGGATTTGTGTGTGGGAGAGTTTACGGTTGCATGTTCTTTTGTGAATGTAGATGATGGTTTTAAGTGGGCTTTCGCTGGGGTCTATGGACCTAATCTAGACCTAGAAAGAAGATTTATGTGGGATGAGTTGGCTGGTTTTTTAGCCTGGTGGGAGCTATCTAGTTGTATTGGGGATGACTTCAATATAACCCACTTCCCAAGCGAAAGGTCGGATGCCTCTCATATCTCTAGGCCCATGAGAGAGTTTTTTGATTTTATTGCGGAACGGGAACTTATAGACATCCCTTTAATGGGAGGTACCTTCACATGGTCCAACAACCGTGAACGCCCTTCTTGGTCACGGGTTGACAGATTCCTTCTTTCCCCTAAATGGGAATCACACTATCCAGATGCAGTGCAAAAAAGATTACCCCGACTATGTTCAGATCACTTCCCTATCATTCTAGATTGCGAAGAGATCCAAGGAGGTAGAAGCTATTTTAAATTTGAAAATATGTGGCTTAAATATGATGGTTTTGTTCACAGAGTTAAAGCATGGTGGACCTCCTATAATTTTGAAGGACATCCTAGCTACATTATGGCAAAGAAATTGAAAGTTTTAAAGCAAAATTTGAAGCAATGGAACAAACAAGTCTTTGGCAATGTGTACCAACAGAGATGCACAGAGATGCTCCCTTATAGAGGAACTCCAGGCAATGGAGGGCGCAGAGGAAGCTAGAGCTCTTTCTGATATAGAGATAACTCGCAAGGGTAAGATAGTTGCTGAACTTGAGAGAGTTACTTTATTGGAGGCACTCTGGTTTAAAGAAGTGGATAAGTGCACAAAATTCTTCCATAGGATGGCTAATTCCCATAAGAGGTATAATACCTTAGACACTCTAATGATAGATGGGGTAGCTTCAACAAATCAGACAGCTATCAAGAATCAATTGGAACAATGTTATCAACAACTCTTTTCTGAAGAGCACTGTTGGAGACCGAAGGTGGATGGCTTATCTTTCTCAGTATTAGATCCTCAGACTATATGCTGGTTAGAAAGGCCGTTCATGGAAGAGGAGATATACAAAGTAATCAAAGGGGGTTCTATCCATCTCCAATCTTTTATTTGCAGATGATATGCTCATATTTTGTGGTGTACACCGCGGACACATTCAAGCCTTGAGGGGGCTTCTACTTAACTTTGAAGCCGTATCAGGTCTGAAAATCAATCTTTTGAAGTCTACATTAGTGCCAGTGGGGGTCGTTTGGGATGCAGAATTTTTCGCTACTTTATTAGGTTGTCAGGTATCCGTTTTACCCCTCATCTACCTTGGTCTACCATTGGGAGCCTCCTTTAAAACCGAAAGGATTTGGAATGGGGTGATTGAGAAAGTTGAACGTAGACTGGCCACTTGGAAGGGCTTATATTTATCTAAAGGGAGAAAGCTGACGTTGATTAAAAGCACCCTCTCAACCCTCCCCACCTACTTTTTGTCTCTATTCCCACTTCCCACAAAGGTAGCCAATCGCATTGAGAAGTTACAGAAAGACTTTTTGTAGAGTGGAATGAGGGAGAACTTTAAATTTCATTTGGTTAAGTAGCCAACAGTGTACACTCCTATATCTGGGGGAGGCTTGGGGATTTGTATTTTGGTGAAATTTAATCAAGCTTTCTTGGGTAAATGGTTGTGGAGGTACCAAAATGAAGGGGAGGCACTTTGGAAGTCGATAATAGATTCTATATATGGTATGTCCTGGGGTGGTTGGTGCTCAAATGAGGTCCAAGGCAAACATAGGGTGGGTTTGTGAAAGTTCATAAGGAAACAATGGGAGTCTTTTAGGGACCAAGAATATCTACTGGTAGGGGATGGTTCACAGGTCAGATTTTGGCATGACATTTGGTGTGGAGGCACAACCCTCAAAGCCTCATTCCCTATTATCTTTGATCTCGCTAAAGAAAAGGACGCATCGATTGCAGATCTTGTGGTTCTTTCAACTAGTACCCCTCAATGGAATATTGAGTTTGTGAGGGATGTCCAAGATTGGGAGATGGAGATTTTTTTGGACTTTTTTGCGGCATTATACTCATTCAACATCCCTGGAGACACGGAGGATAAGTTGAAATGGAGACACTCCAAGAAAGGTATCTTCTCAGTTAGTTCTTACTATTATGTCATTTCTACTCCCAATTTACCCAATTTCCCTTGGAGGAGCATTTGGCAGACGAAAGTGCCATCGAGAGCAGCTTTTTTTGTGTGGACAACAACCCTGGACAAGATCCTTACCATGGACAAAATGAGGAAACGCCATATAATTGTGATAGATTGGTGTTGTATATGCAAAAAACATAGGGAATCAGTAGATCATTTACTCCTACACTACGATGTGGCCAAGAAATTATGGGATGAGTTTTTCACAAGACTTGGCTTATCATAGGTCATGCCTTTTCACTTGGTGGATTTTTTAGCCAGTTGGAAATGTCTCCGAGGTAACCCATAGGTGGCGGCTATATGGCGTATGGTTCCTATTTGTATGTGTTAGTGCTTATAGAGAGAGAAAAATGCTTGGAACTTCGAAAATTGTGAGAGATCTACGGAGGAACTCATAATTTTCTTTTATAAGACTTTGCTTTCTTGGGCGGGATCCATTGATTGTAACGGAGTTAGTATCCATGATCTTCTTTCTTCTTTGTAACACTTACTAAGTTTTCTCAAGAATACCTTCGGTATACCTGGGCTTAGCCTTTTTGTTAATGAATTCTTTTTGATTACCTATAAAAAAAAAAAAAAAAAATTGATGATTTATGTGCAAGAGTGATGGAGACCAATTGATCATCTCTTATTACATTGTGAAGTGGCCCAGTATTAATGGAATGAGATCTTTAATAGGATAGGGGTGGCATGGGACATGCTTGGAAGAGTTAGGGATTTTTTGTGCTGCTGGAGAGGTATCAAGGGAAATGCCCACATCGCTGGTCTGTGGAGAATGATCCCTCACTGCATGTGGTACTTGTCATTGAAGAGAAACAAGAGGTGCTTTCAAGACATGGAACATTCTGTGATGGGCTGAAACGATTTTTTTACAATACATTTCTTGGGCTTCGGCCATTATTTGTAATATGGACAATCTTCATGATTTACTTGTAACTCTCACTAGTGCTTAGACGTAATTAGGCATGTTCATTGTATACTAATAGTGTACTTGGGTGATGCCTCTGATATCAATAAAATTTTACTTTTACCTATCAATAAAAGTATAACATTTAAAATATATATATATATATTGAAATTTGAAAAAGTAGTATTGTTTTTTGTCTTTTGTTTGAAGGTTTGGAAAAGTTGTAATGATTAGGTAATGATTTGATGAAAAAGTTGAATATTTGAAATTGAAAAGTATTTGTATTTGAGTGGTGTTTGGGAAGGAAATTATGAATAGTTTTAAGATGATGAGATCACCTCACTTCCCAAACAAGCCCTATGTCTATTTGGGATGGAACGATTGAGAAAATTGTGTGTAAATTGGGTATCCGAACTATGACCCGAGTACTTGGGCTTTTGCCTATTCTTTTGATCAATAAATCTTATTTACAGATAAAAAAAAAAACAATTCACATCATGGCAAAATGATCCACACTATATTTAGTATTTTTTTCAATTAATATCCAATTAGACTCTTGCATGTAAGACCTCCTTTTATCTCCAATCCCTAATTTAATATTGCAGTATAACGCTTGCAATTCTTCCCCAAAATCAGTAAAGAATATATGTGACTATTGATTTTACAAGCCAGATAATGAATATGATCTTAATCATTAGAAGAATAAAATACAAATTCTCACTATTATGCATGTGGTTAAGTAAACAAACCCAACAGGACAAGATACAAACTCCTGAGCAGGTAATGGAGTGAAATAAAGAGAAAAATACTGCAGCACTTAATTACATAAGAGAGAAGAAAACTCACCATAGTTTGACGAGCTTCACGTGGGGACACAACAAGTGGATGATTATGGTCCTTTACATATTTAGTTATCACCCATTTTCCAGACTTATCATACTTTACATGAATCATTGCCTTGCAACCTTCCCTTGTGCTTGGCCTTGGCTTTCTAACTGGCCCAAACTTACCGCGGATGCTAACACAATGGCCCTCCTTATTACATCCAAGCCGGCGGGCAAGAATTTTCCCATCTCTTTCAGAGCGACGACAAGACATCACCCGCATGACAAATCCTACTCGACGAGCATAGTCATCATAGAATATTTTGGCAGCATCTTCGGATTCAAATTCCATACCTTCGAATGGCTCTACAATTGTATCTCTTTCATAGAACAACTCTGCTCCAACAGAACTCTCCACAGTGTTGGCCCGCTCATCAGGATCCACTGCCACACAACATGATTTGCCTATCTTTCAAACCGATGTAGAAATCTCATATAATCTTGAAAAACAAGCCAGGTCATGCAAAATAAAAACTGAAGAAGAAGCATTCCAGTCATTTGCCAACAGAACAGGCTGAGAGTAAATATTCCAATTTCTGACGTTTCAATTTTGTTGCCTTTCTTATTCTTGATTCGAAAAAAACAAACAAACAAACAAACAAAGAAAAGAACTAAAAAAGAAAAAAAATACGCCTATGTGTAAAATTTCATAGTAAACCAAGTAAAGCGTATAAGGAATGATTGGTATTTTCTTTTCTTCAGAGAAACCAACCAGAGCAATAAACGACTAACTTTCTTTGCATTCTTTTCTTTTCCACCGTATAGATCAGTGCTAATTTCTTAGGCAAATTATCAAGCATCTATTGAGCATACCCAACCTTATATACAGGTAAACTTCTAAGGTCAAACACGTATTATAGTTAATTATTCAATCTTCGTAAACTAAGACATCAAATACCGCATGAAACTACGAGTCAAAGAAATAAAATAAATTGAAATTATAGCACATTTGACACAGTGTAATCGGTCGCCAACTAACATTATGCAATATCAGTACAAATGAGAATAAACCACCGAACCGTAGAACACCTCCCAGCAGCCCCATAAGTGAAACCCATTGAAATTCATGCCTTTAATACCATAAATTCACAATTTACCTAGGAACGGTCGTGGATTCAGAGACAGGTAGACCACGAAAAATGGAGAAAGAAACTAAGGGATTGAATGCGATGGAGAAGAGGTATTCTTAAAATTTCAAGAAAAAATAGTTACTTACTTGATTTGTGTAATCGACGTGGGTGTTCGTGCCAGTGAAAGGAAGCCTGAGAGAAAGTAGTTCACTACCTCCTAAAGGCTAACTTTGTAGACAGGATTTCTGGTCTTTTGAGTTTGGGGTCTGGTGCCTCTGGGCCTTTGCGAATGGTGAAAAAATGGATCGAGTCTGCGGCGAATTAACTGCGATTTATTTCAAAAAAAAAAACTCTGAATAATCCGTTCACACCCGGCAGTCTCTGAAAAACAAGATAAAAATAAGAATGGAGGGTTATTATTAAAAATATTTTTTTATATAAATCTCAAATTTACTATAATCTTAAAAAAAATATGCAAATATTATACATTCTAAAACTATAAATATTATTTCTCTTTTATAAAATCATAAACTTAGACATAAATTTTACTCATTTTCTAAAGTAATACGGTAATACTATGTGATGAATAAATAAAACGTTAAGTTCAAATTACATGATGACCAGGGCGACCTGATTAAAATTGAGGCCTAAGCAAATATTCAATGTCAATTTTAATACAAAAATAAAAAGTAGTCTTCTTAAAAAAATCTAAGATAATCTTTTACTCGAAATCTTGAACCATATAGAATAATTCAATAATTAAAAAATTTTCTAGAGCCTCGAAATCTTGTACCAGTATTTTCCAATCACCTGGATTATATTTTAATTTTAAAAAATAATTTGAACTCTTATTAGGATCTATGCTTTTTTCCTTTTTTTACTCACATTTTTGTTATTATTTGTGTTTTTCACTATTGAATTATTGTTTTATAAAATAATGTATTATCATGAATATGGCTCTTAGTATTATTGCTTCATTTTATTCTAACATTATCTTCTAATCTTTTGAAAATTATTGATGTTATAGGTTGTCAAACATTAATAACAAATTTAAAGTAGCTTCCTTTTGTGACTGAATTAATTGTTCTATTCTTTTTTTTTCTCGAGTTTGTCATAACTATATTTATATTTTTTAATGGATATATCAAATAAAAATTCTAATAATAAAATAAAAGAAAAAACTTAGAAAAAAGAAAATTCCAAACTCTCTATTGGGCAGTTTTGACGCAATCTCAAGAGGAAAAATTAATGAAACTTTTTTTTAATTTTACTCAGTAGATACAAAAGAAAAAAAAAGTCATGATTCTATTGGACAAAGTTTCATTAGATTTCTCAAATATACTATAGTAATGATTTATTTAAGTCTCAACTATTGTTTTAAATTCCATACTAGAGATTATGAAAGTTTTAAGAATTAAGATTTGATATTCATCGTTTCATACATTACACACCATATTTGTTTTGTTTTTATATGTTGTTTTATTCTTATTAAATCAATTGATTTTTTTTACTCATTATCTCTACACCATATACTTACGAAAAGAAGAAAAACAAAAAGGTCATATGTGAAGTTTGGTGTAGAAATAATGAGTAAAATTTCTCAAAAATTACAACCCTCTCAAAAATTACAAAATGACCCTTATGGCATATTACTAAAAGTGACTCGTTTCTATGGTGCTAATTCTGTAGCCTATTCTGATCATCTTTCCATTTGGTTGAAACTAGAATGTGTTGCTAGGAGGAGGGGTAGAAGCAAACTTTTTAGATTTGAGGCTATGTGTTTAGATGAGGAGAATTGCTTAAAGACTTTAAGTGATACGTGAAGAATGGTTGGTCCTCAATGCTGTTCAAAAAGGGAAATGGACAAAATTTCTAGATGTGGCTCAAAGCTGATGCAGTGGAATAAAACTAAATTTGGTAGGATCCAAGTGAGATTACAAGAGGCTAAGCAGAGGCTCAAGCTTGAACAAGACAGGAACCCAATGGGGTTGGTGGATATAGAGGGAGTTGCCTCGGCTTTTGAGGAAGTCAAAAAATGACTGAAAAGGAAAGAGGTAATGTGGAGAAAGAGAGCAAAAACTTTATGGTTAGTAGAGTAGATCAAAATACAAAGTTGTCCATGCATAAGCTTCCCAAAGGAAGAAAAAGAATAATATTTTCAAGTTGCAAGATAATTATGGAGCTTGGCAGGACAGAGAGAAAATGTGATAGGTTTATCATTAACTAGTTTTCTTCTCTCTTTACAGCTGCTGGTTCTCGAAATGCAGAAGCTATCATGGGCAAATTAGACAAGAAGGTATTGACTCAATGAATGAGGATCTCACTAAGCCTTACACAGAAGAAGAGATGGAGCAGGCCTTAAAGCAAATGCATCCCATGAAAGCTGTGAACCTGATGGAATACCACGTATTTTCTTTCAAAAACTTTGGCCGGAGATTGGTAAAACAGTTACTAATGATGTTTTGAAGGCTCTTAATACGTTTGATTTCCTTCCAAGCTGTGAACCATACTTTTATTACTTTAGCTTTAAAGAAGAAGAATCCTTTTAAAGTCAATGATTTTAGACCATTTAGCCATTATAACGTAGTCTGTAACCTAATGTAAAAATATAGCCAATAGACTCCAATTTTTCTTGTCTACGATGATATTAGATTCTCAATATGCTTTTTTACCGGGAAGACAAATTATTGATAATGTCTTGGTGACTTATGAGGTGCTCCATTATTTGAGGAAAAATAAAAGGGATAAGAAATATTTTATATCTCTACAATTTGATATGAGCAAAGCATATAATAGAAGAAAATGAAATTTTCTCAAATTTGTTATACATAGACTGGGTTCTCATGCCAATGTTATTCAATTGTTGATAAAGTGTGCGCAAACTGCTTCCTTCTCAATCCTGACTAATAACTCACCTAATGAAAATATGGTTCCTACAATGAGTTTGAGGCAAGGAGATCTACAATCTTCATACCTCTTTTTAATTTGCATTGAAGATTTAGTGAGTTTGCTCAAGGATGCTGCTTTTTCCAAAATTTTTAATGGGATTTAGATCTGTCAAGGGGCTCCAATAGGCCTAATTTGTTTTCACAAACAATCTCATTTCATCTCATCTTAAATTTTTCAAATTCTCATACAAAATAAAATAAACAATTCAACTTTTTCAAATATCAAAACAATTTTTTTCAAATTCTGAAACAAAATTAATATTAAAAATATATATTATAATAATATTTTATTCTATTTTTAATTTTTATCTCATTTTATCTATGAAAATAAACCAGGCCTAAATCATCTATTATTTCTAGATGATAGCATAATTTTTTGTGCAACAGACGTGGAAACAGGTTAGAGACTACATTTGTTGTTGGATCAATATGTAGATGCATCAGTTCAATTGATTAACAAGGAGAAAACTGCTATGGTCTTTAGCAGAAATATAAGAGGGTAGAAACAAAAAGAAATCATGGATCTTTAGGGTACCAGCCAGGTGTAACAATATGAGAAGTATTATGGTAGGCAAGTCAAAAAACCATGAATTATGCAGACAATAAGCATAAAGTTTGGTTAAAGTTACAAACCTAGAAGAAGAACATTTTTTCTCAAGGACGTAGGGAGTTCTTTATTAAATCAGTCGCGTTGATGATTCCATCTTATGCAATGAGCTCCTTTAAGCTTCCTAGTAAACTTTGCAATGAACTTGAGGAAATGATGGCAAGATTTTGGTACTGTCAAAAGCAAAAAGAGATGAAAGTGCACTGGGTTAGTTGGTCAAAAATATGTGGGTTTTGGGTTTTTTTGTTTTTTGTTTCTAATCTCTAGTCTATGTTCTACTTTTTTCTTGCTATCTGATGTTGTGACTGTGTTCATAAACGTTTTGCTCTTCCTTTTTGGTTTAGATCTGTGTTTGGTTTGTTTTTTTTCCTAATCTCTAGTCTATTTTCAATCTGGTTTTGGTTTGGTTTGGTTTTGTTCAAATGAAGTTTCCTAAATGTGGGAATGAAAGTATTATATAAAGCTTGGAGAGCGTTTGTTTTGCTCTGTTCTTAAGTAGATTCTTCGTTACCCGTTCTTTGTTTGAAAATTAGATGCGGAAAAGTATTTTGTTTCTGGCTTCTTATACTACAATACATGGTATATGGGACTAATTAGTTTGCGGCCTAAGAGTTGGGAAACCCGAAAATGGTTTGAGGGAGAAGTTTGAAATGTTATTATAAAATATAAACAATGCTTCTAGAATTAAGAAAATCTCTGAAATAATCACACCAGTGTTTAATTCATTTGGAGAGTTGGGTGGGGTTTTCTGGGATCAGGATGTGGAAAAAGGTAACTGCTGTGACATATAATGTATGATTCGAAATGTGATCCTTGTGCAATATTAGGCCATCTGATGCTTGGTTTCCTCGCCTTTTTACTTTATGTATGTAGTTTCATTTATCTGTTTTGCTACTTTTTTATTTTATTTGCTAAGGATTTTATTATTTATGCAGAAGCTTAGCTGATTGTTTTGTTTTCTGTTATTTTTGGGTCGGAAGAAGATCCAAGTTGGTATTCAAGAGCATCTAACTTTGTAGCAGAGCCTGTAATGGATGTCCAAATGAATGTGAGTATGCAGAACTTGTATATATGCATATCAGTTGGGTTATAATTTTTTTAACTAATCTTCCTGATTTTCAGTTCTATGATGTAAGCAACAATGTAAAATATGTACTGTACTGTATCTGTTAAAAATTCACGCAGAATTCTTGGGTTTTTAACATTTGCTCCATTTCTATGTGTATATCAACCACTATTACAAAAGAGGTTATGGGAGATGAATATATAGATTGAAAAATGTTAAGAATTTCTATTTTGGGATTCTTACTTGTCCTGAGATTCTTACTTGTCCTGAGATTCTTACTTGAGATTTTGGATTTTTTTTTTTAATATGATTTTTATATAAGTATTTTTAAATAATGTTGTGATTTTTTATATTTTAAAAAGTACTTTAACACATTAAAAAATAAATATAAATGTTTTTAAATAACGTTGTGATTTTTTTTTTTTTAAATATTTTAATATGTTAAAAATAGAGATTATTTTTAAATAGAGAAATATTGTGGGCCGACCCCCACTCTAAAAAGCAACCCGCCGCCCCCGGTGGCAGTGGGCGACACCGCCCATGCCATCGAGACCGGCGGGCTCCAGCATCCTCACTCCTACAACGGCGACTCCTGGTGACCTCTCACCTTCATTCGACAGCCTTAAACTTTAGTGTCGCCCACTACTACCGGGAGCAGCTTCGTTCGACTGAGGATTGAATCTCCCTTAAAATCATCATCATCTTATTTTATTATTGTTTTTTGTTATTATATTTTTATATTTTTATTATATTTTTTAGTGTGTTTTCTTCATTTTTTTTATTATATTTTTTATTGTATTTTTTTCGTTTTATTATATTTTTTATTATATTTTTTAAGATTTTTTTATTGTGTTTATTATTAAAAGCAGCTGGGCTACTTTTGACGCTGGGGGCAGTCGGACTGGCCCCCAGCGTCACCCTTTTAAATAATCTTTATTTTTAAACATATTTTTACATAATTTTTTTAATATCTTAAAATATTTTTTAAATATATATAAAAAATCACAACATTGTTTAAACATACTTATATAAAAATCATATAAAAAAATTAAAAAAAATCCCAAAATCAGGACAGATAAGAATTTCAAAGTAAGAATTCCTAACATTATTACTCTATTAAATTTTATGTGATTTTTAGTTTCCATTTATGTCTCTTTATAATTCTTTAATTAACATTTTTATCCATTTATGTCTCTTTACATTTTATTTACATAATTTTTTAACATTTTAAAATATTTTTTAAAAATATAAAAAAATATAATATTATTTAAAAATATTTATATAAAAATCATATAAAAATACAAAAAAATAATTTCAAAATTGAGACATATAGAAATCTCAAAGAAAAAATCCTAACATTGCTCTATTAGATTTTCTGTGATTTTTAACTTTCATTTATGTCTCTTTATAATTCTTTTATTGACATTTCTGTTCTTGTTAATTGCAGTTAATGGTTTTGTATTTGGTTCTTTTATATGAAGGTTAAAATTGGTTTTTAACCTGACTGTCATTTACTGTTTTGCAGGGATATTATCTCTGAAAATTCAGATCACGCAAAATTTTCCCTTTCGTTCTCAACTTTTCCTCTCTCTCTCTCTCTCTCCCTAAACTCTTAGCTCTCCTCCCAAAACAAAATGCTGTACATCATCAACGTCCTTGCCAATGAAGACTTCGGTTTTGGCATTTACGGTGAGGGCACCTTTGACACCATCAGAGAGATCATCGTCAGCCTCAAATGTGTCGCTAACTTCATTGAGTGATGATCGGTGAGAGTTTATTTCTCCCTCTCTCTTGAAGCTTTTCGCTGTCTTCTCCATTTGGTTGCTCGGAATGTGCATTAAGATATAAGAAAATCTTAGGATTTTTAATTGGTGGGAGTTTTTTTTTTTTTCCTCCCGCTTTTCGCTTTTGTCCCCATTTGGTTGCTCGGAAAATGCATTAAGATACAAAAAAAATCTTAAGAGTTTTTGAATAATGAATATTGGATTGTACATCGTTTGTAGCTAAGTACTGTTTTTTCCTGCTTTTGGCACCGGTTTGGTTCCTCATGATGGATAGATATATATTTTTGGCCGTCTCGTGTTTTGATTTTGATTGTGTTTGTGTTTGGATTATATTTATCAGTGGTCAATGGGTTCGGGTTTTAGCGAGTTCTACTAGACTTGTGTTTCGTGCATTTGAATTTGTTTAAATAGTTTTGCATTTAAGGTTTTTTGGGTTTAATATATTTGAGTTTTTTGATCATTTAAATATTATTTTATTTTATTTTATTTTAGACATTTCGATTTCACAAGGAATTTGAAGTGATCCTTATGCTATAGTGAAGAGATATATTTTGATACATGTTGCGCTGCCGTACATCAAGGTAACAATGTTAATGACGCTGGAAATTTGTTAATGACGCTGGAAATTTGTCAAGCACGGAATGGAAATTTGTTAATACACATAAGTAGCATCAGGTTTGTTAAGCACGGAATGGGCTTCATTTTATATTGCACTTTTAATTCATTGAGACAATAGTATATCATTTTATAAACCTATGTGCCTTGGAGCAAGCTGCTTATTTCAACTTCAATGTCAGAGCCTAGATATAATATTTGAGCATTTTATGCAATTTTACCGGATCATAACATTTTTCATGCCACGTGTTTATTGTGGTTAAACAGGTCAGCTCTTTAGGCACTCTACTTCTCATAACATTTTAAGGGCTGGTTTGGATTGAGAGTTGAGATCATCTCCATTAATCTCATCTCAATTTTATCATTACACTTTTTTAAATTTTTACACAAAATATAATAAACAATTTAACTTTTCAAATTCCAATTCAATATTTTCAAATTCTAAAACAATAATAATATTAAAAAATAATATTTCAATAATATTTTACTCATTTTTTAAAATCATCTCAACTCATTTTATCTTATCTCATCTTTTAATCCAAATGAGGCATTAGAGTTTGAAGTTCTTATGCACAATGTTGAGATCGTTCACAAATTATTAGCGGTAGATCCGATCAATGGTTCCCAACATCCTAGTAATACGTATGGATCAAAATAACAATACCAATGAACTATTATTGCTGTACATGATGATGTGTGAATGTATAAATACCAAGAAATAATTAACCTTGAAAGAATTGAAACCTTTGTTGGATTTTCTGAAATTAACAAACAACTCAATATTTTTCTCAAATTTATAATTAGTATTTGACAACGATTTAATTGTATTCCTAAAAATGTTTTTGGTCTTTTATGTTGATTTTGTTTATCTCGTAGCGGATGATGGGGCGAATCTTGGGAGTGAACGCCGCTTGAGCCAATGTTTGCTTGCCGATAAAGAATTTATTAACAATGTAATTTCTCAAATTTGGGTAGGTCAGTTCAAAGTCTTTATTTCTATCTTTTTCTTCCTTGATTGTCTCCGCAACCAAATTGTGGGGTTATATGTTTTTTCTCAACCTAGCATGGGCTTATTTTAATTATTTTCCCAAAAAATCCTTCCAAAAGTAAGGAAGACTATCATAGATAGGGTAAAGTTAAAATTTATCTGTTTATAGTGTTGATAGTGCAATTTTTGGCTTGATTTCCTTTGTATGTGTAGTAGGAACATTCCGGCCCAGGTTTTTTGTGTGCCACTCAATTTACAAGGGGAAGGCAGTTTTACAGTTGAGCCCAAAGCTCCAAAGTTCATCCTTTTTTTTTCATTATCTGTTTATTGTTGTATGTGTAGAGGTTTACATTTTTCTGAGATTTACTTGTGCAGGAATTGTATGCTTTGTACTTTTTGTGATTTGTTTTTTTAATATTGTTTGGGAAACAATTGCAGATTTTAGAGGCCTTCAGGAACAATTTTATCTTCAATGCTGGGTTTGGAGGCTCTTACAGGTAGCTTGAATGACTCTAGCTTCGAGAATTATCTGAATGGTAAGGAAACCCTTATAAGACTCTTTCTTCAAACTTCAAGTTAGTAAGATGGATGCAAATAAGAATAGAAACTTCACTTAAAATATGAGACTCAAAGAATATGTTTTTTTTTAATTGAGTATTACTACATACAGTCATTTTTATGCACTTTTTGCGCACTCCACTCATATATTAGCCTTTATATTATAAAAAACTGATACAATCAATCATATTAGTGGAGTGTACAAATGAGTGCACAAATGACTACACATAGAATTTTCATTTTTTATTACACTCTAGCATGAATTGGGATTTGAAAGCTTATTCCTCTTGGTGATTATTGCAGAGCCTTGTGACTTAGAGACTTAGAGCTCGGTCTGCCCAAGTTTCATATGATTGAAATCAACTGGCACTTGTTACTGTGTTTCTTGCTTATTTTTTATTATGTAATTCCAGATTATAAATATTTTCTGCTCAATTATTTTCCTGCTAATTGGATGCTTCAGTTTGCTCCTATTATTGGTGTACGTCAATATGATCGGAATAGAAAGTAGGTGATCAAAAATTTGGTTTGCATGTCAATATTGTTTTATTCTCATTTTTGTTTTTTTATTTGATTGATTTAATTTGGTGACTTATTTTTTGCAATGCAATTTTGTCTTGTAGTTGCCAGCATATTTTTTGAGGTTTAAGTTTCTGAAATTATTATATAGTAGCTTCTTTTTCCTTTATATTTAGTGGTAACAAAATTTATAGCAAGCTCAATAAAGGAAGAGGAAGTCAGGCCATATAAGGAACTAGAGAAGCAAAATATGCAGAAGATCTTGAATGAATATTTTCGTATCTATTGTCAAATGGGGGTATCTATTCATCTTGTGTCTTTTTCTATATAATTTTATTAGTTTTATTTTATTTCCAGACCTTTGTGATTTTTTTTTCTTTAAAAAATAAATCAGTTTTATTCAATTCTATTATGAACTGGCTATAAAGACTATCAAACTAAATATTTGCGTATGCCAGTACCATGCTAGATATACATGACAAGATTTGTGGCCTTTTTGATATGTGTCTTCATACATAAATATTGTCGTCATCATTTTCCAATATTAGATTGGAGATGTGGGATTTGGATTCGAGGGTAAGATTATCTTTTTGACCTTTGACTTTAAATTTAATGCATATTTAGTTCTAAAACCTTTTTTAATATTTGAAAGTTTTTCACTTTCCTGCAATGATTATTGAATTCAAGAACTGGGTCTGTTACAAAAAATGGGCATATATCATCGGAGATTTCAAGTTTATTTGTTAGGTTGAAATGAATTCTAATTGAAATCTTGTGGATCATGGTGGCCACTGATTTCAGCTCAACCACCCCTAAAGCAAAAAAATTGATTTTTTTTTTGTCCGTCTCTTTTGTTGTTCTTGAAGAAAATGATACTTTCCTATTTTTCTTTTCTTTGCATGTTTGTTGTTCGATGTATTTTTGCATGTTTGTTTTTTGAAAAAAAAAAGGTATGCAATTCGTTTTTTAGGTTTGCATGTTATTGCGTTATTGCGTTATTGTTTTTTTATTTTTTTTTTAATTGATCCTAGTTTGTTTTATTGGAATAATGACTTGCTGATTTTTATTTCTGTGTATTTTCTATTGTTGAGATCTCATATGTAGTTTTTTTTTAAAAAAAAAAGTAAATTGACTAATGCAATTTGGATTATTGAGTTTGTATTAATGAGTTGGAATTAGTGAAGCATCACTAAATGGATTTATATAACCAGGAGAAGAAAAAAAAGTATTATTTCGTGATGTGTGTGTTTTTTCATCTTGAAATCTATTCATATTAGTTTCTTTGTCTGTCTTTTTATCTCTGAGTTGTGCAAAAATGCATAGTACCTTTGATTCAAAGAGTATTTGTGAGTGAAAATCAAATGTTTTAAATAGACCATAATTTTTCTTAGTTTTATTTTATCAAGACTTTGATGATGTGGATTTTTTTTTAAAAAAATTGATTATGTCGCATTAAAAAGTTCATTTTTTTACAAAATATCTGTATTCAAATTCAAACCCACTTGTCAATATATTGGTCTTTTTTTTATTGCTGCAGAAAGATGGTTTAAAGGTCTCAACTTTGGATTTGGAAGAGATGATGTTAAATCAAGGTTTCAAATTTCGTATCTACGTGTAGATTTTGATGATAATAAATAAATTTAAGTCTCAAACTCAAATTATTTACGCAATAGAGCGAAGTGCACATTAAATATAAAAGAACAAGTCTACAAATGAAGCTCATAGATTATTTTTTTACATCTCTTAATAAAATTCGAAATTGGATTAAGGTTTCAAATTACTCTTTTTTCTCATAAAATATCAAATTACTTTTTTTTACATATGCAAGATATTTTAAATGTCTTAGTTTTGAAAATTATGTTTTTTACATGTGCATAACATCAACAAATAATATAATTTCGAAAATTATATTTTTTTATATAAAAACTTGAATTTGTAAGATGATTGATTATTATATTTGACATGTGCATATTTTATTTGAAAGTCTTGAAAGGTGATTTTGTGTTTTTTTGACAAATGTAAAAGGTAAATGATTTTGTTTGAAAATCTTAAATAGTGGTTGTGTGTTTTTTTTGATATATGTAAAAAGAAGATGATTTGGTTTGAAAAATAAATCATGCTTATTTTGTCATATATGAAAAGCAAAAAATTAGGCTTGATTTATTTGAAAATGAATGGAGTTGTCTTTGACAAATGTAAAAAAGAAATGCATTTATTTGAATTTTTTGAAAAGTGAATAGTGCTCTTATTTGACATGTGAATCTTTTCAAATTTGAAATTGAAGACTCATTTGCCTATAAATAACTCACTTGAGTTTTGCAAAAATCACAACAAGAGTTTCCACATCGATTGCTAAGTTTTGCACCATTCTTTCAAAACTCTCATTCTCTCTTTTCTAAAGTTTTGAGCCTTAATTCTTGTTCTTTTTTAAAAAGATATAGGTTGCGCTGTATTGTTTCTATCTCACTTATTGATGAGTGTATTTTGATAGTCTACTCACTATCAACTCTTATATCAGTAAGAAGGTGAGTATAACTCTTGTGTATGTAGAAGGTATTCTATACAGAGAATAGTTGAATCACAAAGTGTGAGGTGATTGGAAGTGTAGAGGGTGTTCTACACGGATTCTTTGGAACGGTGCTACTCAAAGGTGTAATAGGTTTCTATCTTCACCTAAAGGAGATTTACTAGTGAATTTGGGATCCTCAAGGGGTAGTTTGAGGCGAGAACGTAGGCAGTGGGGTTGAACCTTGTAAAAATACTGAATTTGTTTTTTCTTTCCCTACTCTTTACATTTTTTGCTGCTTTATATTCTGTTTATATTTTATATTGTGTATTTGATTTATAAGTGTTAATTTTTATAATATAACTCAATTCACCCTCCTATTGTGTTAGTCATCTGGGCAATAATTGGTATCAGAGCAAGGGCTCTGTTATAAAATTAACTATCTGTTGAGTTAAGATCATATGGTTAATATTGTTGCTGCTATTTTCGCTGAAGGTCAATCCAGTAGTCGACCTCCGCTATTTTGTGGAGATAATTATACTTTCTGGAAAGCTAAAATGAGAATATTTCTTCAGTCTCAAGGTCAAGAAATATGAAAATGTATTGTAAATGGGCCTTATATTCCAACAAAAACTGTTGATGGTGTAAAGGTCAAAAAGGAAGAGGAAGAGTTTAATTGCAAAGACGATAGACTTTATACTGTGAATGTAATGGCTATGAATTTTTTATATAATACTCTCAATGATAATGAATTTAACAGAATAATGACTTGTAGGACAGTAAAGAAAATTTGGGACAACTTGGAAATAATCTATGAAAGAACTTCGCAAGTCAAACAATCAAAAATTTATATTCTTATGCATGAATATGAAATGTTCAAAATGAATGATGATGAATCTATCTCTTCTATATATAATCGTTTTACTAATATTATAAATAGTTTGACATCTCTTGGTAAAGTTTATTCCAGCTTGGAGATAGTAAGGAAAATTTTCAACTCCTTGCCAAAACGTTGGAAATCAAAAGTAACGGTGATTTTTGAAACTAGAGATCTTAAAAAACTCAAAGTAAATGAACTCATCGAGTCACTTATTACCCATGAGTACACATTGAAAAAAGGAGAAGAAGAAGGAAAGCAAAAGAAGAGCTTGGCACTCAAAGCCGTTTCTCATGAAAGTGAAAGCGTTGAAGATGAAGAAAGCAATAAAGAAGATATTACAATAATCACAAGAAGATTTAAGAGATTCTTGAAAAATAAAGCTCATCCAAGGAAACTTTTCAAAAAATCTTCTAACAAAGATACAAGTAAAAATGATTAATTAATTTGTTATAAATGTAAAAAGTCTGAACATATCAAAGCAGATTGTCCCCTGCTAAAGAAAGATCGATACAAAAGCAAGAAAGCAGTGAAAGCTACATGGGATGATGATTCAAGTAGCTCAGACAGTGATACAAGCAATGAAGAATCTGCAAATTTTTGTCTCATGGTTAAAGATAATCTTGAGGTAACAAATTTTAAAAATATTGAAAATCCTTCTTATGAAGAGTTGCAAAATATTTTGGAAGAGGTATATGAGGAATTTAAAAAATTGGGTATTAAGTAGACCGCTTTCACTTTAATAAATGAAATTGATGTTTTAAGAAAAGAAAATATAGTTTCAAAAGATGACAATGATGAACTGAAAAAGAAAGTAACTGATTTAGAAAAATTTGTTGAAAATTTCACAAATGGAAAAAGAAATTTCGAAAAACTTCTTTGTAATCAAATATGTGTTTTTGATAAGGTAGGCTTGGGATACATGTTAAAAGAAAAACTCAAACCCTATAAAAATTTCTTTGATAAACCCATTAAATCAAAACCAGACTTTCAAAATTCTTTTCCTAAAAATAGATATGTCAAAGAAAGACATTATTACAATCACTCAAGTTCTTCAAGTATATTACATGCTATTTATAATTTTTGCAATAGAAGTGGTCATAACTATCATACTTTTCCTATTAGAAGAAAATATACAATGATTATTAGGGCCATATGGGTACCAAAAAATCTTATTTCTTCTAATACTAATAAATAAAGGACCCAAAGAATATGGGTATTAAGAAAAATTATTTTAATTATTTTTGTAGGTATACATGAAGTCTTCTGTAAGTAAAACAAGACGGTTTTTAAATAGCAGATGCTAAAGACACATGACAGGAGATAAAACTAAGTTTATTGATCTCACTCCTAAAAAAGAAGGACACATGACATTTGGAGACAATTCAAAAGGATCGTGGAAATAGATAAAATTGATAATAAGTCTTCTCTCATAATTGAAGATGTTCTACTTGTTGAAAGTCTAAAATATAATTCTTTAAGTATAAGTCAATTATGTGATAAAAGATTTACAGTTACCTTCAAAAAGGATAAGTGCATTATTTTGAATAATCTTGATTGCAATGTTTGTTTTATTACTCTTAGAAACAATAATGTTTACACAATTGAATTTGAAGAAATTACCTCACAAGATACTATTTGTTTATCAGTTCAACATGAAAATAGTTGGTTATGACATAGAAGGTTAGGTCATGCAAACATGGAACTTATTTCCAAATTTTCAAAAAATGATCTTGTGAGAGGTTTGCCAAAAGCAAACTTTTTTAAGGACGAAATTTGTGATGCATGCTAATTTGGTAAACAAATAAAAATTTCTTTCAAAATCAAGAAACATATTTTCACTACTAGACTTTTGCAACTAATACACATGGACCTTTTTTGATCAAACAGAGTTGCGAGTCTGGGAAGAAAATATCATGCATTTGTTATTGTTGATGATTTCTATAGATATATTTGAGTCATCTTTCTCGCTCATAAAGATGAGGTACATAATGTCTTTACCAAGCTATGCAAGAGAATTCAAAATGAAAAGGGTTATATTATTTCAAACATCCGAAGTGACAGGGGGAAATAGTTTGTTAATAAAGATATTGAGTCTTTTTGTGATGAAAATGAGTTTCTGCATAATTTATCTGCTCCTCGAATTCCTCAACAAAATAGGATAGTACAGAGGAAGAATAGATCTCTTCAAGAAATGACAAGAACAATACTTAATGAAAATAGTTTACCTAGTTATTTTTGGGCTGAAGCGGTAAATATTGCATGTTATGTTATAAATAGAGTTATGTTAAGGTCTAAATTATATAAAACCCCTTATGAGCTTTGGAATGAGAAAAAACTCAACATTGGTTACTTTCATGTATTTAGATGCAAATGTTTTATACTCAATGACAGATATAATTTAGGAAAGTTTAATGTAAAATCTGATGAATGTATTTTTCTTGGATATTCTACAATTAGTAAAACTTATAGAATATTCAATAAAAAGACTTTGACTATACAAGAATCTATGGATGTAGTATTTGATGAATCTAACCATCTACTCTCTAATAAATCTATTGATGAAGCATCAGAAGGTACAAATAACACAAATAGTCTCAATCTCGACAAAGAGAATACAATGGAAGAAGTCTAACATAGAGACATGAGGAAAGATCATCAAGATTTATTACAAGATACAATCAAACAGTGGAAACATGTGAAAGATCATCCAGTAGAACAAATTCTAGGAGAACCTTCACGAGGTGTAAGTACTCGATCATCTATTAGAAATATTTGTAATCACACTGCTTTTTTATCTCAAATTGAACCTAAAAATATTGATAAAGCACTTATTGATGAATTATGGATTCTAGCTATGCAAGAAGAGCTAAATCAATTTGAAAGAAATAATGTATGGATACTTGTTCCTAGACCCAAAAATCATGCTGTTATTGGAACAAAATGGGTTTTTAGAAATAAGAAAGATGAATCTGGAATCATCACTAGAAACAAGGCTCAACTTGTAGCCCAAGGTTTCAATCAAGAGGAAGAAATCGATTATGATGAAACGTATGCACCTTTCGCAAGATTAGAAGCTATTCGAATATTACTTGCATATGCATGTTATAAAAATTTCAAACTTTTTTAAATGGATGTTAAAAGTGCTTTTTTAAATGGTTTTATAAATGAAGAGGTATATGTTAAGCAATCTCCAGGTTGTGAAATCATATTTCTCCTAATCATGTTTTTAAGCTCGCAAAAATATTATATGGACTCAAACAAGCTCCCAGAGCTTATATGAGAGGCTTAGTGGTTTCTTGATTGAAAAATATTTTTCAAAAGGAAAGATCGATACAATTTTTTTCATCAAATATGAACAGGATAATATTCTTCTAGTTCAAATTTATGTTGGTGATATAATATTTGGTGCCACTAATAAAAATATGTGCCAAGATTTTGCTAAGAGTATGCAGGAATAATTTGAAATGAACATGATGGGAGAACTTAATTTCTTTCTTGGATTGCAAATCAAGCAAGCAAAAAGTGGAACATTCTTTAATCAGTTAAAATATATCAAATAATTATTTAAAAAGTTTGAGATGGAAGGTGCGAAGGTAATTGGAACACCAATGAGTCCAATCATCAAACTTGATAAAGATGAAAGCGGTAAACCAGTTGACTCAAAAGTATATCGAAGTATGATCGGTAGTTTATTATATTTGACAGCTAGTAGACCTGATATTATACTCAGTGTATGTTTATGTGTACGTTTTCAATCATCTCCAAAGCAATCTCATTTGATTGCAGTCAAGCATATTTTTAGATATATTGCCGGTACCATTGACCTAGGGTTATGGTATTCTAAGCACACTTCTTTCGATCTTATTAGTTATTCAGATGCGGATTATACTGGTTGCAAAGTTGATTGAAAAAGTACTAGTGGAACATGTCATTTTTTAGGTCATGCACTTGTTTCATGGTTTAGTAACAAATAAAATTCTATTGCATTATCTACTGCTGAGACAGAATATGTTGTTGTAGGCAGTTGTTGTGCTCAAGTTCTTTTCATAAAGCAATAACTTGAGGATTTAAAACTTATGTACAATCATATTCCTATTAAATGTGATAATACTAGTGCTATAAATCTTTCAAAGAATTCAATACAACATTCTAGGAACAAACATATTGAAATTAGATATCATTTTCTTAAAGATCATGTGCAGAAGGGCGACATTGTATTAGAATTTACTAGCACACATGATCAATTGGCAGATATTTTCACAAAATCCCTACCAAAAGATAGACTATGCATGATTAGAAGAGAAATAGGAATGATGCATGCCATGAATATCTGCTAGATACTTTTATTCCATTATCTCAAATGACCTACAGAAACTTGAAACATTTAGCCTCATTATTCAAATGCATTTACTCCTCATAAATCATCATGTCATCCTTGTCTAAAGGATTAGGCAATCGAAATGAAGAGGCAAATAAGAATTTTAAATTCTTATTCTGTTGCTTTAACTCTACTATTTTTTTATTTGACTCATAAACAAGTCGTTGAAGTAAATAGACCGTTTTGCTAAACTTCTCAATTTTGCAAGTTTTGGACTGCAACCGAACAGAAAAAGCAACAATGGAAGATGAGTATCGAGTCCCGAGACCCACAAGCTTGTAAATAGCATCATGATTTGATTTATTAGCCAAATCAATGTTTTGTTACTTCATGGCGCCTACAACAGATGCAGAAATAGTTTGAGATAAAAAATACCTCATATCTTGTTCACAAGAAGCACTGAAAGAAAATTGATGAACCATTGAAATTTTGTAGAGTGAAATGAAAATGAACTACAAAAATGAGAAGAAGAGTTGATGCAAATTAGATAAAACTAAGGATTGCTTTTATAAATATGGAAATAAATACAAGACAAACTGTCATCTCTTCAAATCTTACTTAGTCAAGTTTACAAGATATGCATGATGCATATTGTCAAAAGTTACCGAGCTAAGCCAGCGAGATTAATTACAATTGTCCATATTTCTCTCGTGAAACGTTGCCATTATCTGCTGATGTTGACTCTGTGCTTGAACTCTCACTCGTTCCGATTCCTCTATTCGAAATTTTAGAACATGAGCTAATTCCGTCAAATCTTTATTTTCTTACTTTAACCTCTTATTCTTTCTACCTTTATTTGCAAGTTTTTGATGCAGAACAGATATTTGATTGTTAAGTCGATCAACCTCATTTGCCCTCGCTAGTAATCTCCGAGACATGGTCGTAACAAAGGCAACATATTGAGCACTGAGAGTTCTTGATGCTGCAACAACCTCAGAATCAGTCATACCAGAAAAATGCATCTCTGCTTCTATCATGGTGTTGACAACCTCTGGAGATAAAATGAGTGGTTGAGATGGTTCCTGATTCAAATCCGGAAGATTAATAGACGAAATTTTCTCCGTCATTCTATCGTTTTTGGATAAACAGATACTTGATCAATGAGCAATGTGAGATTTGTTTTAGCATTCGGTGGGTGAAAATGGTCATTTAAACAGAAACCGAAAACTTTTAAATCTCTACGTATCTTATTTGTCAACAACATCAAGCGGATTTGAATCTCCTTCCGCATCGAATTGCCAGAACTAGACGTCCAACCTTTGTAGGTTTTGTCGGACATGCGTGGCTCCGCACCGAATTCTCTACAGTCTCTACTAACGCACCATTTTATTTGTCTATTGGTTATTGTAAGAAGATGTCTTATTGAGCTAATCATGATTCCTTTTTAATGATGTCAAAACGGGAAGAAGTTTTAAACGTAAATATTTAGATTTTTAACTCTGTTATATGTTGAAATTATGTTTATCTATTACTTGAAAAATTAACGCATATTCTCAGGGGAGCTTAAACATTACTGCAAGTCTCAAAATTCTACTAAATATTTGTCATCATAAAAAATGGGGAGATTTTTTAATCCAATGTTTCAAATTTTGTATCTACGTGTAAATTTTGATGATAACAAATAAATTCAAGTTTCAAGCTCAAATTATTTACGCAATGGAGCGAAGCGCACATCAAGTATAAAAGAACAAGTCTACAAATGAAACTCATAGATTATTTTTGTACATCTCTTGATAAAATTCGAAATTGGATTAAGGTTCTAAATTACTCTTTTTTCTCATAAAACATCAAATTCCTTTTTTTTACATATGCAAGACATCTTTAAATGTCTTAATTTTAAAAATTATGTTTTTCACATGTACATAACATCATCAAACAATATAATTTCAAAAATTATATTTTTTTTATATAAAAATTTGAATTTGTAAGACGATTGATTATCATATTTGACATGTGCATATTTTGTTTGAAAGTCTTGAAGGGTTGTTGTGTGCTTTTTTAACAAATGCAAAAGGTAGATGATTTTGTTTGAAAATCTTAAAAGATGATTGTGTGTTTTTTTTTACATATGCAAAAAGAAGATGATTTGGTTTGAAAAATAAATCATGCTCATTTTGTCATGTATGAAAAGCAAAAGATTATGTTTGATTTTTTTGAAAAATGAATGGAGTTGTTTTTGACAAATACAAAAAGGAAATGCTTTTATTTGAATTTTTTAAAAATTGAATAGTGCTCTTGTATGACATGTGAATCTTTTCAAATTTGAAATTGAAGACTCATTTGCCTATAAATAGCTCACTTGAGTTTTGCAAAAATCACAATAAGAGCTTACACATATATTGCTAAGTTTTGTATCATTCTTTCAAAGCTCTCATTCTTTTTTTTTTTCTAAAGTTTTTAGCCTTAATTCTTATTCTTTTTTAGAGAGATATAGGTAGTGCTGTATTGTTTCTATCTCACTCATTGAGGAGTGTACTTTGATAGTCTACCCACTATCAACTCTTGTATCAGTAAGAGGGTGAGTATAACCCTTGTGTGTGTAGAAGGTATTCTACACAGGGAATAGTTGAATCATCAAGTGTGAGGTGATTGGAAGTGTAGAAGGTGTTCTACACGGATTCTTTGGAGCGGTACTGCTCAAAGGTGTAATATGTTTCTATCTCAACCTAAAGGAGATTAACTAGTGAATTTGGGATCCTCAAGGGGTAGCTTGAGGCGAGGACGTAGGCAGTGGGGCTGAATCTCATAAAAATACTGAGTGTGCTTTTTCTTACCCTACTCTTTTCATTTTTTACTACTTTATATTCTGTTTATATTTTATATTGTGTATTTGATTTATAAGTGTTAATTTTTATAACATAACCCAATTCACCCCCTTCTTGTATTAGTCATCTGGGTAACAGATATACTATAAGTATTTGAAAAGGTGGTATGATAAGAAATTTTTTGTTCTTATGTGTGTGGTTAGGAGTTGTTATTCCAAACTGACTAGCCTATAGAAGTAATCTGAAGGAAACAAAGGAGTTTCAAAGGCAAGTTGATGAGTTGATGACAAAAGGACACGTGAAAGAGAGCATGGTTTGTGTGCTGTACCGGTGCTACTTGTGCCTAAGAAGAATGAGACATGAAGAATATGTGTTGATTGCAAGGCTATCAACAACATTTTAGTGACGATTTTATGTCGAATCCTTTTGAAGAGAGAGGGAATGATAAGAATAATCAAGCACCATCAAAGGATCCATTGCATGTTTCAGTTGGGCCTATTACAAGAGCAAAATCCAAGAAGATTAAAAAAGCACTTAATGAGCTAATTCAAGAGACTTGGACTGAGTTTGCAAATTGATCGAGTAAGACCCCATATTCAAGATGGACTTGAAAGAAGAAAAACCAGATTAAACCCATATGATACAAGCTACAAAAAGGGACGACATAGCCTAGTATTTTAATAAAGACTTTTATTTCAATAAGTATAGTCGTGTGGGTCTATTTTTATGTTTCTACGGTTGTAGGCATTTGAACATATTTAATTCATTAATTGGACATTTTTTTTATTAGTTATAGGATTTTAGTCTAGGAGTTTTGGGCTTAAAAGTGTTCAGCCCATGTCTTTAACTGATCTAGGCCTTATTAGGCCTTAGGGTCTCTTTAGGGGATATAAAAATACACGCCTCTTTATTTTTCCAGCAATTATGAACGTGGATAGTATTCTTTCTAGAGAGAATTCTTGTTTTCTCTACTTGTTTTTAAATGAACTAAGAACTTATCAAAGACAAAATTTTTGTGGCGTTCTATTTGCAATTTAGGTTCTTGAAACAAGTTTTTAACGAGTCTAGATCATTTTACTTGATTCTTAACTTTTTTTGGGTGGAATTCAATTTGTTCGTAGGTCCAAGGGATAGTCAATCCCACGAGTTCACATCACAAGTTTGATCTTCTGGGTGAGTATAACATTAGTGCTACATTTAATGTTTCTGATCTTTCTTCTTTTGATGTAGGTGACGATTCGAAATCAAATCCTTTTGAAGAGATAGGGAATGACGAGAATAATCAAGGACCATCAAAGGTTCCATTGCATGTTCCAATTGGGCCTATTATAAGAGCAAGATCCAAGAAGATCAAAGAAGTACTTAATGAGCTAATTCAAGAGATTTGGGTTGATTCTAAAATGGGGCATTCCAAGTTTGTCTTAAAGGGAGATAAATGCATAATAAATTTAATCCAAGCTAATAGAATTGATCTTGCTTAAATTGAGCGTAATTTTCCTTGGAAAATGGTATGGATTAAGGGTTGATTATTGTTTAATTTGGGCATGGAATTAGCAGAAGAAAGTGGCTGATTACTTTCTAATTTTAGTCTAATAATTAGCTAATTGACTTGCCTATTTCAAACCTTCCTTAAGTGTGATTTCCTAAATTAGTGTTAACCTTAAACATCTATTTTTAGTCATTTTTATCTACTTTCCTATTTTGGAATCAAGTTAGTCTCATTTACTTATATGTAGTGCTGAATAGAGATTGATTTCTAATTTTATTTTCAATATAAATAGTATGCACTCTTTGTAATAGAAAAACATTGAATTTGAAATTAAAAGAAAAATGAGGTTTGTTTCTCCTATTGGTTCTTCAACGAAGTTGTGAACTTATCAATAATTTTTTCTTGTGGCATTCAAATTTTATACATTCGGTTCATGATTCCATTATAATCACTGGGTCGGGATTTGTTACATTATACTTTTAGTTCACATTTCATTTATAAACGTTGGGTTGGGGGGTTTTTCTATTAAAAATTTAAATTTTAGCTTTTTTGGGCAAGTATTTCAATATTGTTTGTTAGACTTCAAAGTATGATAGTTAAGGTTCGCATCACCAAGGGTTCAATTTTCAATGAAATTGTCGCCCAAGCCCATGATTAAAGAAATCAACACCCAAGCGGCCAAGCGGCCAGCCTTCAGGCTTCAAGGCTTCAACGTTTTAGTTATTGCAAAATCGCCCAGCGTTCCATTTAAAATAGCTCAACAACAAGAAGAAATAGCTCAAACTTAAAGGAAGTAGAAATAGGCAGCAACGTTTGTAGAATTGATTTGTTTTTCTGTCAAATGGAGAAGAAAAAGACTTGATAGCATATGGTCTTGAGCTCACAACAGTTTTAGGTAGCCATAATTTTCAATGGTCCGAGGGATGGACTTATAGAGAATTTTCAAGGATCTAAAGGACCGGTCCATAGCAGGAAAAAAAATAAAAGGAGAGCTACAACATTGTGGAAGTCTGTACTTTAGCCATTTTTGAAGTATTTTTTATATTCTAAAAGAAAAAAAAAAACTTTGTAGATATTCGAAAAATAAGGAAAATTTCAAAGCAATTGTATTTGTGGGAGGATAATTTTAGTATTGGATGGGCTAAATGAGTGAAAATTTTTGTAGGATATCAGAAAAATGATAGTATTCTATATACTAGCTTAATTTTTTTTTAAAAGTTTGTCTCCTAATCCATAGTTCCACTCCAAGGACCAGTCTTTAGAGTGTGTCCCGTAATCCATTTTAAAACGGGTGCAAGATTAATTGTTTGTTAGTTGTTATTCTGTCATGGATAGAGTTGTGTTGTCCCTCAAACAATGATCTAGAGAGATTTGTAGCAAGGACTAGATCATGTCTCACTTTGTGGATTGGGGAGCTTGTAGCATTGTAATAGGCTTGTAACGTACGAATATTTCAGGTTTGGTTGTAATGTCTATTTTAATAAATGTAATATGCAGTATGCTTTTATCTAAAAAAAAAAAAACCTCTCCAACTAGTTACAGCTGACCAAAGAAATTTGTAACAAATCTAACTAGCTAATAGAACTAATACTCCAATAGTTTTTCCCCTCAAGTTGTAACATGTCGAAATCAAGTACAAAATCCTGAATAAAGAAACATGCTGACAGAAAATGTTTAACTTGAAGCCCATAAATGTACTTTCTAAAGTAGAAGCAATTGTCTTCCACACCAGAACAATTAAGCTGTAATACTACAATAGAAGGGCAACGACATGTGTCTCCCTTGTATCGGAAAAGTAAAAGCCAAAGAGACGATAGAAGCAATCTCAATCATAGGAAAGAAAGAAGAAATAACCCAGAAATAAATTGGTCATGAGAAGAAAACAAAATAACATTAAATTGGTGTTGGGAACACAAGAGAGAACACCTGGTGTTACGAACAAAAATCTTCAAACCTGAAAATACCAGACTATGCTGAAAAACGATTTGAGAAGCAAAAATCTTCAAACGGACTAACTTATTTATCTTTAAATAACAGACATCAATTACATAATGCCATGTAGAGCGACCATTTAACTATCGATTCACTGCATCTCAGGCAACATCGTGATTTCACCCCTCCCTCTCACTTCCTCTCTCTCTCCCCCTCTCTGTCTCTCCTCCTCTGTGTCTCTCCTTTGATGATCCTTGGAAAATCTCCCTAGCCATTTCGCGATTTTGAGCTTCCGGCCATAGCTCGAAGCCATTTTCATGTCCTCTCTCTCTCTCTCTCTCTCTCTCTCTCTCTCTCCTCTGATGAACCTTGGAAAAAAATCCTAGCCATTTTTGCGCCTTCGAGCTTTAGGCCAGAGCCCGAAGCCATTTTCGCTCTCTCTCTCTCCTTCGAGGATCCTTGGAAAAAAACCCGAAGCCACTTTCGCGAGTTCGAGCTTCAGGCCACAGCCTGAAGCCATTTTCATCTCTCTGTTTATTTTATTTTCTCAAATTCTGTTGATTTCGTGCAGGACCCAGTTGTAGTTTCACATAGATGCATATATTCCCATAAGAATTTTCGTGGTTGTATTGATGATGGTATCTGAATCAATTTTCCCCTATAGGGCCTGTTTTAGTTCAAATGCTGGTATGTTTTAGTTTTAGTTAATTTCCAGCATATTTAAGAACTACTGTATTTGACTTAATTTTTAGTTTTTCATGCTAGCTACTCGGGAATATAATGTTTCTTGAGCTAATTGCCTATGAAAAGTGTTCGCCTGAATTCAGGTTCTATTTGTTCTGTTCTCAACTTCTAGTGGTGATGTAATCTTTTCCAGTTGACTAATATTTGGCAACTTGAGTTCTCAAAATGAAGAAAGCGAGAATCTACTAACGTTACTATGTTATTCCATTTTCATGATATGGAATCCCCAGAGCATATCAAGCCCAATGACATGGTTCCATTATTGAACTCTGTAAAGTTTCTTTCCCACTATTTCTCCAATCTTTATACTTCAAGTACTTGTAATTACAAAATAAGAAAAACAGTCCATGCTATTTCAAGGTAAATTAGTTAGAAGTTACTTTTACTCTTTTAGAGAAAAAAGGCAAATTAGTCAGAAGTTGCTGTTAATAATGATGCACCAATTCCCATCTATACAATTTCTTCATTTTGTGTATTGATAGGAAAGCTGGTTTAGTTATTAGATGCTGCTAAATTGAACTAAAACATTTTTTTCTAGATTTGTAAGTGTCTTGCCTATGGATTCAAATTGAAAATGATTTTCCATTTAGGTGTTGCGAAGTTTAGGTATTCTTGTGGCTGGTCATGTCACCTGCTTGCTCAGATAAAAATGGCAATAAAGACGTTTTGTGTAATACTTATGTATAAAACATGTTTACCAAATCTTCAGATCATGTCATAGAAGTCCTTGCGAAATGTTTGAAGAGTGGGCACCAGGTTTTGAAGAAGGTATGACAATCTCCATTAGCTGTCTGTGTGGTTTTACCTTAAATTACCACTTTTTCGGATAGATAATCCTACAAATTATTTGCACATAATTCTCATGAATGGATATGTGCATCATGTGCGTGGTATAGATAATCCAGAATGACTATTTTGTTTCACTTATTACTTTGCAGATATTGGGTCGGCAGACACACCTGTTTAGAGCTTTATAGAGGGCAACGATACTTGAAATTTCCAAGACTTTGAAGACACTCGAGTACTAAACAATATAAGCAAGAGAAGTAAATTGACTTGATGTAATTGTTTTTTACTTGAACGATAAGCGTGTAATTAGGCAATGCTGAGATCATATAGGTTATCTGATAGTTTGTAATAAAATCTTGTAGTTATCGAAAGAAGTGCTTTTGAAATGTATCAAGTACATTTTTAAATGTAATGAAAGACTTCTTTGTACATTTCTTTTTTAAAGGCTGAAAATAGGTTTGCAAAGTGCATAAATATACTGCAAGTCAACAAGCACAACATATAACCTGCATGTCAATAAACTGAGAGCCCCCATGGCCAGCATAAACTGCAAAAAAATGACTACTTATATGGGTCAAACTCTGGTTCATTCCATCAAGCACACAATCACCATAAGCACTTTAATTGGAATTTTCATAAATCAAGTTACCGTAAAACCACAGTACCTTTAAATCAAATTTATGAGATATCCCAAATTTGGGCAATTAAAACCACAATAGACAAAATCTCATCTACCCCACTCTCCTGGGTCATAATATCATTAGCAATTAAATTGTTTCCACTCTCCGACAACATCCCCAACAAGCAAAACATAACCTGCATAAATATTATGCAAGTCAACAAGCACAACATAACCTACATTTACACAAGATGGTGTAACTTCAGAAACTTGTGCTATTAGAGACTACCAATAAACTATAATATTTATTACAGACTACCAAAAAACTGATTTTTCCATTTAAATAAAATAGCCTACTACATAATCTTCACTATAAATACAATGATTCCAAAATATCATACTTCCACTACAAATGTTCAAAATATAAAAAACAAGTCCATATCTTCAACAACCCCATTTAAGCCTTCGAATCCACTCAGAGTAACTGTAACATAATAAAAGGAATCAAATCAGTTTCCAAACAACAACACTATCACGTTCCAACAGTTTATTTTAAACACCAGCACCAACCGCATGTTTCTTCCTGATAATCCAAGTATTGTGATATGTTGTCAGTTATATTTCTATGTTCCCTACATATCAAGATAATGTAAGCAATAGACATATCAAAAATAGAAAAATAAAAAATAAAAGCATAACTGACTCCACAAAAAATCACATGTTTGCTCGAAAATTGTCAACTTTTGTGTGGATTACTGATTTAAATTTTGAAGTGGCAGAGGGGATGGTAAAACAAATATTTGTTTGATTATATTAAATTGAAGTTGGCTAAACTGGAGATTTTTTAATCATGTAGGCAAGCTTTGTTTAGAGATTGGACTATAATAGTTAGATTGTTGTGACTAAACATGGTTTGGGTGACAACTGAGGGATATTAATTTCAGACAATATCTTAACTTTGTTGCGTTCTTGTAAGGCTAATTCACCTATTCTCAGTTTCTACTTGTAGCCAGTTTCTCCATCAAATAATCACATGTTCACTCGAAATTTTCATAACAAGCCAAAAATTTACTCCACAGAAAACAATATGTTTACTCATAACAAACCAGAAATTTTCATCACGATCACATGTTTACTCGTAACAAACCAGAAATGTACTCCACATAAAACAATATACTTCCCATGTTGTTGGGTCTCATTGGGGAGGCAGGAGAGCTCGCGGGAGGGAGGGGAGGCCGTGGGGAGGGGATGTCGCAAGAAGGAGGGGGGGAAGGGGACGCCGTCAAAGGTAGGGCTATAAAAAGATCGAACCGGACTGATGGACCGGACAGGACCGGACCGGTTGAAGTTCGGTCTGGTCCGGTCCAAAATATATATGGACCGAATGATTCCGGTCCGGTCTCGGTCCAAGAGATTTGTCTCCTTGGACCGGATCGGATCAAACCGATCTCCTAAACTTTTTTTTTTAATATATGTATATATAAATAATAGAATATAAATTTTAATATTAATATTAATATAGATTAATATAAAAAATATTAATATATAATATATAATATATATTAACATATTAATATATAATATATACTCTTATAATATTAACATATTATAATTTATAATAGTTGACTAGTTATAGTATAAAAATATAAATTATAATATATCTACATAGAGTATTAGTAATAGCTTATAAATAATAAGTGTATTATTATTGTTTAATATATTATTACTAATTTATCACTATTTATTAACATATAAATATATAATATACTAATATACTAATATAATAGTGTTATTAGTTATAGTTTACTAACATACTTAATATATAATATATACTCTTATAATATTAACCTACTTAATATATACTCTTATAATATATTAAGAGTAAGTTTTTTTAATACCTTTGGTTTAAATATGTGATAAATACGTAAATTGGGCTAAAAAGAATTAGATTTGGGTAAAAAAAAAATTTGATTATTACATAATTTAAAATTAAATTTAGCCCATTAAATCATATGGGGTACCCCTGGACCGGACCGAACCGCCCCTAGACCGAATTGGACCGGACCGGTATGGACTGAATAGGAGTTCGGTCCGGTCCAGGGTGAGAGAATTTTTGGACCAAATGGAATCGGTCCACAAATTTTCTAGACCGGACCGGATCATTTACACCCCTAGTCAAAGGTCACCGTGGCATCCATGGAGGGGAGGGAGGGAACTCGAGGGTTTTTCTGATCTCTTTGTGTGCACAAAACCTAAAATGAAAATGATTTGGTGCGTGCAAGTGTAAATCATTAATTTGTGAAATTCAGATGTGTTCAATTCTAATTGGTGTTTGTTTTTCTCATAAAAATGGGTAAGACCTGCCTAAAGAGGGACACATTTGAGAATACCAGATACACGCTAGAAGTGCATTGAACGAGACAAAAATGACCCAAAGTAGCAATTGAACCGAACCTGACAAAAGAAAGAAAATGAACCTACCAAGACAATGGTGATTTAACAACACCACATTAGCAATTGCCACGTGGCATGCCATATATAAAAAGCAGTAGAAACTGAAAAAACAAGACATTACAAGTTTTTAGGTTATTGTTAAGATTCAAGACACCAACATTCTCAAAGCAAACAAATGCAAAAACATTACAGAGATGTAACAACATCCAACTAGAGATTGCGTCGTGGGTAGGTTTTGCCCCACAAATTATTCTCATAATAATATGTATTCTCAAAGTGAAGTATGTTTGAGAAACTAAGTTTCAGTTTCAACTGATGAATTTGATCCTACAATATATTTTGTCTTTCGTAGATCATTCTTGTTTAGTTACCGAATGACTTACTGATATCTCCAAGTAATCCCAAGTGCTCAAAACCTGTAACACAAAACATATAATAAATGTTAAAAGCTCAAATGAAACAAGCATTGAAATAGGAATGATATTTTCTGTAGATATAACAAGCTAACATACCTCTTTCCCCAAATGGAAAAACAACATAATGAAGCAAAATTAAGGAACTTATCATCGTGAATGTCATAAACATACAGAGATAATGTTGATGGTTGGAGTTGAGACCACCGTTGATGGTGGAGAATGTTGTAACTTGGACTTGTGCCATTTTGAATGGACATAATGTTGTTTGGGTATAATTGCGGTAATGATTAGCAAAGTATGCAATTGACAAATAAAAATTGATTTGATAGAATCTAAGACTTTAGATACAAAGATAATGTTGATGGTTAGAGTTGAAACCACCACTGATAGTGGAGAATGTTGTGACTTGGACTTGTGCCTACTTCTGAATTTACATAATGCTGTAAAGTATGCATTGGCAAATAAAATTGATTTGATAGAATCTACTACTTAGAGCACTGGCATTGGATTAGCCAAATATTTTCTTCAAAAAGTACAACTTTGCACAAATATAAAAAAAAAGTGTCATCTTTGATTAAAAAAAAAATGACACTTTTGAGTATGGCAAAAGATAAAAAGTTACTTTTTGTTTTGAAAAGTGAATAGTAAAATATCAAAACTCTTCAAAATTTTGATAAAAAATGACAAATTTGAAGAGTTTTGATGTTTTACTATTCACTTTTCAAAACAAAAAGTAACTTTTTACCTTTTGCCAAACTCAAAAGTGTCATTTTTTTTATTATTATCAAAGATGGCATTTTTTTTTTTTTTTTTATATTTGTGCAAAGTTGTACTTTTTGAAGAAAATATTTGGCTAATTCAATGCCAGTGCTCTTAGAAGGGACATTTTGATTTCTTTGATGCAATTTTATGTGATCATTGATATTAATCAAGACAAGGTTCTGCGAAGAAAACCGTTTTCTGCATTCTTCCTCTCTACTATTAATTCACTAATTTAAAGTGGTTGTGTTTTACTGTTTCATTTCCCACTTGTAAAGTGAATTTGCCCGTAGTACATTTTTTTCTAAAATGAAAAGGATAGCCTCGGGCAACCGGAAGTAACTTTCCTACTTGGGCACGACGATTGTAGCACCCTACCCACTAGGCTGGATAGGAGGTGCCTAGATGGCAAGACTCAATAGAGTGCTCCCTCAAGTTAGGTTTGAGCTATAGCTTAGACTACAGCCCTACTAGAGAAATTCAATAAATCTTTAGGCAACTAATACCAATAGTTTAAGGTGAAGCTATATTTGGATTTGAACATAGGACCTAGTATACGTCAAACCATTTTGAAGAATTCACCACCATTGCCTATAGTGTAACCATAATAATAAAGCCTCTAGTTCCTCCCCAACTAGGTGCCTCCTCACAAAAGGGGTTACATTGACCAAGTCCGGGCTATTGTTTACTATAAACAGAGGCCTCCACAAAGTTGTAAGACCATGTATAACGGGCTAACGCTACCAACGCCAAAAGGTCAAGGAAGTTCCCCTGCCATCACATCACTCATTTTATTTACTTGATCACTCCAATGCTTTGTGTACTAGCCTTGGACAAGTACATCCTCTTCCAAAGAGCCTTAGACTTTTATAAGGCACTCAATAGGAGCCAAAGGTGTTTCCTAGGTAGGAAAAATACCTTTAGATTATCATTGTCATTTTACGGGAAAGAAACGACAGAAAAGAGCTTATGCTAGCTAGAAACACAAGTATAATATATATATATATATATAGAGAGAGAGAGAGAGAGGGAGGAGTGCACAGATAATTATAATTGGCATCAGGTAGGGCTGTAAAAAGATCGAACTAGACCAGACCGGGATCGGACTGGACCGGTTGGAATTCGGTTTGGTCCGGTCCAAAATATATATGGACTGAATGATTCCGGTCCGGTCCCCGTCCAAGGGATTTCTCCCTCTGGACCAGACTAGACCGGACTGAACCCCTAAATTTTTTTTTTTAATATATGTATATATAAATAATAGTATATAAATTTTAATATTAATATTAATATAGATTAATATAAAAGATATTAATATATAATATATATATTAACATATTAATATATAATATATACTCTTATAATATTAACATATTATAATTTATAGTAGTTGACTAGTTGTAGTATAAAAATATAAATTATAGTATATCTATATAAAATATTAGTAATAACTTATAAATAATAAGTGTATTATTATTATTTAATATATTATTACTAATTTATCACTATTTATTAACATATAAATATATAATATACTAATATAATAGTGTTATTAGTTATATAGTTTACTAACATACTTAATATATAATATATACTCTTATAATATACTAAGAGTAAGTTTTTTTAATATTTTTTGACTTAAATATGTGATAAATACGCAAATTGGGCTGAAAATAATTAAATTTGGGCCAAAAAAATATTTGATCATTACAGAATTTTAAATTAAATTTAACCCATTAAATTATATGGGGTACCCCTAGAGCGGACCGAACTGCCCCTGGACTGAACTGGATCGGACCGGTATGGACCAAATAGGAGTTTGGTCCGGTCCAGTGTGAGATAATTTTTGGACCAAATAGAATCGGTCCACAAATTTTTCAGACCGGACTGGACCATTTACACCCCTAGCATCAGGTGTCGAGGAATAGCGTCTTGACTAATTCATAATTATAATTGGCATCAAGTGTCAGGGAACGACTAATCCTAGAGAAGTGTAGAAATCAGGGAATAGCGTCCCAACTAATATTGGAAGAGTGCAAAAATGCCAGAAAACTCTCTCTCTCTCTCTCGGTACATTTTTTTGTTTCCAAATTTTTATTCTTCTTCTCTGTTGAGTTTGGGTTGCTTGCGAAGGATGGTGGATGGGTTTATAAGGATAGAGCAATA
Organism: Platycarya longipes; assembly: GCA_036559045.1. Taxonomy (NCBI): domain Eukaryota; kingdom Viridiplantae; phylum Streptophyta; class Magnoliopsida; order Fagales; family Juglandaceae; genus Platycarya; species Platycarya longipes. Next base: position 32,230,087 of record CM071790.1, read on the forward strand.
AAGTTCAAGTTTTTCTCACTTTCTAAGGATGGGATCTACTGGTCATCTCTGAGAAAAGTTGGAGGGTGAAATCAAAACTATTACTGGGTCCTTCAACAATGCGCTGGTTGGCGAAGGCTTTGGAAAATTATTTGAAGGAGAAATGTGATTTTTCAGCCGCTATTAGGGAAGGGTAGCCACAACTTCATTGCTCGGCGTTGCTTGAATGGTCGTGGTCAATATATGGCAGTGGTGGAATATAGGGGTGCTGGTTGAAGAAACTTTACCTTTATGCCTAAATAGAGGGAAGACAGAGGGTGAAAAGGATGGGGGATGCTCTTTGGGAGTTTCTCCAGTAAGGGAGGGCCTCAGCTAGTGAGGGAGCTCCAATACCACCAGCAATAAAGGTGCCACCTTTCTCTTACAAGGAGATGCTGTTGGTAGAGCATCCTCATCAACCTTTAGGAAGGTAGCCAGGACAAAGTGGTGGTGACAAGGTACACCAGAGAGAATGCCACAACTTTGGCACTAATAAATGCTTTCAGGGTGACCAGAGGTAAGGTGGGAGTAGACATACAGGTGGCATGGACAAAGGGGATGTCCATAGAGCTTTGCTAGACATGCAGGGGCAATTATGCATGCTGCAAAACCAGGTGAAGTGGCTATTAAATTGTGTCGAACTCAAAGGGGGACAATGGGGATGGAGGAGAGGGTCGAACTCTCTATACACATGGGGGGGAAATGGCTAGATAGTATTTCAGGCATGTCCCAAGTCTAGACCCAAGGAAAGGGGGCCCTAATTAGAAAAAAATGGCTTATTAGAGGGGTGGATTGGCTCGATAATATCAGGGTTGGCCCGTGAACTGCAATACCTAATAGGCCTAGCATGTAGAGGCCCTAGCGCACAGGTATCTCAAGGGCTGGAGATGGGCTTCAACCCGTCGAACCCCCTCCTATATGGAGGATTCACAAGGATGGAACCCGCTAGCCCATGACTGACGGCAACCCAACTATGGCAACAACTTCGACAAAATTGCGACCAGTCGTGGGTCCACTAACGGTGGTCCAAACGGCATCAGCAATGAAGGAAAACCTAGTGGCAAGGTTGAGTAAAGAGAAAACCAACAAGTTCCCACCACCACATGTCATTACCTCAATTCCATGCGGCCAGAAACTGCTGATGACCATGATGACAACACCACTTCCCCAGTTGGAGGCCCCTATTCATCTTGAGGAGCATCTCGAGTCCATCTCGGTGGGTGGGGCTTTCTTTAAACTTGTGTTGGGGTGGAACGAGAGGGGCTTCCTCATAAATTTCCGATGATCTTGATGGCAGCACCACCTTCCCAGACAGAGGCCCCTACTCATCTCAAGGAGCATTTTGAGTCCATCTCAACAGTAGGGGCTTTTTCTCAAAAGCTCGTGGTGAGGTGGTTGTGGTGGAAATGGTTGACGATGGGCTATCTCAGAGGCTTGGACATGTATCATGGTCCTTGAAACCCAGTTTTCCATTAGTAATGTTGTGGTTGAATGGGAAGGCAGAAACTTATTTAGAAAGAAAGGGGGTGACATCTCATATGAAGTGGGTTCCCAACGAAGGGGAGCCTATCCTGTTGAGTTGTAAGTTACCAAATGAATCCAAATGTCGGATTGGGTGCTCAAAAGGGTGAAGAAAATTCAATACTACGTGTGAATGGAGTGTGTGGGTTTCGAAGAGTAGTTTATTGCCTTACCAACTACTATTGAAGTGACTCACTCACAGTCAAAGAAATCAAGGTCTAAAAAACAGCGGGAGTTCAAGCATCTAACTTGGTCGATGAACTATTAGGGAAGCTCAAGTCATGATAGATCCAAGGGAAAGGGGCTTGCCTCTCCATAATGAAGTCAGAAATTGTGTCTTAGAATATCAGCAAATTGAATGGGACAACTAAGCGACTTCATATAAAAAATTTGCTTCGGGAATAGAGGGCAGTCATAGTTTGCTTATAAGAAACTAAGTTAAATTTTGTTTCTAGGCGGATAGTGTAGAGTGTTTAAAGTTGTACGTATGCAGATTGAATTTATTCTGCATCAAATCCTCAAGTGGAATCCTAGTAATGTGGGACAAAAGAGTTGAGGAAAAAATGGAGTTTGTAGGGGAGTACACTGTGACATGTTCTTTTAAGAGAGTGGCATATTATTTTTTGTGGACTTTCGCAAGTTTATACATACCAAACCTAGACAACAATAAAAGACTCTTATAGGAGGAACTTGTAAGGTTACATAGTTGGTGGGTGCTTACCCGGTGCATTGAAGGGGATCTCAATGTCATCAAATTCTCTAGTGAACGATCGGGAGATGGTAGGATGCATCCAACAATGTCTGATTTTCAAATTGTATCTTTGACTTAAATCTATTAGACATTCTTCTCATGAGGGGCACTTGGTCAAATAAACAATCATAGTCCCTGTTGGATATATTTTTAATCTCATCGGAGTGGGAAGCGCACTATCCGGAAGTGTGCCAAAAGATGTTGAAAAGTAGAGTTGTGGATAAGGTCAAGCAATAGTGGTCTTCTTATCAGATTCATGGTATCCCGTCCTTTGGATGATCTTAAGCTTTGGAATTCCCAGTCTTTAGGAGATATAGGGAAGCAAAAGAATTCCATGGTGGAGGAGTTGCTATAGTTTGAGAAGATAATTGAGACTAGAGTCCTTTCGCCAAAAAATTTATCGCAAAGATGGAGTTGGTTTCAGAATTGGGGAAAGTATAATCTTTGGAGGAGATTTCTTGCCACTAGAAGTCGACAGCATTGTGGTTAAAAAAATGGGACCGTTGCACAAATTTTTCCACAAAGTTGCCAACTCTCATAGAATCAATAATAGTATTGAAATGCCGAATATTAATGGTATTGAATGCAAGAAGGCCCCTATGATTTAGGATCATGTGGTGGATTTCTATGAACAACTGTTTAGAGAACGAGAGGGTTGGAGACCAAGACTTGAAGGCCTCAATTTTGATTTTATTGAGCCTCAGGCAATGGCTTGGTTGTAGCGGCCTTTTGAAGAAGAGAAAGTTTATATATAACGTAGTGAGACACATGGTTAAAGATAAAGCCCCAAGTCCGAACGGCTTCTCGATGGGCTTCTTCCAATCATGCTGGGAGGTAGTGGGAAAGAATAACATAAATGTGTTCCAGGAAATATTCTCGGTTGAAAAGTTTGACAAAAACTTAATTGCTACTTTTATTGCACTAATCCCAAAGAAGATTGACCATTAGAGATTAAGAATTTTTGGCCCATTAGCCTTGTTAATGGGGTGTATAAAATTATCTCTAAGGCATTTGTCAACAGATTAAAAGAGGTTTTGGGTAAGATCATTACGAAGCCTTAAAATGCATTTGTTAGGGGTCAGTAAATTCTTGATTCAATCATTATAGCGAATGAGGCCTGGATAATGGATTAAAGGCTGGCTCCACAAGGGTATTTGCAAATTAGATATGGAGAAGGTATACGACCATGTAAACTACGACTTCCTACCATTTTTGCTAGGGAGATGTAGTTTTGGAATTAGATGATATACGTGGATTAGTTGGTGCATCTCAACTGCAATATTCTTAGTATTGATTAATGGATGCCCTACCGAAATGGATTAGTTGGTGCATCTCAATGGCAAGATTTTTAGTATTGATTATGGCTACCCTATCGGCTTCTTTAGTAGCGCTCGAAGTCTAAGGCAAAGAGATCCATTGTCCCAACTTCTCTCTGTTATCATTATGGAGGCATTGAGTAGGATTATCTCAATGGTGATTACAAATGGGTTTGTGGCTAGATTTTCAGTTTGTAACCCTAATAAAGGCATTATTACTTTGTCACATTTACTTTTGCAGATGACACGCTCCTATTCTATGAGGTAGATCAAAACCAATTGAAGGCTTTGAAGGCTCTTTGACTATACTTCAAAGTAACATTAGGCTTGAAGTGAATTTTGACAAGTCAGAGTTAGTGGCAATGGAGAACATCAGCAATACTCAGAAGCTAGCTAGTATACTTGGGTGCAAGGCAGTCTCTCTTCCCATGACTTATTAAGGACTACCTTTGAGGGCTGCCTCAAGAGCCTCATCCATTTGGGATTCAGTTATTGAGAAGATAGGAAGTAAACTGGCATGGTGAAAGAGATTATATCTGTCGAAAAATGGCTCGTTGACTCTTATTAAGAGTATCCTTTCTAACTTACCTACAGATTTTTGTCTTTGTTCCCAATCCCTGCATGTGTGGCAGCCCATATTGAAAAACTTTATCGTGATTTCTTATGGAGTCGCATGGGGGATGAATTCAAGTTCCACCTAATGAGTTGGGACAAGGTGTGTAGATTAGTGGGGCCAATGGTGTGGGAATGTAGAAGCACATTAGGAGTGGGTGGGGGGATTTTAATCGCCATTCTAAATTGGTCCCAAATCAAGTTTTGGAGGGACATATGATGTAGAAAGGAAGCCTTGAAGGATTCTTTTCTAGAGGTTTTCCAAGTGTCTCGTAATCAAGAAGCTTCAGTAGCAGACCTCTTGCTTCGATTAGGAGACCAAGTGCAGTAAAATGTCACTTTTAGTAGAGTAGCGCAAGATTGGAAAGTAGACAACTTTGAGACTTTTTTCAGCCTACTATATTGTGTGAAGCCGAACAGACAACAAGCTGATAGGCTGTGGTGGACTCCCATGGGTAAGGGTACATCTCCAGAGGAACGTTGAACTTTATTTTTCGGTACTTCATTTCTATGGGCCATAGCATTAGATTTTAATAGCCTAAATTTTCATGAATTTCTTGTCTACCATCTTGTGTACTTGGCTTTCCTATCTCTATTAATAATATTATCATTTACTTATAAAAAAATTTTAATTAAAGAGGCCCTATTACTTATTTAGTTTAACTGATGGAATTCTAGCAATTAGAAATTTAACAAGGTTATGAAACAACCTTCAAGAGAAGGCCACCTAGACGGCCTTAGGAAAATACACCGCCCAGTCCAAAGACCTCCATTAGCGCCAAACTGGGTGCCCATGCTACCACTTTAATTTCCTGCCTAATAGCAGTAAGTTGCTAGGGAAATTCCTAGCTAATGTGATAACCCATAGGGCTGTAAAAGGGAATTCTTGATTATGCAACATTAAGATGCTGCCATAAAACTCCCAGCCCCATACCTATTCTACCCCTTTAAATAGAAAACTGTGCATACCCAGTTTTTCTTTTCAATCAATTAAGTCTTATGTCTTTTCCTTTTCCTTCTCCTAGTTACCCTCGGGCACGGACTTTGCACTTTCAAAATATATTTTTTTTTAGTATTATTAGTGTTTTGAAATTTTGAAAGTTGAATTATTTATTTATTTGGTGTGGAAATTTGATAAAGTTGTGGTGATTAGATGTAAGTTGAGAAGAGTTATGAAAACAAACAAAACCTTCATAAAATTTTCATATCAAAATAAAAGTATTATCACATTTTCAAAGGAAATTCTAATAGCTGAATGGAACATTGTACCTTTATGCTTCAAGTGGAATAATTCAGAGGGAGAGAAATGCCAAGACTATTGACAAAACTGAAGTCTCACTGCTTTAAATAGAAATCATCATTTTACATATTACCTTTCCAAATGGATGAGAAAGACATGAGGTTTTAGTTATGCCGTTTTAGATTTTTCTATAATTTTGTTGTTTGAGTAATATTCAAAGAAAAAAGTTATACGAAATCCGGCATATCAGAAAGTCCCAGACCTTCAGATCTTCAAGATTTAGCTGCTTTACTGCTTGAAACCATTCACATTAGCTGGCACTCTCTTTCTCTCTCCAGATTGCATGCACTTCATCAGTCCGAAACCGCTGGGTGAATGTTGATTCCTCCAGTGTAGTTGATGTACCATGAGCATAAGCAAGGAGACCAGTATATGCAATCATTGCCCCATTATCGATACAATACCTGTCATCAGTAGCAAACAACCTTCCACCACGCTCAGAGCACATGGTTCGCATCATATCCTGCAGGCGCTCATTGCAACCAACACCACCAACAATAAGAATATCTTTCGTGTCACAGTGTGCCATTGCCCGTTCTGTAATCTCTACAAGCATTGCAAACACAGTTTCCTGCACACAACACTTGTACCTGAATTAATTTAAGTAGAATTTTTTTTTTCAGATATATGAGTTAAAAAAGGAGAACAAGAAAAGATCGAGGCCCTAGTACAAAAGAATCATGTGAATATTCTTCCTAGCGGGTGAGCTAAACTCTTGAGAGGATAAGCATTAAAACACGATTGGCATCCATGATGACGAAACTCAAAATGACTGGTATATGAAGAATAACCAGATTCAAATACAAAAATATATATCTCAATAGTTTTGTCGTCGGCAAAGATGTAAATGGTCCTGATTTAACATACCTGCAAGGAGTAGCACAAGTCTGCAGGGGTGCACTCATTATTTTTTAGCTTCTCCACAGCAGTGGCTTCAATATAGCTCAATATTCCACTGAAAGATACATCCATCCCTTTGACAACGTAAGGAAGGTCTATAAACAATTCTCCTTTCTTCGCAAGCTGGTGAAGAGACGCATAATATCATACATGTCATGATAGAAGCATTTCTATCACATTATTCTACTGAACAAATATCAGGAAACCAAGCTCCAGGGGAGGGGGAAAAGTGTCAGTACAGCAAGTATAACCACAGCCCAACCTTTTTTCAACTTTGGACTTAAATCAAATGCACACCAAAGCCTTAAAGAACTTGTTGCCAGAATTTCCTGCAACTTCAAACCCACTTTCCTGCAAATTTTAAGCCAATCTTTTTGCAGCTTAATTTTAACCATAAACCCTCTCTATCCTATACTTCTTCCCTTATCTTTGGGGCAATTTCTAGGAAAGTTGATGAGGACATCTTCCATTTATGTTTTATTTACTTATGTATTATTTATTTTATTTTATTTAGACTTGTATTAATGGGCTTAGGTCATCCTCTATTTGTGTTTTTATTTTACTTGGACTTGTCATGATGGGCTTGGATTATTGCAGCCCATTGGCTTTTAGGGTTTGTTGTTTTACTATTTAAGGGATGTAATGAGACTAGAAGAGGTAGACTATGATAATATTGAATTGAAGAGCTATTGCAGCCGTCGCCTCCCAACTCCTTTCTTCTTCTCCTTCTTCCTCTTGGTTTCTCCCTCTTCTCAGCTCCTTCTTCCCCCTTTTCTATCTAATATTATTCTATTTCTTATTATTTTTGTACTATCCTACATCAAATTTGGTATCAAGAGCCATTTCTACTGTTTTCTTAAACAACAGCGTAACTCTCAGACCTCATCGTTTCCGTCAAACAACAACATTAACTCTCAAAGTCTCTTTAGTCATCACTACCACGGTTCAAAAACACCCATTGCATGACTCAGAACCCACCGACCAAGCTACCCCTAGTTCCTTGCGCGCTATCGGTAGTCTCTGGGTCACCTCTTGCATCAGAAATCGTTGACCAGCCCGATAAACGTCAAATACATTTGTTGACAGCAGCATAACTCAGCCCAGTTTGAACGAAACTTCAAAAAAAAAAAAGGATTCGAGAGCGAGAGAGAAGCAATGTCGTGGCAACTCACCAGGTTCATCCTTGCGCGCGACGTGTAAGGTGACTTTCGGTGCCGTTTCTACGTGGGTCTTGCTCGGTGCCGTTGGTCGGCGCCTTCTGTTCTCATTTCCAAGGCTTTCGGAGCCTCAAGCTGCCGGAAATCCATCGGGCTCCCCTGTCGACACCTTCTGTGTTGACTCCTGCTCTTCCGACGACACCAACTACTCGACCGAACACCCTGGCTCTGTCAAGCGACGCTAGAGGCTTCCCGTTACATGTGTTTTGGTCCCTTGATGCGTTCTCGACCACTTGAGCTCTCAAAAGATCGGTGTGTTCTGTCTAGCGAAGGGAAGTGGTTGTTTCCTCACTATTTTTGGTTTTACGCTTATAGTTCATTCTAAAATGCATTAATATGTTTTTGTGTTGCTGATTACTATAGCATCCTACCCCACAGCCCATTTCAACAGACTCAGATTGATTTAGGCCTCATATTTATTTTAGCCCATTTACTCAGCACTTAGATTTGGTTACTTCCTAGCTTTGTGATTTTGTGCTCTCATTTTCCTAACTGTACTCATGCTTTCTTCTCTCATTAGTTCTTGAAAAAAAAAAAAAAAAAACCTACGTGAATAGATTTTTGTAATTGATATTTGGTCCTTGCTTTGTCTTTTAAAATATCAGCACTACTCGTTTGTATTATTTGGATTTACTTAATTCAAAAAAAAAAAAACAATAATTAAATTTTGCTTAAGTCGATATTTTTCATTACTCGTAATTGTTGCTTATTTGATCTCAATTGCATTTCATTTAGCTAGTATGCATTGCATGCAACTGCGTAGTGGTCGTTTTGTCAACTCTAGTTGTACAACCTTGACCATGGACCCCTCCCAACTTGAGGCCCTCACCCGACAATTAGAGCACTTACAGGCTCAATTAGCAGCTGTCCAGACTGAGATGGCTACTACTCGCAAAGAAAACACACCTAGCAACTAGGGTGAACAATTTTGAGCAACCCCCGCATTCGTCTAACACGAACAATTCTGAGGCACCCCGTAATAGGCATCATCATCGTCGACGAGACGATCATCACCACTTTAGGCGTGATCGTAGGGATAGGAATCACGATCATGAGCGAGAACAAGACCATTATCGTCAGGGTACTCAGTCTCCCCCTCGCAATGAAGAGCGTCTCTTCAGAAATATTAAGTTAGATGCCCCTACTTTTGATAGTTGTCTAGATCCGTGGACTTTTACTCAATGGGTTGGGGATATGGATCGCTTCTTCACCTAGTATGGGGTCTCGAAAGACCGAAGAGTTCAATTTGCTAGTTTGAAATTATCTAGCACGGCTCAACTTTTTTGGGAAAGTATTAAGGATCTCCTTGAGAGGCATCGTGCGCCTCCTGTAGAGAGTTGGGAAGAAATGAAGCGTCGTCTTCAAGAGAAGTACTTACCCCGATCTTATATAAGCAATTTGTTAGACCAGTGGAATGCCCTTACTCAGGGTAATTGGCCCGTGACCGAATATGTCACTCGATTCGATGAGTTTCGAATGAGATGTCATGTCATTGAGGATGAGGCTGCCCTTGAGTAGGTTTAGGCAAGGTCTCAAAGATGATCTTAGACGTGAACTTGTCCTTCGGGGTGTCTTGAATCTTAACTACGCTTATTCTATGGTCCAAGATTATGAGTCAGTTATGAAGGCCTCATATGGAAGGCGTAGTGACAACCGTCCTCCCCCCTCCTCGACATTCACTCCTCCCCCTAAGTCTCTCCTAGAACCTCTCCCGTTGAATGTTCTTCCCACACGGGAGGATAAGGGCAAAGGTCCTAAACTTCCAAGGACTGCCTCTCGTTCTCTGTGTTTCAAGTATAAGAATTTTGACCACATTGTCCCGAATTGTCCTAGTCGAACCTTAGTCATTGAGGAGTGTGAAAGTGTAGCTGATGAACCACTAGAGGATCAAGTTTATGAACCCAATCTTGAAGAGTTTAATGATTTAGATAATGATGATGGTACCTTTGTAGGATGCATCCAGACCCTCCCTATGGGTTTAGGTCATGTATCCCTTGTTCCTGAAACACCTAGGTTAAGTGTTGTGCGTTGCACCCTTACCCAACCCAAAGACGCTGATGATTGGCGCTGTCATGCCATCTTTCATACTTATATCAAGATCAATAATAAAGGTTGTAAGGTCATTGTGGATAGTGATAGTTGCATCAATGCAGTTTCTGTGGCTACCGTATCCTGTCTTAGATTGAAGCCAGTCCCTCACCCTCAACCATATAATGTCTCTTGGGTTGACACTTCCTCCATTGCTGTGAATGAGCGTTATCTGGTTCCTATCCAGTTCCTCGAATATAAGGATCATATATGGTGTGACGTCATTCCTATGAATATCGGTCATGTCATTCTGGGTTGACCTTGGTTGTTTGATTTGGATGTGACCATCCATAGTCGGTCCAATTCATGTTCCTTTGTGTTTAATGGTAAGAAAATTCATCTCAACCCTTTACCCCCAACACATGTTGGCCACATCAAGCAAAGAAAGTTGTGGAGCGGAAAGGGCTACACATCATTAGCCCTATTGAGTTTGAGCGTACACTTGTGGGTGAGTCTGTTGTTTTTGCAGTGATTGTTATGGAGGTCCCGTTAGAGCCTCCAGTAGTTGCCCCTACGGAAGTCTAGGTCTTTCTTCAAGGCTTTTAAGATGTCTTCCCTGAGAACCTCCCTAATCAGTTACCCCTATAGCGAGACATCCAACATGCCATAGATCTTGTCCCAGGAGCCTCTCTTCCAAATCTACCTCATTATAGGGTGAATTCTACTGAGCATGCTGAGCTCTAGAGACAAGTGGATGATCTTCTCCAAAAAAGGCTTTATCCGAGAGAGTTTTGAGTCCTTGTTGAATTCCCGCCCTCTTGACCCCTAAGAAAGATGGCTCTTAAAGGATGTGCATTGATAGTCGTGCTATCAATCGGATTACAGTGAAGTACCGTTTTCCCATCCCTAGGCTTGATATGCTAGATATGATGGTTGGTGCCACGATATTTTCCAAAATTGATTTGAAGAGCGGGTATCATCAAATTAGGATTCGCCCCGGTGACGAGTGGAAGACGGCTTTCAAGACAAATGATGGTCTTTATGAGTGGTTAGTCATGCCTTTTGGACTAACCGATGCCCCGAGTACTTTTATGGAAGTGATGACACAAGCTCTCTGATCTTTCATAGGCAAGTTTCTTCTTATTTATTTTGATGATATCTTCATCTACAGCAGGACCAGGGAACAACACTTAGATCATCTCACATAGGTTTGTTCTACCCTTTGCAAGACAAACCTATATGCTAATGCAAAGAAGTATTCTTTCTTCACTGATGGAGTTGTCTTCCTAGGATTCATTGTGTCCTTCATTGGAGTGTCTGCTAACCTTACTAAGATTCAAGCCGTTGTTGGTTGGCCTGAACCCAAGACTATCCATGACGTCAGGAGCTTTCATGGCCTTGCGACCTTTTATCGTCGTTTCATCACGGGGTTTAGCACGATCATGGCTCATATCACAGAGTGCATGAAGAGAAGGGAATTCCGTTGGACATCAGAGGCGGCAAAGGCCTTTCAGTTAGTTAAGAAACGAATGACAGAGGCCCCTGTCATGCGTCTTCCTGATTTTTCCAAAATTTTTGAGGTCGAGTGTAATGCTTCCGGGGTAGGAATCGGTAGAGTTCTTAGCCAAGAACGCCACCAAGTTGCTTATTTTAATGAGAAGTTGAATGATGCTAAGCAACGGTTGTCTACTTATGACAAGGAGTTGTACGCGGTTGTGCAGGCTTTGCGCTATTGGCACCATTATTTGTTGCCTCAGGAGTTTGTTCTTTATTCAGACCATGAAGCCTTCCGCTACCTTAACTCCCAGAAAAGGTTAAATTTTAGGCATGGACGTTGAGTTGAATACTTGCAAACTTACTCATTTGTTTTGAAGCATAGGAAGGGTGTTGAGAACCAAGCAGCTGATGCTTTGAGCCGCCGTGTCTCCCTTTTGTCCATCTTAGATATCAAGGTCATATGTTTTGAGAGACTCAAGGAGGAGTATGTGTCTTGTCCTGATTTTAAGGATATTTTTCTCACCTTGCAGAGTGGGCACTCGAACATCACTGATGGTTTCCCCCTTGAGGAGGGCTATCTCTTCAAGTCCAATAAATTGTGCATCCCATGTACTTCAGTTCGGGACTTCATGGTTTGGGAAGTCTATGCAGGAGGCTTGGCTGGACATTTTGGACGAGATAAGACCATTGATGAGGTTGAACGTCAATTTTACTGGCTTAGTCTAAAGAAGGACGTGGCTAAGATAGTTAGCACCTGTCACAAATATCAATTGGCTAAGCAAAAGAGACAAAACACTGGTCTCTACACACCTCTCCCCGTTCCTAGTTGTCCTTGGCAAGACGCCAGTATGGATTTTGTGTTAGGACTTCCACGCACGCTGAAGAAGCATGATTCCATCTTTGTGGTAGTAGACCGTTTCTCAAAAATGGCTCACTTCATCCCTTGTAGCAAGACTTCAAATGCGTTTAGGGTTGCTAGGTTGTATTTTGACGAGATTGTCAAGCTGTATGGCCTTCTTAAGACGATTGTGTCAGATAGGGATGTCCGTTTCACTAGTCATTTTTTGAGAACCCTCTAGCATATGGTTGGTACCAAATTGAAATTCTCCACTGCTTATTATCCTCAGACTGACGGTCAAATTGAAGTTGTCAACCGCAGCCTGTGCAATTTATTGAGGTGTTTGGTCCAAGAGAATCTTCGGAATTGGGATTTGATCCTCCCTACGACCCAAATTGCCTATAACAGTTCGCTAAATAGGTCCCTAGGTATGAGCCCATTTGAAGTTGTTCATACTTTTAAGCCTAAGAAACCTTTAGACCTTATCCTCATGTCCCCTCATGCTAGTGTGTCTGTGTTAGCTGAGTCTTTTGCACAACATCTTCATGACTTGCATATCGAGATCAATAAACAACTTGAAGCTAGTAATGCATCATATAAACTTCGAGCTGATTTGCATAGACAACATGTAGAATTTAATATTGAGGATTATGTCATGATCCGAATTAGACTGGAACAGCGTCCACCAGGATCTGCTTCCAAATTACAAGCGCATAGTGCTAGTCCTTTTAAAATTTTAAAGCAAGTTGGTCCAAATGCATATGTCATTGATCTTCCATCCCATTTTAGTTGCCACTCCACCTTCAATGTTGAGGACTTAGTTGCTTTCAAAGGACACTTTAATCCCTCTGATGACCCTCTTTTACCTCCATCTGTGAATCTCGACCCTGAAACTTCTACTCTTACACCATTACCATCTATCATAGCACACAAAGATAAAATTGATACTATTTTAGATGAACAGATTGTGTTGACAAATGATGGAGAAGTGCAACGCTTCCTTGTTCTTTGGGTAGGTCGAGCTGGGTCTCACCGTTCATGGATCTCCAGAGAGATGCTTCAGCAGCTTGATCCAGACTTATTGGAGATTTACAGGAGTCAGCAAGATCTTCCGTGGTCGGGATTATCTTCCATCCATCCTGGCGCAATTGGTGGGGGTTCAAGATTCAGACCGCCACTCACACGTATTTATGGGCGTCGAAAGAATATTGCTCAACCACTTAGCTTATGGCTAGGTAGTTGAGTGCGCCCTCTGTTGCATTGTCAACTCGATAGAGTCTAGTTTTTCTCTCACCCCGAGAGAGTTGATGAGGACATCCTCCATTAATGTTTTATTTACTTATGTATTATTTATTTATTTTTTTATTTTATTTAGACTTGTATTAATGGGGTTAGGCCATCCTCTATTTATGTGTGTTTATTTTACTTGGACTTGTCATGATGGGCTTAGATTATTGCAGCCCATTGGCTTTTAGGATTGTTGTTTTACTATTTAAGAGATGTAATGAGACTAGAAGAGGCAGACTATGATAATATTGAATTGAAGAGCTATTGCAGCCGTCACCTCCCAACTCCTTTCTTCTTCTCCTTCCTCTTGGTTTCTCCCTCTTCTCAGCTCCTTCTTCCCCCTTTTCTATCTAATATTATTATATTTCTTATTATTTCTGTACTATCCTACATCAAAAGTTCAAATTGCGATTGCCCTACTCCAGCTCCATGCTTTATATAGAAAGCAAGTATTCACACTTCACTATGTTGCATAATCTCCCCGAAAGCACCAAAACCTTCGTGCCAAAGTTAACACCGATTTACTTAGTACTTCCTCTCTGACTGCCTCATACATAGGCTTGTCAAACAATGAGCCACACTATTTGATTGGGAACCACTTCTATTCTAATCAACCTCCTGAACATCATACCTCAGAACCTCCAATACTAACCTACTGAGAACTTGATGACTGTCGAGACTTACCGCCAACCCAAAATCTCCAATTGTAACCATGGCCTCACCACTCACGATGGAGAGAACCAACTTTTCGGTATCTATTCAAACTTGTGACTAGAGCTGTAAATAATTTGGTCTGGACCAGCAAAACCAATTGGACCGAAACTTTTCAGTTTGGAGCAGCCTGAATTTTGGACCGGTTGGTCTCGGTCCCAAAATATGTGGATTGATGAAATTCGGTTTGGTCCGGAGGTTTACAAATTTTGCACAAAACCGGATCAAATCGGCCAAACCCCTATAAATATTTTTTTCGAAGTATTTTTAATAATTTAATATATTATTTTTATATAATAATTATATAAGTTAATGATGTAATTTTCATCTAATTTATTATTATTGAACATATAAAACATAAAATAATATATGCTATCAATTAATAATAAATCATGTGATAATTTGTCATTATATGTAAATAGTTAATACATCATACGTTCATATGTTCTATTATTTACACTTAATTATAATAATGTGGTATTTTTTTTAAATACCTATGTTGCAAGCAAACATGAATAATCAATGTACAATGAAACTATTTGATATTCATTAAACCATATATAAAATGTAAGACATTGTTAATAATTATGCATACTAAAGAGTAAAGTCTAAACTAGTAATTAGTAACTATCAACATCATAAATATTATATATTATTATAACAAAATATTTTTTAATGAGTTAGTTACATAATCCACATTAATAATTCACTTAATTTTAACTTAGTAATTTAAATCACTTTTATTAATTTATTTGGAAAAAAAATATATAAAAAGACAATAAAATAATTAGGCCAGACCAAACAGACTGATCGGACTAGACTAATAGCTACTAGTCCAGTATGGTCCCTATGGATGTTCGGTCTGGTCTGTAAAAAATGATGGACCAAAAATTACCAGACTAGACCAAACCAAGAATTTACCCCCTACTTGTGAAAGCAATAATTGAGCTATTGAGGAGGTAAGGGATTTGAATGCAGGGGATGGCGAAAACCCAATCCAATGATGACCCAGTTATATTGTTTATCGGAGTAAGAGATACTATGGGAACATCTTCCCCAAACACAACAGTGTGTGAGGATTACATGTGGAGGATTTGAAGACCAATTCAAAGCACTACTCACAACAATTGAGGCTGGTCACTGGCTTGAAACAAAATCAAGATTTAAGAAGAGCAAGGGTTAAAGCATCTTACTTGGACAATCAACTACGACGCAAAGAGAGGTAGTACAGATCAAGGGAGGACTAGAGGGAGGGCAAGAAGCCTTTCTCAGTCCTTGCAAGATCATTCCAGTGGAGTATTAGTCTTGTGGGAAACAAGGGATTGGGGTAGTTACAATGACCTGCTCCAATTTGGGAGGTCGTGTTTTGTTCCCATTAGGCTTTGTGTATATTGTATAGGTCTCTAATTTCTCCCTCTAGGCGATGTTCATTAGGGACTATTTATAGGCTAGGTGTTCTCTTGTATATACTGAGTATACTTGGTTACGCCTATTAATATTAATACATTCTTACATATAAAAATAAAAACATCATACCTCAATCCCACCACATCTTCCAAGTCAAATGATTTCCCTCTTAGTTATGAATCAACAACGGCCACACAAATTATTGGTTAGAGACACTAAGTGCCTGACCTCCAAACACTATTCACTCGAAGGAGAGTATCATCCCAAACCACCAAGTGCTATTTGAACTCATCCCCTTAAATTCCCCAAAAACATTCATTTAAATATTTCCTAACAAAAATAGACCACTAAGATTTGTATAATGACATTTAAGCAAGCAGACTGAATAGAGTAGACTTTGATCTCGTGATCTTGTGAAAAGTACTACTTCGATTACAAAATCAACCTCCTTTCAAGTAAAAAGAAAACCGTACACACCTTGATGAAAGAAACCAAGAAAGGAGACAATGTTAACCGAATTCATCACATTAAACTGACCCACTTTATAAAAAGGATAAGGGATTAACTAACAAATACATAATAATAATTTCATGCTACAAGGAATGATTGGCCAGTAAAACAATTGATCCAAAAAGACTAGCCAATATTTGAATTAGAACTCCTTGTGACTATTATAAAGTAAAATTCCAACTAATAAGAAACCAAAATTCCGGAGTCCGGACTTCAAGCTCAATATATTTTTATCATGCCCATTAACTTCTATCAATATTTCCAAATAATTTGAGACTTAACAGGTTATTTCAATCTCATTCACTCAAGCCCTTGATGTCCTCGTCACGGCCAATGCCACAATAAATGTCTCCGCCCCACATTGTGCCACTAGATAGCTTTGAAACAATTTGTAATGACATAAAGAAAATCCAAGCCACATTTAAGCATATGCTCTGAAAGAACTACTCAAGTTTACAATTGGACCTGTTTAGATTGTTAAAAATCCCAATTCAATCAAGTAAAGAACCAGTGTGGGACTTGGCACTCAACGCACCTTTATCATACTCATTCACTTCTACCATGTATCACCCACACATTGTGAGATTTTGCAGGACAATATATGAGAAAATTCATAAATAGACTGCTATATTGCCAAAAGAAATTTTGGAAACCGTGGATCATCAAAAGTGACTCTTCTCCTTTGGCTGCACAAATTTAGAAGCTAAGGCTTACTCAAAATAAATCATGGTCTTGCTATATATAAACCAATGTGACCTTTTAAATTCCTAAAAAGATCAAGAAACCACTCATTACTCATGCACACATCCTCCTGAAATACAATATATTTTCAAAGCCTAGGTAAGGTGAGTTGAGTTCAATTGGGTTGTGTGCATTATATATTAAGATTAGTCAAAGCAATTAAAAAGATGATAAGCACATTTCCCGTCTATCTTGTATGATCATCTACATTAGAAAATGACATAAATAGATATCTTGTAAGTAAACATATTTGTTTGGATTTTGTGGACAAGAAAATTTTCTCAGCCATATTCAAAAAACAAATCATATATACGTATTTATTATGCGTATAGATCTGATGTATATAAGGCATGGATGGGTATATTTATACATGATGTCAATAAGTAACAAAATCCACACAAACATACCTGCTCAATGTTATATCCAGGGCTTGGATCATTGGAGAGCGTTAAAACCCTAGCAAATCGATCCAAGCAATTTCCAACGGCTATATCAATAGTTTCCCCAAAGATCCGGTACCGCCCTTCACTATATGCAATTACCTGAGTATTCCCACCACTAACATACAACACAACAGGATCAACTGCCCCAGTCACAATCCTCCCCATCTCAATATGTGCCACACAGTGATTAACAGCAACAATGGGTTTTTTCCACAATTGTGAAAGAATCCGAACAACAATAGCAGCAACTTGTAGTGGGGCTCCCATGCCAGGACCTTTGGTATAGCAAAGGCAATCAATTTCAATTGGGGTTATTTGGGCAGTCTTCAAAGCAGATTTTATAAGTGGAAGAATGTGTTGGAGATGGTGTTGGGCAGTTTCCCGCGGAAGGAATCCTTGCCCCGGGGGAGTAATGTGGGTGTGACGTGGGTTTGATAGAATGGTGCCATCTAAAGTTACCACCCCAACACCTATCTTGTTGGCTGAACCCTCGAACCCCAGGGCTATCATTTTCTTCATTTGTAAAATAAAATGAAGCTGACCTGTAATTACATCCATATCCAAGAAGTCAATTATATCCAACTCCCAATATCTTTTTGAGTTTGGGAAAATTAATAGCATGCCTAAGATTAATAGAGCTCAACTAACATGCCTAACTCGGATGCCATAGACCAAAGATCAGGAATAAAAAGCCACTTCATATGTAAAAAAATTTCCTATCCACATTTCAATACAAAAACTTAGTAGTGAGAAACTAGTTGCCATGGCGAATACAGCGGGAAAGTCAAATTGAACTGCCAACAGCCAATTGCCAAGACATTGTTCATCATAAAGCAATAAAACTATTTCAAAACATCTGCTTGTTAAGTTTTCTTTTTCAAATAATTAAAGCTGAATTTGATAGCATTTCCAACAGACAATTTCCATTCCAGGAACCATTTTGCAAATAACTTACACACACATGCTTATATATAACATACTTATATCCAGAAAACAGAAAAGCCACAGATTTTTTTTTTTTTTTGAGGTCACCCGCCTTTAACTTGTATCTTTCACCAAAAAAAATTCCCGAGACATGTAGAACCAAATTTGGCTTCAATCAAATTTACCTACTCAAATACAAAAATAAATAAACGTCCTAGCTAAAAGGGGAAAATGGCACAGAATAAACAGAAAGGATCTAGTTAAACAACAAAAAAATAAAAAAATTGAACTCACTAGTTTGCCTATTTGCTCCAAAAAACATCAAAGCTCATGCAAACACCACAAAGTTTTCTGCAAAAGTTCTCATAGCAAATCTTCTGATTCTCATACAAATGCACATACACACTTAATAGAGAGACCTGTGGTGGCAGCGAGAGGAGTAGAGGGTTGGCTTAAGGGTAACGAGGGCTGATCACCGACCCAAATATGTCGCCTACCCAAATAACCTTTTAGCCAAATACCCGGCCCCAAATTAATTCGGAAGAATTGGGTATTCTGACCTGCTACTAAGTTAGGGATAAGGTCTCCTACCCGATACTAAGCTCTTCTGCGACCTGCCAGCCACAGCGCTTTCTGGTAATCAAGAACTCTGCATCGACAGAAATAAGTGACGCACAAATGGAAATCTTCACGGGATGAGATTTGCCGGAAAACTTATAATCTACGCTCTTCTCAGTTTAACTGTAACAGTGGTGATAGTGATTTTTGGATTTTTTTTTTTTCTATTCAACAGAGTTCGAGGAACCACAATGGGGAAGAATGATGAAGAAGATCATGACTTGGAATGTTATTTCACCGCCATTTCAAAAGATTAGCTTTTCCATAAATAATATTGTCACAGGGCTAGTTTTAGTTTTGGGATTTTAACAAACACCTACGTAGTTTTCTAGTCTGACCTCTGTTGGAGGGTTCTCGGCTTCTCACCAAAGCTTCGATCTCATGGACCCAGTATAAGTGGTAAAGCAAAAATCACAACATAAACAAAAAATCAAAATAGGGAAAGACTCAAAATCCCAAATCCAACAACTAGCATACAAACCCTAATCCTAGAACCTCATATAATTAACCCACCTAATTAGATAAAATCACCCAGTATTTTTCCTTACCTTCGATCAGTATTTTTCGAGGTTTGTAGAGAGAGCTTCCACGATCCAACCGCCGCAGAGAGCGAGCAAGAGAGACTGAGTTAAAAAGTAAGAAACACAGAGAGAGTGCTGAGAGACACACAGATGCAAGGGAGAGAACTGACTGTGTGAGAGAGATGCAAGAGACCAGAGAGAGCTGACTCCGAAAGTCTGAGGCGTAAACTTCAGCCGTTCAGATTGGAGGCTTCGAGCGAGAGAAGAGATAGGGCCGGCAGATGGGAGATCGTGTTATATAGTTTTGGCAAAAACGACGTGTTTTGTGTGTTATTCAGGTATCGGCTAATAACCGACAGTGATTTAGGCAACGTTTGGGTAGCAAAATATTCTCGACTATTATTAGAATATTTTATTATTTATTTTTTATTATTATTCATTAATTTTCAAAACTATTTACTATTCTATTATTATAATTTCGTTACTTTTTATTATATTCAAAACTATTCTCAAAACTTTTCACTTCTCAAACATACCCCGATTCGAAAACTTCCGCTTTTTGGATCTGGTTGAGTCAAGAAAACGGAATTAACTTTCAATTGGCTTTTTTGTTTAGTCCAAACGGAACATGAAGTTTGAGTCTATTTTTTTCCATTGCTTGAAGAGTGCTTGAAGAGGCAAAAACTCATGGTACGGACAAAAATGGTTCAACAACTGTTCGAAATCGTTTGATGTGGCATGATGAACATTATCAAATTAGTTTCACAAACTAAAATAAGTCTACCTTCTAGGTTGCGTCCAAAAATTTTACTTTTAACTTAAAACTTAGAACATTCGTATTAAATTGGTCATCCTAATTTTTAAAATTTGAAGAATATATAACTTTGCATCTTTTATCTTATCACTTAAAACTTAAGTCTACATTGTTTTTATAATAATAAAATATTATTATTTTTTATTATTTATATTTATTTAATTATTATTTATTTTTTTATTATATTTTCATAATCATCAACAACCTCCAACAATCATATTCATAATTCATTTTTACAATCTATAAATTAATCAGGTTGGTCATCTATTAGCCTTTCTTGTTCTTTTCTCCCTCAGCCTTTTCGTAAATCCTTAATTGTACAATATGCGAGCAAACTATTCATGGTTCGGATATGCATTATGTAGTCTCTCCATTTCCAACAATTGCAGAAGCTTGTTCAATTCACCCACCATCAAAGCATGCAAGTATATCAACTCCAACAATAGAGTAAAACTAGAGAAGATCATCCACATGCTTAATTGATCATAACAAAGCAAATTAGAGGAACAAAGAACGATAAAGATAAATAAAAAAAAAAAAACATGACGACATAATAAAACCCTCTTCAACATATTGAAATGAGTTTCTCGCCATGTGCTGGCTGTGGACCAAAAATTCATTTATATCTGATGTAAACAAAGTGTTTCAGTCCAGAATAGAAATTATTAGACGCAGCTATATCATCAGGCCAAATCCACAAATTGCATATTTAGGGTCAAAGTGCATGGATGTTGTAGATATACCATACTTCATATATACAACAAACTTTGGTAAGACAGGTTCAACTAAATTAATCAAACAAGTAGCTGTCATTATAACTATGATTCCCTAAGAGAAAGAGATAGAGATAGAGTTGCTGCCCACATTCACAAACACCCATATTTGTGATCCAAAATAACAAAAACCCACAAAAAATGCATAGGCAATAGTTTTTACCCAGCCACATGTATTTCAATGACATGTGGCTGTCCAACTACTAAAACTAATTCTAAAGTTTTTAATTACAATATTAAATTCATAAGAATAACTCCAAAACATGTCCACATCAACAAAAGGCTACATATCTTCAAAAGGTTGAGATGGAGATGGAGATGAAAATCACTTCTCTCTTCGAAAACCTGTTTTTGAAAATTCAAGAAATACTCATACCGCATTCTATTCATGCCACCAAGATCCATCTTCATTATCTTCATATCGATCTTCCTTTTTTGCATATCATTTTTCTTCTTTTTCTCCACTAGTAATCCAGCCCTATCAGAATCCATATCGCTAGTCGCTTGTCTTCTTTCAAAGATGAAGATGGATCTATCATTTTTCATCTCAGCTAAGGCCTAAATAAATTCAATATTGTCAGATTCTGTAACCTTCCTCTTCCTCTCATTTTCTTTTGCAACCTTCTTGCCTAAAGGCCTTTTACAAATGACCTCTACATTGTCATCTAAGGTGTTGTCTCCTAGTGGAGTTGACTTCACAATAGCAGAACGTCTCCCATTTGGTTTCCTTCTTTTTGCCAACATGTCCACATGTTGCTACTATTTTGGTTGGTGTCTGAATAGACACCAATAATGTTCCATGTTGTATGTGGCCGATCTAGTCTTTTTATACATGATTTTGGATTTTGGCTCTTTCAATCTAAATATGTGAATGAATTGAGAACGTGGGAATCTCATTTCAATAAGACAAATTTAGAGCAAAATTTTGTTAGAAACTCATACATTGTCCTGCTTGTCACACCACTTGGATGCAATGATTCTACTTGGGCCACAATAGCACAAAATTTATTTGTGCATTTTTTGATCACCAACCATCGATTGGTCAATGACCTCTCAGTATGATTTGCCATGCTAGATTTTTTATTCCCATGGTAATAATTGGTAATTCTTTCCCACCTGCTTGCATATTTTTTGTCCATCTCCCGTATAGCATCCACACTAATATTGAGCTAAGCCAATACAAGGTGAATGTCCTCCTCTATAATGAAAGATGTATCTCATTGTATTTTCTTATTAGGTGGCCTTTTTTAGCTTCCAATTGTGTTACTTGGAGTCCAACATTGTCATGGCTGTTAGTCAGTGGGTACTGGAGAAACCTTATCCACTTTGCAATAGAGTGGTAAAGTTAAAAATATCTTCATCAAACGTGGTGTCCATCCTTGATTCAAGTATAATTGTAGAGAATCAGGACAGGAGGAACATTCCACACGAGAAAACATATTCAATTTTATAAAAAGATGGTCCAAATTCGGGGCACTATCATAAAATAAATTTCTAATATAAAAGTAAAAGTACGTCTGCATGTACAAACAATAGATAATCATTATGCATGATCCTTGAAAGACATTTAAGAACACAATTAGTAAAGTTCAATCTTTGAAAGAATTATTTGATGGGAGGAAGTAATTAATAAAGTTGCTTCTTCAAACAAATTTACATGTTGCTTCTTGAATCAAATAATTATTTGATGAAAGAATTATTTAAGAACACAATTAATAAAGTTCAATCCTTAAAACAAATTTACATGTTGCTTCTTCAACTAAACATAAGCCACGCACAGTTTAGGATACTTAGGTCATTTTGTTGGAAAGTTCTATGGGTCTTTTATTGGATTTGTGTCAACACCCTTTTACACAACTATGCACTGAACCTCTCATACATTTATTGACATGTACAAAAGGCTTATTTACAACATATATATATATGTGTGCACAATTAGCTCCTTCTAGAGTTAAGTAGCCTCTAACCGAACTAGGGAGATGAATTTGATCATGAATTGAGTTCATCTCCCTGAGCACATAAACAGATTGAACAGACATAGCATTTTGCAACGCAAGAATTTCATCTCAAATCTGTAAAGGTTCCCAATGGACTTTATTAATGCCATTCAATTTGGGAATTAGACTCCTCTACAACATAAAGCAGCTTGAGATTCAGGTAAAGCTTCAAACCATCTAAAACAACACTCAACTCTATTTTGTTGAGGAGAGGTTGTTTGCAATGAATAAGAGGCACCTTTTCTAACCTTAATGATGAAAAATACTCGATTTTCACTTCTTTTTAGTGTTTTCAAGGATAACACTTTATATACCAGCAAATGCTTGGTTTTCCCAATTGATAATTCATTCTTGTATAGCATCTTCTTATTCATAAAGACCAACTAATTAGAGAAGGCAACAATCCAACAATTTAAGGAAAATGAAAAGTTACTGCTTGCTCTTTGAAACCATCAAAGTAGGCCTTTGAATCCTATTGCTTTTAGTGCTTTTTAATAGTTCAGTGCTAGACTGCGACCAAGTGTGAAACATCTTCCAAATAATTAAACTTGCTCCAACTACTTAAAGGGTAGTGATATTCTGAAAGTATTTAATTCTTTGGATACATTATTGAAACATGGTACTGGGTGTTTTGCAACTAGTACCACCAAAATGAATGACTTGTCCCCGAATAAAATGAACCAAATTCCTCTTTATTCTGCAAAAAAATTATTGTTGGGGTGCTAAATTTTGCCAATAAATTAACTTCAAAGTTTGAATTAACAGAGAGGATTTGAATCTTGTAGCCCTTTTGTATCTTGTAAGGGATTTGAATAATTTACCCCAAATGAAGAATATAAATCAATTGTAGCCCTAATTTGTTGACTGCAGGTAAACCACACAACCAAATAAAATCAATGAAACAGAGATGGGTAAAATTACATAATGGAAATGCAAGAAGGAAATTTGAAAAAATCAAAGCTTTCAAACTTCCAAAGGCACGCATCAAAATCAATCCAACTTGGAGTGGAGAAAATGGCGAGACGAGATGGTACCTGAAAAGAAAAAGAACTGCTTCGGAGAGGAGTTAGCGATGGAGATGAGCTACCAACCGGGACGACCTGATGATGGGGACAACCTGAAAATGGGAAGACACTGCTTCAAGGGAGAGAATGCGTGGTTGCGAAAAGGAGAAGATACCTGGAGTCGTGGGAAGGGAATAATAAAGTAGAGAAACGCTGCTAGTCGGTCGGGCTTATTTAATAAGAAAAGAGCTCTCCATTTTATCAAATGCCACTACAGCAATCACATAAAAATCATGATAGGCACGTTTCATGAGATTAAACCAAATTTGTTGAACTTCGATTAATCGCTTCCTCCTTTTACTCAGATCACCTCAAACAATCCGGAATCTTCTTCTTCTTCTTTTCTTCTCTCTTTGGACTCCTAATTTAACCCTACAAAGGAATAGCCCTATGAAGTAGTGCTTCTCTCCATTCTCAACGACGATCTCCTAGTTATTTTGAAGAACACAAGGTGCTTAAAAACGTAAAAAGTTTGGGAGAAGTTAATTTTTGCCTTACCCCACCAACCTTCATCGACGATCTCCTAGTTATTTTGAAGAACACAAGGTGCTTAAAAACATAAAAAGTTTGGGAGAAGTTGATTTTTTGCCTTCCCCCACCAACCTGCAAATCCTCGGTCAGTACGTTCAGCCTGCAGATCTTCAGTTCTTCTTCCTCTTCCTCTTCCTCTTCCTCTTCCTCTTCCTTACTTACCCAGCTTCCAAATAACTACCCTTCTTCAGTTCTTCTTCTTCTTCTTCTTCCTGCGGGCTCCTAACTTACCCAGCTTCCAAATATTAAAACAGATTGACAACATTGACCTCGAAGTTCGCAGGCTTCCAGGTTTCAAAGAAAAATAAAATAAATTTTTTGCTTTCTTTAATAATATGAAGAGGAAGAAAACCCACAAAAGCCACAAAATAAAATATAAAAAGAAAAAGAACCTAGAAGACCAAAAAACTTGGAAGAAATCTAACAAACGATAAAGGACAGGAGTTTGATTTCTAAAACAGTCCACCGTCTACAACTACATATTTTGAAATCAAAGTTCCGTAATCTCAATAAAAAAATCTAGTATGAAGAAAAATATGTACTCCACCCTTATCCACTCCTCTTCAAAATCTTCTTTGAACTCCCTGATTCCTAGCACAAGCCCAACTCTCTCAATTGTAAGCATTGGCTTAACCTCTAA
This sequence comes from Platycarya longipes, assembly GCA_036559045.1. Taxonomy (NCBI): domain Eukaryota; kingdom Viridiplantae; phylum Streptophyta; class Magnoliopsida; order Fagales; family Juglandaceae; genus Platycarya; species Platycarya longipes. Next base: position 32,255,066 of record CM071790.1, read on the forward strand.
GTGTGGGATGAAACCATGTGGGATGAAGTCGCCGTTTGGGCTCAATGCCCTTTTCTTTATTTGGTGTGGTTTAGATTAATGTCATTTTTTTATTCTTCCTGACATGTCATTTGATAAATGGAGGGCTACTCTTATTTAAAAAGTAGCCATTCGATTCTCAAGAATTCTCAATAAAATAATCAGAATGAAAAGTTACAGTTCTTTTCATATATAAAAAGTAGATTGGAATTACTATAGCTTATAACTCAAATAAAAAATGTTTAACTAATTCAACGTGGGTTCATTTTAGCACATGTTATCTAAAGTATGAAGAGTATTAGTATTTGATTAATTCAATATCAGTATTTATAGCTTAAAACTTAACATAATAAGTTTTATTATTAAAAAATTATTTACTAGTTGTGATTTATATGTTTAAAATACTTTCAAATATATTAGAATTTTTTGGAAACAAATTAAAAAATTACTTTCTAGAGGTAGGAATGACATACAAGGGCATTACTTGACAGGAATTAAATATTATAATAAACGAGTATATAACCTGCGCAATGTACGAACAATTATTTATCTTGAATTTTATAGATCAATATTAGACATACAGAATATATAATCACTATAATAACTATTCAAAACTAATAATTAATAATAATTAATCAAAATAGAAATACCTTAAAAATGAATAAAAATATGTATATATCTATATAAAATTAATCATGAACATAAAAAAAAAAGAAGTCTATTTTACTAATAAAATATTTCATAATCAACCAACATTTAAACAAATTGAATTGGCCTTAAATGAAGTCAATCTATCGTCATAGGCCTTATTGGTCAATGGATGTTTTGTATTTCCCAATAGAGGGGGGGCTAGGCAGCAGTCGGGCTGTTGCAACAGCCCCTCACAGGAACAGTAAAATTATTGTTCATATAAACAGTGATTTCACTATTTATGTGAGGGGATGTTACAGCAGTCAGGCTGCTACTTAAATTTTTTCTTTTCAATATTCAAAAACTGAATAGAGCGGGCAAGCCTATTAGAGATTAGTAGTAGGCTCGCTAGAGCCCACTGCAAGTCTAAAATATATACTTATGCCAAAAAAAAAACCTACATTGACTTGGCCATTTAGCAAAAATCTTATGTTATGTTTAGATATTAAAACTATTTAAAAGTATTTATAAATAATAATAAAAAGATAAATAATAATAATAAAATATTAAATAATCATGAAAAAGTAATAAATAATAATAAAAGAAAGTGAAAAATAATAATAAAATAGTGAATAATAAAATAAAATATTTTAGAGTGTTTGAGAGTTCTTTGTTTCTAAACCTGCCCTAGACTAGGTTTAAAAATGAAATTTTTTTAAATATTTTCAAACATTTATTATTATTATTATTATTATTATTATTATTTTACCAACTTTTTATTACTATTTATAAATATTCTCAAATATAGGGGTGTCAAATCGTGTCAACGGGTCATATTCATGTTGTGTCAAGACATGTATATATAGGTCAACCCTAACTCGACTCGTTAAACTTATCGTCTCAAAATCTCAAATCTTAACACGACCAGTTAACATAACGTGTCGTGTCGTGTCAATCCATTATAACCCATTAGTGAATATTACGAAATAAATTAACACAACAAAATATGATACGTTTCAACATGTGTTATGTAAATGTGTTTAATATGCCCGAAATTAACCCGTTTGACTTAATTAAACTTAATATAATTTTATATAAATGTTAAAACCGTTATATTTATAAAAAATTCTAATACTAACTACAAGTATGAATTACAATCTAAACAAGAAAAATATCAAAATTAAGGTTCTAACAATTTTACTTTTAAATGTAAAGGTATACTTGTAATTTTAACTTTCTTAACATGTCATAACGGGTTAAATCAGGTTGACTCGCTATCAACCGGTTAAGCAATCGTATTGTAACGAGTCAACCCATTTTGATCCGAAACTCATTAAGACTAAATCCTAACCCGCTATTATCGTGTCATGTTCGTGTTGGGTTAATGGATCGTATAACATATTATTATCACCCTTACTCAAATATTCTCATCATCTAAATACAACCTTAAATTTCTGCTATAATAACTACAAGGTGCTCACCATCATCATTGCATATTCAAAACATATTTTATCATTATCTAAAGACGCGTGAAGACGTTTTCCTCGAAATTCTCTCTCTCAGATTTTATTTCCTTTCTTGCCTAAGGGTGGAATCAGGATTTTGTATTTGGGGAGGCGATCAATAAAATGTGCAGTACATGTAAATTTTATAAGGATGATTATCAGTGATAAAAGTATTATGTTCTATTGTTACCGAGCTCTCTAAATTTATATTACTCTTCAAATTGTTCACGTCTTTTTAAAAAAAAAATCAATTATTTTTGAGTACTTGCTCATATTTTCTATGATTTAAGAAAAATTTATAGATTAAAAATAAATTTGAGAACTTTCTAATAAGTAATTATGTAACGCTATTAAATTTTCAACAAATTATATCTCATAATCATATAAGTTAGACTGAAACTAAATAAGTGAGTATAATCAATCAATTTTACAATTATATAAATTTATAATCAATTTTTTTTGTTAGAGTTAAATTGTTAGTTAAGTAATTGTAAGATTATGTGAGTTAAAATTTGAGTTTAAGTGAAGTTAAAAGTTAGAATATAAATAGATGTATATTGAGATTTAGATAAATAATTTTAGTAAAAAAAACTTGGGGGGCAAATTTTTTTTTAATCTGAGAGAAAATTTTAATTATATATATAAAAAAAAATTATATATATTTATATTATAAACCAATTTTTAAAAAACTTGTTTTGTGGGGGTGAATTTTTTTTCTTCACCCAGCTTGCATTTTTTTTTCACCCAGCTTGCAAGCTGATTTGATTTCCATGCAGCCCTCAAGCTCCTCTTCCGCCACCATTGCCTCCCCAAACCACCCTCATTTCCGCCATTCCACTATCGATCCCTTTCCTCGTCAACAAATTCTAACCCTAGCCCAAACTTTGAAACCCCAACAAAACCCTTCGAATACGTTCTTATCCAAACCGTATCCTACCATGTGAAACCCAGTGAGCCCTCCACGCCCAATCAAGACTAACACAAAAACCTTTCTCAGTCCCCATCGCTACAGCGTCACAACCCACCTCACAACTTGCAGCTAGAAACGCCGTCGATATGGACTTGCGAAAAAGGAAAGCGAAGAGATGGAGAGAAAGAGAAGAGAATAGAGGCGGATGTTCCGTTGAGGAGAAGGATGTTTAGGGTTTTGGAGGAGGAGGAGAAGGTAGTGGTCCCTTTTCCAATGTTCCTCAAGAAGAATGAGAGGAAGGAGATGCTGGCACCACTTAATTTAATGGAGGCTATTCACCTAGTAAAGGTCAGTGTTGACCCATAAGCTTCTTAATTCTTGTTTTATTTTGTAGCAGAGGAGGTGCAGTATGGTACTTGAGAATCCTAAAGTAATTCGGGAAAATTTTGGAACATTTAGAAAATTACGAAAACTTAACCTTCTTTCAAGGTCATTTTTAAAATCTATGTGATATTTCAGTCATTTTCCAGGCTAATGCCAAGAAGAATTTTGACGAAACTGTTGAAGCGCATGTAAGATCGAGAATCAAGAAAGAGCGAACGTACCAGGTTTGTGGACTAGCTCATCTGAGAAACTTGTCTCTTATTTTCAAATTTAATCCATCTTATTGAGATAGAGTTTGGATGGAGGAATTAAAGTTTTGTTGGACTGTATTGTTGGAATGCTTGATAATATTTGGTTTTGAAAGTAGTTTGGATATAGCTACATGATGTTAAAATAGAATATTTGTCAAAACAAAGAATGCAATTGAAGTGTTTATAAAAATGCAAAGGGGAACCCTTTCAGATCGTAGTGTTCCCTTTCTTCCTTATGTTTTCTGATATACATGAATATTACACTACCTCTAGAGTTTTAAATTGATCTCACCGTTGTTAGCACAGGGACTATGCCTTAGCCTCAATTTATTATTTTGTGATTGTAGTTACAAGTTAATTTCTTTGCTCGACCTATGTGCTGAAAAGTTTAAGAATGTTCATGCTGAAGGTTTTAGTAAATTTGGGGTTAAATATCATATTCTATACCTTTAAAAAATGCATCATATGCTATTATTGAGAAAGTAAACTTTACTTGATAATATATTCGTCACTCTTGATCACATATCATGTGTTTCAAGAGTATGATTCTTTTTTTTTTTTTGAATAATTAAGTTGAGGGAAGAAATAGTTAAAAAATTATAATTTTATTGTTTACTAAAGTTAATAATTTATATATAAGTGTATTTGCAAATTTTTTTTAATATTATTAAAATATATTATTATTTAGACTTTAAAATGGCTAGAATATTGTGGATTGTTGAGCTAAAAGATATGGATTATAGCCAAATGAGCAGATTTCAACTTAAATTTAGATTTGGCAATGGCTAGACCATTGCTAATGCTCTTAGAGCATTTTCATTGGATTGGCTAAAAGTCAAATCCAATAAGATTTTGGCCAATATATCTTAATTTTTGGCCACATTGAATTGGGCAAACCCTAAATATAAAAATTAAAATGAACAATAAAATGAAAACAAATGTCAAATATGGCCGGATTGAAGATTGGCTAAACCTTTATTATATTATTTTTTTCCTCTCTCTTAACTTTACCTTTCCGGATTCCTTTATGTATCCCATTTCCCTCAAAATTTCTCTTCAAGCAACCGTTCTAGTGAAGACGAAGAAGAACACTTCGTGCAGCAGCAGTAGCAGTGATGGCCTCCAGGCAATCTTCCCACCACATCACCACTGCACCACCATTGGAGACTTGTCGGCAAGAACACAATCGCACTCGTGGTCTCGTCGGCAACATCCAAAACCCCACTTTCTCTTGCCGTTCTTCTCCCCCTAAACTCATAGATACTCTCTTTTTGTTTGTTTTGTTTTTGGACATTTCGAAAGTTTTGAGGGTTCCAAACTTACAGTTGCAGAAACAAAGCCATTTTCTCAAGGCTGTCGAGGTACTGCAGAACACCTTCATCTGCACACCTCAAAACAGAGGCCAAGATATTTCTGAAGACCAACATCTAGTGAGTCCTCCATTATCTTTAATCTTTACCTTAACAAAAATAGATTTTAACAATGTGTTTTGTTATTATAGAAGGTTTCAAAGAGGTGTTTATTAGCCAAAAAAAATATATATATATATATTCTTTGCCACAAATCTGGATATACTTGTGCGACTAGTGATTATGTCGGGAAGTTGGGTCATGCGCTTTTATTTACCCAAAAAAGCTCATTTCTTTCCCTCGACAAAAACCTATTTTTCTGCTTTTCGGTTCCTTCCATTGATTTCATTTCAACTTGAGCTGTGTGAGGGCTCTCTAGACTATATATACAAAATCTCATCTTTTTGCCCAATACTCCATATGGTTCAATGATATTAAGCTATGTTCATATGATCACGATATCTTGAGTTTCTCTATTTCTAAAGTCTCTATGTTAGGCCAATATATTAGAAAGTGAAATATTTTTTGACTGACCACCACGGGTCATGAGAAGATTCACTCTATCTTAAGTAGTTTGGATGCAACCAAATTTACTAGTTTTTTTTTAATAAGTAAAAATTTATTAAACAAAGGGCAAAAGCCAGTTACAAGGTTCCATGGCCTATCAACTAGGCACATTGGTTATAAGGAAATCATGAAGGTCTTTACCATTAAAATCCACGGCAATGTACCAAGTACATAGAGTTCTGTAAAATAAAACTTTCAGATCCTCAAGGGATCTCTCATTGTCTTCGAAAGCCCGCTCGTTTCGCTCCTGCCAAAGACACCACATAATGCAGATATGAATAATCTTCCATACAGCACTAATACGTCTGTCACCCTGTAAAGAATTCCAGCAAGCCATCGTTGCCACTATGGTCTCTAGCATGACCCATGCTAAGTCCAGTCGATGAAAGACCTCATTCCAAAGAGTTCTAGCAATCTCGCAGGGTAAGAGGAGATGATTTACCGACTCACCCCCGCTACGGCACATGCAACACCACTCTGTTACAATAACTCTTCTTTTTCTCAAGTTGTCCGTAGTGAGAATCTTTCCTAAAGAAGTTGTCCAAACAAAGAATGCCGCTTTCAGGGGTGCTTTATGGTGCCAAACTTTTCTCTACAGAAACTGTGTCTCAGGTCCTTTGTTGAGAACCTTATAAAAAGATCAGACAGGGAAAGTTCCTCTCCCCGAAGGAATCCACCATAATCTGTCTTGATTTTGAAGGTTTGGACTTTGGGCATATATGAGGCCATAAAAGTCCACAAAAATGCTTAATTCCCAATCCTGCGCCGCCTAATTGAAGTTGATGTTCCAATGCACACATCCCCCAGCTAGCTCCAAGGCCTCATCCACAGGATATTTTTTGTAGTTGTGATCTAAAAAAGAGAGGGGAACAAGTTAGTCAAAGCCCTATCGCCACACCAAATATTCTTCCAAAATTTAATTCTAGATCCTGCACCACAATGAAGCCTGGTGAATTGATGAAAGAACCCATACCCACTTCTTATGTTTTTCCACGCCCCTACCCCACCAGCCCCCCTAACTTCATTGGAGCTCCAACCCGCCCATTCACACCCATATTTGTAATCGATCACTGTTCTCCAAAGAGCTTCTGGTTCTTGATGGTATCTCTATGACTATTTGCCAAACAATGCTCGATTGAACATTCTCAAATTACGAACATCCAATCTACCTTCTGATAAGGGACGACACACCTTCTCTCATTTGACCAGATGGTATTTAAACTCCTCCCCCAAACCACCCTACAGAAAGTCTCGTTGCAATTTCTCAAGATGGTTTGCCACCCTAGCCAGAATAGGAAAAAGTAATAAAAAAATAGGTGGGTAGATTGGAGAGAGTACTCTTGATCAGAGTAACCTGCCCTCCCTTAAACAGATACATCTTCTTCCATCATGCTAGCTTTCGTTCCACTCTTTCCATTACTGTATCCCAAATCATAGCCGCTCTTGAAGCTGAATCTAGTGGCAGAACCCAAGTATGTCAGAGGAAGTGATGAAATCTTGCACCCAAAAGTACCAGCCAGCTCCTGCATATTGCGAACCTCTCCAATCAAGACCATCTCAGATTTGTTGTAATTCACTTTCAGTGATAGTACCCCATTAAAAACCGCCCTAGATTATGCCTTGACACCGCTAGGGGAATGTCAGGATAGTCACTTGGCTAACCTGTATGCATGCCTTGGCTCAGACCTTGACACGCAGCAAGCAACCATGGAGGCTACTTGCAACGCACAGCCCATGCGCCCAGACCGCCAGCTTGGGCCATTCATGACCATCACCCCGGCACTCAGCTTGGGCCATGCAAGACCACCGCCCAAGCCACCTGATTGGGCCACACTACCACAGCACGGCATCACCTGGGACACATCATCAAGCTTAGGCATGTCACCATGTCATGCACACTATCAGATGCCATGCAGCCAGGCGCCATGCAGACAACCATCCGTGGGCCATGCCATGCCACAGGCCATGCCTAGGCCACAACATGCCACGGCCCTATCATCATTGGCGCCACCTTTGCTTATTTATGTATTTATTTTATTTATTTATACATTTAGTTATTTTAGTAATTATCTTATTTTGTTAGGGGCCTTTTGGGGGTTTCCAATTTGTTAGACTCTATAAATAGGATCTTTAAGTTTTCATTTCACATCTTTGGACAAATTGAGAATTAGACTTTTGCTTTTGGAAAAGAGTTAGGCCGGCCACAAGCTTTGTGGTTTGGATTTCGGTGCTTAGCACTTGGGCTTCCCTAGGGTGCAATTCGTGAATCCTTTTGGAAGAGGATCATCGTGCAATTCGTGAATCGGTGATCCACATCTATCCTTTTATTTGTTTTCATTTTATTTATAAAAAATCTTGAGGTTATTCATAAAAAGAGTTTCGGTGTTGAGTGTGTTTTTGTTGGGTGATTTCATGTTTTTGTGTTCTTGAGTCGTTTGTTGATTGTTGAGTGAGTTTGTGTTTGTGAGACCAAATCCACACCACTTGTGGATTTGAGAACTTGTGTGTGTTCCCTAGAGGAATTTGAAATTCTCCTCCATTGGGAGATTCAGATTGCTCAAGAGTGTGAGTGTTAAGTGTGTGTGAGTGATTGAAGAAGAAAGAAGAGTTGAAGGAAGGGCATTGCCGAAAACCCCTTGATGCCTTGAAGGAGTTGGCTTGTTCTTCTATGGTCTTTTGTTCAATCATCATTTGATTGTTCAATTGATCATTTTGGTGTTCTTTTTGTCCCATAGCATCCACGGCAAAACCCCAAAACCCTACCCATACCACACGGCCAAAGGCCATCAAACCCTAGCCAACCCACTTGCCACTTTTGCCCTTTAACCTAGCCGGACACCTAACCCATCCACTCCTATATTTTCTCACTTAAATCCACCTCATCCCTCATCCAAAATAAGCCAATTTCGTGCCCCCTAGCCCTTGCATGACCGGCCACTCAATTGAATTTGAATTCAAAATAATTCAAATTCAATTCAAATCCAAACTCCTAGATTTTCTCATATTCGGCCATCACCCTTTTACCCTAGCCGAAACTCTTTTACCACATCATTAAATTGCCACATCATTCTCTTATTTAATTGGTCATCAATTGAAGAAGATAACCAATCAAAACCAGCCCCATCATCAAGCACCCAACCGGCCACACAAGCCCTAGCCTTGCCGTCCACTCTAAATGCCTATAAGCCATACTCCTATTTTTTAGGACTTATCCAAAACCACTTGAAACCCTAGAATCTTAACCCTAATTGACTTGACCGAAAACCCTAGAGAAACCCTAAGCCATGTTCGGCCACATCAAATCCTAAACAAACCCCATCTAGCCTAAACACAATCAAGCCTAACCGAACCCCTCACTTGCCACCTTATCCACCATAACTTCCCATATATCTCTCAACCAAGTCAATTCAAATTCAAAACCTATTCTACCGACCAATCCATTCCATAACCGACTACTACAATAATCCCTATATCCGGCTACATACATTCCCCCATTTCAAATCATTTCAAAAATTTAAATCAAAATGCCAACCAAATCTCCAACAACAATAATCGGCCATCATTCCCTTATCTTCTTCTAAATGTACCCAATTAAATCAAATCTTCCCTCATCCAAAAACAACCCAAATCTCGACCCCAACAAGCCTCCATCAACTCTAACCAAATCAATTCAAAATCAAATCTTTTCACTTTCCATAAATATCTCACTCGGCCATTCCATCCCTAGCTAGTGCCGAAATTCTCCACTTGCCACATCACCAAATTAATCCTTAATTCTCTCAAATGATTAATCAATTATCCAATTGATTGAATCGATCAAATCTTATCCCAAGATAGAAGCAACACTCGGCCAACAACCCTACCTCATTGTCGCCCACTTATCTTGCTAAAATCCTAATCCCTACATTTTAGGAATTATCCAAAACATCTCAAAACCCTATCTCACCTAACTCTAACCACCTTGGTCAAAACTCATCTTTCCAAACCCTAGTCAATTGACTTCCAAATCCTAACCTAATCTCAATCTCGAAATTCTCCTTAGCCTCTACTAAAACCCTAACCCTACTACACTGTATGACCTATATTCCTTACCAAAGAGACCCCAATACATAGGCTTACCCAAAGGACATTCTCCTAAACCTTTTCTACCCTAATCTACCACTCAACCCATCACATCTCCCTTCCCAGTACCATAACCAAGACTACCATAGCCTAAATACCACCTTATTGCTCCATACACTTAGCCATCCAACCTCATTGTCGTACACCACTCTACCCTACTTTAGCCAAGTCGAACTCAATCAATTTCTCTTAACCACCTCAACCCCATATCACCCTTTCATCCATTGTTGGTGTACGCGAACCATCACAAGCAAAAAGAGCCTTACTCGATCATTAAGGAGCAACAAGGCGAGGAGGACCGACTTGGTTGACTGGGGACACGACCGAGGTCCCTATCAGGTCGCCGGGGCTCGCCGTCGTAGGGATGGGTCGCCGGCTCCCTCCAGTCCCGATGGGTTGGGCGGTGTCGCTCACGCCGCCAAGGACGGTGGGGGCTACAAAGGGGGGGTTTCGGTTGGACCGAACCCAGGATTCCTCTATTTTAAATCAAATTTTGCTAAATTTTAGCTAGTGGGTTGTGAATGCTCTAAATCTGATCCTAATTGGAATTAAGGTTAAGTTGATTATCCATTTTGTGGATGTATTTTGGATTTTTCGAATCAGATTGGAGCACTTTGTAGCACTTGGTAGAAAGCATTTTGTGGATGTATTTTGGATTGTTTTGGATCAGATTGTAGCTACTTTGTAGCACTTGGTATAAAAAACTGTTATATCAATAATTGCATTTATGCTGAAATTATTCAATATACTTTATTGAGATGGGTTACTCTTTTGTAGGAAGTTAGAAAAGAAGTGATCCTATAAATAATTAGTTTAAGATAAGTTTAGTTTGATTCAACAACCAAACACAATCTTCCCATCTCAATTACTTTAACTGCATATATGGTTACCTTTCACATTTGTTTGATACAGATTGCAATGGACTTTCTTGTGAAACTCCATCTTGTTCTAGATGCTGTCCAGTAGACATTTATTGAGCAAACTAGTTTTAATAATACAAATAAATATTAGTATACTTAGGTGCAACGTCATGATCATCCAAAATATCGGTTAGTAATTGCAATTAATTAAAAAAGATGCATCCGATCGATTAGTAATTTAATTTAAATATAATAGGATTATTAATTATTTTTTTAAACTCATAATTTAATTAAAATATGATTATTAATTAAAATATAATATATAGAAAAGTCAAATATGATAAAATTAATCAATTTAATACTTACAATTAATTAAAAAAGATTTAATTTTAATTACTCATTATTATCTATTTTCATAAATAGACAATCTAAATACAGAGATTTGATATGAATAGTCAAAGTCAAAAGTTAGTTATATTATTTTATTGTTATATTTAAAAAAAAAATAGTCACTCTAATGTGGAAAATTATGTGAATCAAATGACCAAAATTTAAAATAGGGGTTAAATTAGTTAAAAGTGTATTTTAGATTTGGACAATCCAATAAGGATGCTTTTTGTGGTTGATGTAGTTCTCTAGTGAAATATGAACAAAGAATGTTAAGATAATTGATGTTTGGCAAATGAATATATTACATTATAGGTATTAGAGCATTGTCATTGAGTCCATCAAATTTTTTCTTTAAAATTTGATAGAGAGTACAAAGTTGATAGAAAATTAATACCTCCACATTTATAACTCTACGTTAGATACATAATTTGATTCATCAAAATAATAATATAATAATTTTTTTTTAATAAAGTAGGGAGAGAAAAAGAAAGAAAATAAAATGAAGAGAATAAAACACATTAAATAATTAATTTGGAGTGTGAATAGTAATTCTTTAAAGATGAAAGATAAATTTAAATTGCTGTAGTTTAAAATTTGAAATGATAAAATTTGATGGGTCCAGTATATGATTATTTTAAGTAAATCTATCAAATTTGTATTTGATAGATCCCTTGATGGATTCAATGTTAATACTCTCACTTGTCTGATTCTTCAGCAAATAATATCAAAATATTTAAACCTTTGTTTAATTCTTAAAATATATGGCGGGAGATCATTGGTGGTTGGTTTAATCCTTAAAATAAATATCAAAATCGGTGACAATCGCGAATGTTATCTAGACAAAATAATAAACTTATCTTCAACTATAAATATTTTTAAAAGACTTAACAACATCTCTTTTCTCAAGAACATTATTTATAAATAATGCGGGCTATATGCATTGCGCGCATTGTTCTTCCTCACCGAATACTTTTCTAAATTTGATGAAAACAACTTTATTATGTTTATTTTATTATATTTGGATGCTTGAGAACTTATATTCTCCATGTTGTTTAGGGGAAGACATAGGGCTACTGTGCAATGTGTGACATGTGGAAAACGTACGGATGGAGAAGTTTCGAACTGTCCATTCGGTTCCCCCGTTGTGAATGTATGGTATAATCGTCTATTTCCATCCCAGTGTTTGCTCGGCTGGATTACTATTACCACAGCGATTGATATAACTTTTATTTAAAAAAGAAGCCAAACGGTCGCTTTTTACAACTGGACCGCCATGGCTGGAGCTTGGCAACCAAGAGGGTCCAACTGCTTGTGTTCTAGCTCTCTAGAGTGAGTCTAATTCCACCTTCAGTTTTGAACGGTCAGGACTCAGATTGATGTGCGATCTTGGAATTGGTTTGATTCCCGAATTTTATGGGTTGATTGCCACCTGAATTCAAAACTTGATTTTTATATATAGAAATAGATAATAACGAAAATATTCTAATAAGTTTTTTAGTAATTATAATAAAATAAAAAAATCTTTTCAATAATGTATAAGTGAAAGAGCAATATAATCACGCTCAATATTCATAACATTTTCATATTTGATTGTTACATACTTGAGTAATCTTTTACTTTTTCGTCTTCCATGATTCCTAGAGGTAGATAATCGTTGTCATCATCGTAAGGTTTGAACTCAATATCCTTCAATACTTGAGTTCTAATAAAATTATTAATAATTATAGACATCACGATAATTTAATTTGCTTATAATAAAAAAATTTGGCATATGATCTAATATCTTTCATCTATTTTTCTAAACTTCATATGTCTTCTCAATAGTGCATTTGAGTGATGAATATGCTTGATTAAATATCTCACGCATATCCATCGGTCAAGGACTACGACGGAATTCTGGTAGATGATATTGTTCTATTTTGCATGGCCTCATGTATCTGTTCATATGATGATATCCATCATCTATGAAGTAATATTTACGTACATACAATTTAGGATAATAGATTAAAAGTAATACACATATTGTTTCTTATCTTATTGAAGTTTATTAATGTCATTTTTATTAAATTCAAATCTCTAGGTGGATGTGGAAAGCGCAATTCCTCTTACTGAATAGCTTCCATAAAAATACGAGTATTGTGTACTATATACCTTGGGATTGAATATCTCTTGAATCCACGAACAAATTTAAATATATCAAAAAAAGTTAAGAATTAAGTCAAAATAATCTAAATCCTTTGAAAACTTGTTTCAAGAACCTATATATTATGAAAAAAACGCTATAAAGAATTTGTCTTTGATAAGTTTTTAATTCATTCAAGAAAAAGTAGAGAAAACAAGAATTATCTCTAAGAAAAATACTATTCGTGTTGATAATTGCTGGAAAAATAAATAAGCATGTATTTTTATATCCCCTAATGAAATCGTAGGGCCTAATAAGGCCTAAATCACTTAAAGACATGGATGAACACTTTTAAGTCCAAAACTCCTAAACTACACTTCTATAACTAATAAAAGAGGTCTAATTAATGAATTAAATAGGCCTAAATGCCTACAACCATAGAAACATAAAAATAAGCTCACACGCCTATACTTATTGAAATAAAAGTCTTTATTAAACTATTAGGTTATGACGTCCTCTTCTGTAACTTGTATCACATGGATTAAAGTTGGTTTTTCTTCAAGCCCACCTTGAGTATTGAGGTTTTTGCTTGATGAATTTGCAAACTTGACCTAAGTTTCTTGAATTAGCCCATTAAATGCTTCTTTGGTCTTCTTAAATCCTGCTCTTGGAATAGACTGAACTGGAATATGCAATGGATCTTTTGATGGTGCTTGATTATTCTCATCAAAGTGGATAGGCTTTTATGCAGTATTATGACAACTTATTTTCTAATAACAGTCCTACGTAATAAGCTTTGAAAGAGTGTTTTGAGAGTGTCAAGGCTCAAGCTACTCAAGTAATGAATGAGGACCTATTGCAACCCTTTACAAAGGAAGAAGTTAGAGCTACTGTGTTTTTAGACGGGGCCTTTAAAGTCTCCAGGTCCATATGGTTTCAGTGTAACATTCTATATAAAAAAAAGTGTGACGTTGTGCTCAGTTGATGTGAACCCATGGGATTAGAAATTTCTTGAACCCACGAACAAATTGAAATACACCCAAGAAAGCCAAGAATCAAGTCAAGATGATCTAGTTCCATTAAAAACTTGTTTTAAGAACCTAGATTGTGGAGAGAACGCCACAAAAGGGTTTGTCTTTGATAAGTTCTTAGTTCATTCAAGAACGAGTAGAGAAAACAAGAATTCTTTATGAAAAAATGCTAGGCTATTAGGCTATGTCGTCCTCCTCTGTGACTTGTATCACATAGATTAAAATCGGTTCTTCTTCCTTCAAACCCATTTTGAATGTTGGGGTCTTCCTCGATGAATTTGCAAACTCGGCCCAAGTGGATTGTACCCGTCCTTGCATTGTTTATTTGATCTTCTTAGCTTTTGACATTGTGATTGACTCATTTAGAACTTGTAAGGAATCTTTAAGACTCGACCCATCATCTTTAACACTTGGTCATCTACATCAAAGAGAGATATAAGAAACATTGAAAGTATTAGAGACATTATACTTACCTGGAAGATTTTCTTTATAAGTATTATCATTAATTTTCTCAAGGATTTAGAAATGTCCATCTCCTCAAAGATGCAATTTAGTTCTTCTATGGCCTATAAATCTTTATTTGCGCATGTGAACCTAAATCCAATCTCCTGGTTTGGAGATGACATACTTTTGCCCTTTATTAGTTTGAGAAGCAAACTTTTTATTCTTTTGCGCAATTTGAAATTGTACCCTCACCCTCTCATGAATTGATTTCACTAATTCAACATTTTTTTTGTCCATCCAAGCTACTTCTTTCTTTAACAGGTTAAAACATCAAATCAAAAAGAGTAAATGGATTAAAAATATAAACAATTTCAAACGGAGAATAAGAAGTAGTAGTATGCATATTCCTATTATATGCAAAATCTATAAATGATAAACAATCCTCCCAAGTCTTCAAATTCTTTTGAATGACTGCATAATTTGAGTTAAAATCTTGTTAACTACTTTTTGTCCATCAGTTTGTGGATGACATGTGGTGGAAAATAATAGTTTGATACCTAATTTCTCCACAAAACTTTTCAAAAGTAGTAGCTAAGAAATTTAACATCTCTATCAGAAACAATATTCCTAGATACAATTTGGACTCACATAATTTTCTTAACAAATAAATCAGCTATGTTTGTACCATCATTTGTTTTATGGCATGGAATGAAATGCGCTATTTTACTAAATTTGTCCCCTATCACAAAAATAGAATCTCTACCCCTTTTGTCCTAGCTAACCCCAAAATAAAGTCCATAGATATGTCTACCCCATGACTCACTAGAAACGTGTAAGAGTGTATGCAATCCATGTGGTATAAAATCTTAGATTTGGTCTTTCTGCATGTAATGCACCTATCACATATTCGAATGATGTCTCTTCTCATCCTATGCTAAAAGAAATGTTCATGTAAAACTTCTAAAGTTTTCTTGACACCAAAGTGTCCCATTAATCCTAACCATGTGCCTCGTGCAGCAATAATTCACGCATTGAACAATTTGGCATATACAACTTGTTTCCTTTAAACAAATATTAATCATACTTGTAAAACTTACCAAATGCCGCTTTGTCACATTTCATATACACATTAGAAAAATTAAGTGGCAAAGTAAAATTAAAATGACAAGCCACCCACATACTCCTCATGCCAAGTGGCAAGTTAAAATGATAGGGTTAAGTGAGATATCAAAAGAGTTCTTCTTAGGTTTTTGTCTTAAGCTTGGATTGAGCGATAGAGTGGAAACTTTGGGAAAATCCACTTGGCAGGACTGGTACAATCCACTTGGTGCGAGTTTGCAAATTTATCGAGCAAGACCCCAACATTCAAGATGGGCTTCTGTAAGAAGAAAACCCAACTTTAATCCATATGATGCAAGGTACAGTGGAGGACGCAAAGCCTAGTAGTTTAGTAAAAACTTTTATTTCAATAAGTATAGGCATGTGGGGTTATTTTTATATTTCTATAGTTGTAGGCATATGAATCTATTTAATTCATTAATTAGATCTCTTTTATTAGTTATAAGAGTGTAATTTAGGAGGTTTGGATTGAAAAGTGTTCAGCTCATATCTTTAAGTGATCTAGGCCTTATTAGGCCCTAGGGTTTTATTAGGGGATATAAAAAAAATACGCATATTTAATTTTCTAGCAATTATGAACATGAATAGTATTTTTCAAAGAGAATTTTTGTTTTTTCTACTTGTTCTTGAACGAATTAAGAACTTATCAAAGACAAACCCTATGTGTCATTCTCTCCACAATCTAGGTTTTTGAAACAAATTTTCAACGGATTTAGATTATTTTGACTTGATTCTTGGCTTTCTTGGGTGGATTTCCGTGGTTTCAAGGGATATTCAATCCCACAGGTTTACATCAGTTGGCATCAGAGCTCGGTTTCCAAATCAAGTCTGATTTATCCTTTTAATTCTTACATTCAGGTTTTGTCTTAGACATATTTTAGGGTTTTCTATTGCTATCACAAATTCATTCTCATTCCTGTCAAAAATTCCTTCTCATTCTTATTAATTTCATATGTTTGAATTCAGATTTGTGATTTCAAGAATTGATTATTCTTATACTTGATTCATGATCTATAATTTCGTGTGATCTAGGGTTTTCAATTTTGATCTTAAATCTTTGCTTTAATTTCGAGATTTGTAATTTCAAATTTGAATCCATTCGAATTCAAATTCCAGATCTATTCTAATCCAATTTTGAATTCAATTATGATCTTATTTTAAATTCTAAATTCTTGCACCAAGTCTACATAAAAAAAACCAGCAAATTCAAAAGGTTGCTGCATAAAAAAAAAGGATGAAAAATTTTAGAATTGGCTGATACAAGTTGTAACTTGAAATTTGATATATCATCCTTAGTATCATGTTCTCTTATTTATAAATTGCTCTTTTGTTCATATAAATTTCCTGATTCTGAATCTATGGTTTTCTGATTTCTCTTTTCCTTGTTTCCTAAATTGCTATTTCTCTTGTTTTGTAACATTTTATTTCATTCTCTTGTTCCTCAAATCTATTGTAGATTGGAATAATACAAGGTTCCATTTTGATTTAGTTCAACTAGTTTTTAAAGAGCTTGAAAGGGAAAAACAAGTGAGGTAAAAGGCAAGAGTGTCACAGACTAGTATCGAAAAAAGTCAAAAGTGTGAAACACGAGTGGAGTGACATTATTTAAATGTAAACACATAAGAGAGTGTGTGAAGTTTTATCATTAACACTTTTGTTTTGGAGCGGATTAAAAATATCGCATAAAAGTGACTCAAAACCTAAGAAGGAGGCGATAACTCATCCTTTGTGTTGCAGGCCATGCAACAACAGTTTGAGTGGTTGAATTTGGTATAGGGGGAAGTGAGGGATAGAATGTATCAGCAGGATGTAGTGATTAGAAGTTTACAAAGTGTGCGAAATAGTGTTGAAAATGAGTATGAGAATGAAGAAGATTATGAGGATGAAGAAAACGTATCACTTAAAGTTAGAATGAGTGGAAATTGCAGACCTAGAGGAGGTAGTCATGGAAGAGGACCTACGAGAAATCTAAGGGGTCGAGATGTAGTAGATAAGAACCTTGGGAACATTAAAATGAAAATACCATTTTTCCAAGGTAGGACTAATCTTGAAGCCTATTTAGAATAGGAGAGGAAAGTAGAGTTATTTTTTGTTGTGTATTCAGAGGAGAAGAATGTGAAATTGGCGGTAATTGAGTTCACTAATTATGCAATTATTTAATGGGATCAATTAGTGATCAATATAAGGAGGAATCGTTAGAGACATGTAAAAACATAGTGTGAGTTGAAAGCTCTCATAAGGCAGAGATTTATACATAGCCATTAATATAGAGACCTTTATCAAAAACTATAAAATCTTACACAGGAGTCTAGGAGTGTAGATGATTACTATAATAAGGAGATGGAGGTGGCTATGATTCGGGCTGATGTAGAGTAGGATCAGGAGGTCACAATGGATAGATTTTTAAGTGATTTGAATATGGACATATCCAGTGTAGTTGAGTTGCAATATTATGTGGAAATAGAAGACATGGTACACATGGCTATGAAGGTGGAGATGTAGTTAAAGAGAAATGAGGCAACAAGGTATATTTCGGTTTCTAGCACTCCTTGGAAATCAAAGTGGGATAGAAATAATTGAGCTGTTATAAAGGGGAGGGCCAAATCACCTAAAAGGAAAGATAAGTGAATTAGCAAAAACAAACACAAGGTAGATTTCTAACCTTCTAGGAATAGAGATATTAAATGTTTCAAATCTTTGAGTTCATGGCATATTGCATCTCAATGTCCAAACAAGCTTGGTGGTTATGTGTGACAATGAGGAGGTGATGACTGAGAGTGAGGATAACAGTGATGAGATGCCCGAGTTGATTGATCCTAGTGATGATGGAGTAAAATACCCCGTAAAAGGTGAGTCACTTGTTGCCAGGCGTGCTCTCAATACGTAAATTTAGGTAGATGATATAGAGCAACAGAAAAATAATATATTTCATACTCGATGCTATGTAGACAAAGTGTGTAGTATGATTATAGATGGGGAAGTTGTACTAGTGTAGCTAGTATCACCCTAGTCGAGAAGTTAAGCTTACTTTTGCCGCCCATTAGAGGCATTGAGCATCAAGTTGATTTTGGACCTGAAGGCACTATTCCAAACCGACCAATCTATAGGAGTAATTCGATGGAAACAAAGGAGCTTCAAAAGTAAGTTAAAGATTTAATGAGCAAAGGGTACGTGAGAGAGAGTATGAGTCCATGTGCAGTACTAGAGCTACTAGTGCAGAATAAGGATTAGACTTGGAGGATGTGCATAGATTGTAGAGCAGTCAATAATATTACAGTGACGATTCGAGGTCAAATCCTTTTGAGGAGAGGGGGAATAATGGGCACCATGATGGGCCGAGTCATAAAGATTCCTTACAAGTTCCAGATGGGTCAATCACAAGATTGAGATCTAACTTTGTAAGTACTGGTTGTGACAACCCAAATTTTCTTCCTATTAAATTTTCTTCATGTTTGGAATGAATACATTGTAATTTAGTCATTCCTTGAAAGTGTTTAGAGATATAAACCTTATTAAGTCTCATAGGCCTTTTCTTGTATAAGATATATGTGAGTTAGGTCTTAATTGAAAATAAAGCTCAAATGAAGTTACAAGAAAACTAGGAGGCATCTAAGGCTTTGTGGGATATCTTGAGATATATGACATACTATGATACATATATATTTTTTAGAATTTTCAAGAGTTCTTACATGAAAAGTTTAGACATACAAACAAAGATTTTTTTTCCCTCTCAAGGAGTTTCGAATTTGATGGAGTTAGAGCTGCCTAGTGTTTGTGAGATTTGGCACACTTGGCATGCTAAGAACACATGCCTTTTTGAAAATACAAGAAACCATTGCATGAAAATTGGAGTTAGGTAGTCCATTTTATAAGAATTTTAGTGGAACAAGTAAGGAATATTCTATTCCTTTGGAAGGCAACGGATTGGATGATTAGGGGAGGGGGGAGGGGGGGGGGGAGGAAACCGACTTATGCCTTGTCGTTTTGTATTTCCATGTTAGCTCACTTCTTTTGAGAAAAATTTAACTAATAGCAAGTGGTGATTTGAAGATAAACATGGTAATACTTCTTTGTGAGTTTTGGATTAGGCTTATGCCTAACTTTTTGTCTTTTTCTATACAAAGAGTATATATTTTGAGAGATGGATGACAAGTGGCAAGTGAGAGAGATTTGTAAGCAAAAATTTGGAATCATTTTTCCTTGTGAGTTTCGAATGAGATAGATAGAGAAGAGAGGAGCCAAATCCTACATTTTGTTTTACATTTTCTATGTTTGTCTTAACTTTAGAATGGATAAGAACCAAATCTTGTCAATCTAGCCAAAAATAGGTTTGAGTGCTCTAAGTTTAGGGTAACACATGGCACAACTTGGAGTGTTATTTTTTCCTATCACTTTTTCCATTTTCTTTCCCATGAGTTTCGGCCAAGAGAGCCTAGCACACTCCCTCCATTTCCTTTCCACTTCTTCACCCTCTAAGCATTCCCTCTTGGCATCTTTTTGTATGTTTCTTCCAAGGGTTTTGTGGGATAATTCTTCCTTGTAAGGTGAGTGTTTTATTTGTGATTTTCTTATGTTAAAGCATGCAAAGAGACAAGAGTATGTTTTTCCCATCAAGTTTTCGACTAGAGTGTGTTCAAAAAAGTGATATTCTGATTTTTCTAAAAAAAAGAAATCTATAGGTTCTAATCTTAGTTTCTTGTACTCAATTTTCAGATTCTCTTTGCTAGATTTTTTGGAAAGTTTGTAAGTGCACCTAATCTTAGCTTTTTTTGTATATATAGATTAAATTTGTTGTTGGTTGTTTTACTTTAATGTTTAGCATGCTTAATAGGTGATTTTGTTATATTTTCTCTATACTTGGTTAAGGTGATATTTTAGGATTGGTTATAAGAAATATTTGAAGAAACAGAGTGGAAATTTGATGAAAGAATTTAAGGAGTTTAACCTAGTGATTTTCGGCTAATAGCTTAAACAATGGCATGATGTATGTGGATGACAAAAACGTTTACTTTGGGAGCTCATGGATTTCGGCTATAGTGATTTTCTTTAAAGAACTTTAGGTTTTTGACTCATAATTGATTATGTGGTTATAATCTAAGGCTTTGGATAATTTATGAAAGCATACCTTTGGATCTCCTTGATGTATAATTTTAGATATGTATTTGGTTAAGAGAAAAGATCATATGATGACAAGTTGTGAAAGAAAATGTCTTGTAAAAAAAATATTAGTATTTTGGCTATTGATTTATTATAGCTTGAATATTAAGTTTTAGAATATTTCAAGAAAATACATGGGTTGCTTTGTTTTGAATCTTTCTTTATTAGAATATGCATGACTTATTTGAAAAAGGATTATGTTTGTATATTATAAGATGTACAAGTCATGATTTAAAGAGGCATGTTACATGTGTCATCTGACTTATGAATCATATACCATGCATAAAAAAGTTCAAGTATGAATTCATGTCTATTCATGTCATAAGCTTCATGTTTTGAATCATTATGTTTTTTTAAAAGAAATAAAATAAAGATTTTATAAGAACCCTAAATGTGAGGGCGAGGTATTACCTTAGTGGAATTCCCTATTCACTCGGGAGTGTATAAAGTTGAGTGAAACCCCTAAGTCACGAATGGTTCCTATATAAAGGATTCTGGAACGTTGTTGCACCTAAAACTGGTGGGTGCTAAGGACGGTGAAGGCGTTTCGATCTGCCGTTAAAAATATGATTATGACGTAGTCACCTCGACTAAAGTAGTCATTGTGTGTTGTGGTAACCAGTAGGGAACACATAGTGTATAGGGGAATTGTGAGGTATTCGACATATTATATGAAAAGTCATAACAAGAAAAATGACGATAAAGACGTTTCGATCTACTGTCAAGAATGATATTGTAAAGTTATGACAAGACAGTGAAGATGTTTTGATCTACCGTAAAAAATATTATGAACAAGAATAATGATACGTAATTATAATTAATAATAAATAACATGAAATGTTTATGAAAGTTTCAAATATATATATATGTGTGTGTGTGTGTTAACGAAAAACGAAGAAGCATGAAAGTCTTTTATAAAAATGTATGGTGCACAAGTCATTTAACAAGTCTCATGATCTTGATGCATGCATTTGTTTATCTGTATATGCTGACGATGCTTTTATTATGTTATCTGAGTACTTGTTAAGACTTCTTGAAATTTCACTATTTCATTTGTTTTAACTATAATTCCTTTTGGAATGATAGAAGTAATTGCGAGAACAGGTGGCACAGAACCAGACTCAGACCTTGCAGGAAATTTTGAGGAGCCTTGAGGGCCCCATAGAATACTTCCTTTTTGATGAGACAACCCATCCTTTATGTGATCATTTGTTGGAGATTTTGAGGTGAGACGCAGCCGAGTCGTCAAAGGATCGACGACTAGTAGGGCGTTGTTCGGTTTTGTTGAGCCCGAATGACTCATTATCCCTCGATAGAGTCTATATGACGCCAGCAGGGATAATTTTCCAACAAGGATAATCTAAGTATGGGCTGATTCCGTTTTGGAGAGAACTATAAGAAAATTAAGAAAGAATCCCTGTAGAGAATAGGATAATTGTATATTTTCTTTTGATTACTGGACAGTTATATTTTATCAAGAACTTAGTCTTGTAGACTTGGTACAATATGCTATTATATATTATGAAGTTGTGAGATCTTATTATAGTTTACCATGTGATAATTTGCAAAGTTTAGATTTCTTTGCCTATTTTATGAAATTGACCATTTCCACTGCGATACATATTGCATATTGCTAGTAAGTTAAGTGTATGCATAATATTTCTGACATGTACGAAGGGGTATATAGTCTAGTGTTATATGTCCTGACACTTCAGTTTACATTAAATTTCAAATCAAGATTGAGGGCATCGACAGCGGTGGTATCAGAGTATTATATCTTTGAGTAAACCCATAAGTGTCCTAGGAAGAAAATCACATGGTATTAGGATCGACTTTGATCTGATAAAGATGGGTTTGAATCTTTTAAAGGATTGGATTAAGTCGATTGATGTCTGAAACTGTGGATGCCTTGGTCTGTAAAATTTGGAGTTACTAAGGCAGGAGTAACTCATGAAGGGTTTTGTGTGTTTCAAGAAGATAAAATGGCAAGGGGTCGTCATGCTACCACTCCCCCGAGACGCGCAGAGCAGGTAGTAGAGAAAGAATCCTCCTTTGGCCACTCCCCCGAGACTCGAAGAGTTGGTAGTGCAGAACCCTCCTTTGGAAGGTGGGTAGGCAATAGCGGAAGCTATCTGTCAGATGGCGGAGGTTGTGAAAAACCAAATAGAGTAGAGCCGATACCATCGTCACAAGGAAGCTAGAGGAGAAATACAAGGTTGTCCATATGAAAGATTTTTGGTTTACCAATAATATCCACATTTCTTGGGAATGGAAAGAGCTCTGAAAGCAGATAAGTGGATAATAGACCTATAGCGCACTTTCGAGATCAGTGGCTATTTTGAAACGCAGAAGGTTCAGTATGCAGGACATCTACTCCAAGGAGAAGCCGATTTATGGTGGGATACAAAGAGGAAGCTGTTGAAGTAAGAATTGGGAAATATGTAGTTCCCATTTGGGAGCAATTCAAGAAAGAATTTGATGATCGCTTCTTTCTCGAATCGGCGAAGCAGCAAAAACTCTTGGAATTCACCACCTTAGTAGTGCAAGGCAATATGACAGTGGAGCTAGCTCGGTTTATGGAGCTAGTGAGGTTTGCCCCTCATCTGGTAGCCACGGAGAAGATGTGGGCACATAAATTCCAAAAGGAACTACAGTCGAGAATTCACAATCAAGTTGCGTGCCTACGAATTGAGAAATTCCAAGAGCTGGTGAATGTAGCATCTAATGCTGAAGAGGAATAGAGGAGTTTGATCATGCAAACTCAAATGCACAAGAAAAGAGGATTTCCTTATTCTCTAGAAAGGATTCCGGGAAGAGAAGGAATTTCCACCCTGCGGATAAAGGGAAAGGAAAGGTGGTCAGCCAAGGAGCATCGATTACACTGCCACCATGTAGAAGATGCGGGTGAAGACATAGTGGTGAATGCCGACTAATGATCGGAGCATGTTTCAAGTGTGGACAGATAGGTCATATGGTTCAGTATAGTCCACAGAAAATGGAATTAACTATTTCCCTCATACTCTTTCTTATTCGCCTCACTGTTACAATCGAGGAAATGTAATTAACTATTTCCCCCATGTAATATAGTTTCTCTTTTGTTGGTAAATCGAAAACTATCTCCCTCTTACGACAGTTAATCTTAGCATAATGTTCAGATAACCAATCTATGTCCAAAATTAGGTCAAATCCTATCAAATGGAAAACTATCAGGTTGGCAGTCAATTTCAAACCAGCAAGTTAAGTGCATTCATAATATTCCTGACATGTACGAAGGGGTATTTAGCCTAGTGTTACATGTCCCGATGCTTCAGTTTATGTTAAATCCCAAATGTAAATTGGGGGTGTCGACACTGGTGCAATCCACTTGGGTCGAGTTTACAAATTCATTCGAGCAATACTCCAACATTAAAGATGGACTTGAAAGAAGAAGAACTAGCTTTAATCCATATGTACAAGTTATAGGGGAGGATGACAAAACGTAGTAATTTAGTAGACTTTTATTTCAATACGCATAGGCATTATTTTTATGTTTTTATGGTTTTAGGCATTTGGGCCTATTTAATTCATTAATTAGACATCTTTTATTAGTAATAGGAGTATAGTTTAGGAGGTTTGGGCTTAAAAGTTTTCGGCCCATGTCTTTAAGTAGTCTAGGCCTTATTCGGCGTTAGGATTTCATTAGGAGATATAAAAACACATACCTCTTTAATTTTTCAGCAATTATGAACGTGAATAGTATTTTTTCAGAGAGAATTATTGTTTTCTCTACTTGTTCTTGAATAAATTAAGAACTTATCACAAGCAAACCCTTTGTGGCGTTCTCTTCGCAATCTAGGTTTTTTAAACAAGTTTTCAATGGGTCTAGATTATTTTGACTTGATTCTTGGCTTTCTTGGGTGGATTTTAATTTGTTCGTGTGTTCAAGGGATATTCAATCCGATGTGTTCACATCAGTTGGTATTAGAGCTTGATTTTTGAAATTGTTATTTCCTTTGTTTCGTAATATTTATTCCATTCTCTTGTTTCTTAAGTCTATTGCTGGTTGGAGTAATACAGGGCTGCGTCTTGATTTAATTCAACTAGTTCTTAAAGAACTCAAAAAGGAAAACAAGTGGGTAAAAAGCAAGAGTGGTGAGATTAGTATAAAAAAAAGTCAAAAGTGTGAAACATGAGTGGAGTGACATTATTTGAGCGTAAACACGTAAGGAAGTGTTTGAGGTTTTATCACTAAAAATTTGTTTTGTAGCACATTAAAAATGTAATATAAAAGTGATTCAAAACCTAAGAAAGAGGCAGATAATTCATCTTTTGTGTTGTAGGCCATGCAACAACAGTTTAAGCCATTAGATTTGGTGTTAGGGGCAGTGAGGGATAGGATGGATCAATAAGATGTACTGATTAGAAGTCTACAAGGTGTGCAAAATAGGAGGAGACGTGAGCCTAGTGCTGCAAGTGAGTATGAGAATGAAAAAGATGATGAGGAAGACATAGCACTTGAGGTTGAAAGGGTGGAAATGGCAGACATAGAGAAGGTAGGCATAGAAGAGGACTTATAAGAAATCCAAACTCTTACTTATTATACACCAAAATGTCATCAAAATAGTCCACAACAAATCTGCCTATAAACGCATGCAATGCATGATTCATTAATCTCATGAATGTATTCGGTGAATTAGTTAGACCAAAAGGCATTATGAACCACTCATACAATCCATAATTAGTTTTATAGGCAATTTTCTATTTATTTCCCTCTTTCATCCTAATTTGATGATATCCACTTTTCAAATCAATTTTTGTGAAATACATGACCCATACAATTCATCTAACATGTCATCTAATCTAGGGATGAGATGTCTATATTTTACCATAAAGTTGTTGATAGCCCTGCAATCAATACACATTCATTATGTCCCATCCTTCTTAGGCATAAGTAGCACCGATACTGCACACGGACTCATACTCTTTTTCACGTGTCCTTTTGCCATCAACTCCTCAACTTGCCTTTGAAGTTCCTTACTCTCCTCCAGATTACTTCTATAGGCTGGTTGGTTAGGAATTGTTGCACATGACAAAATGAATTTGATGTTCTATTCCTTTAATACGTGGCAATCCACTAGGCATACCGTTAGGAAACACATCCTCATATTACTGCAACAACAAGACAATAACACTAGGCAAAGGTTCGTCAAGTTTGTTAGTATTAAAACACGCATCTTTGTACAAGAGTACAAATATAGGCTAGTTTGTATTAAAAGTACTCTTGATACCACTCACCTTAGCATAAAAACTCACTTGTTTTTTTGTTTTTCTCTCATTTTCTTCACTCTCTCTTTGCTTTTTACTCTCTTTTTTTCTTTTCATCATCTTTTTTTGAACTCTCGGTCTCACAATTTTTTTCAACTCATTCTGTCTAGATTAAATTTATTATGCCTTTATCTCCCTTTGGACCAAGTTTGGAATGTCTCATTTTAGAATCAGCCCATTAAGTGCGTCTTTAATTTTCTTGTATCTTGCTCTTGTAATAGGCCCAGCTGGAACATGTAATGGATCCTTTGAAGGTGCTTGATTATTCTCATCACCTTACCTTATTAAAGTGGGTTCTAACGCATCTATCTATATAATTCTCTAGCATTTTATTTGTTTAAATTAATCTTATTGTCAAACTATCTTGCATTTGTGTAGCAGCAACAACATTATTTTGATTTTACTTAGACATATTTGTTATATGCTAAAAAATATAGAAAGAAGTAAGTTTATAAATCTCATGCAAGCGAGGTTTTTAATCTTTACATAATCGTAATAGAAAATAAATTAAACATAATTGACAAGGAAAATCCAATATTTACTCAAATAAAACTATTAAATAAAGTCAAGAACGAGAATAATTTTGCCTATCCTCCATTCATTATGTGACACGTTTATCAATTCTAAGAAGTTAGATATAAATTAACAAGGTTATGATTAACATCTTACTCTCTCTTTTATTTGACACAACACTCGACCCATTAATACTTCATATTTCAAATAAAAATTACATGCATTAATAACATCAATATTCTCATTTGTTTTCAGAAAAGTTAATATGATGGCATGATTAAACACGGTATCATATTATTTTTTTAATATTTGGAGTTTATGAGAATAAGCAAGAAAAGCTTCAAAGGAAACCAAACTAGTGATACATGTTTCCAGAATAAATCAAATAAAAATATTCTAAACACACAATATACAAAATGAAAATTACAAACCAAATAAATATTATAAATAAATGATAAAGTATAAAATAACTCACAATATACCTAAATTCCAGCCCACCGAATGGAAGATTAGAATTCAGTTTGCGCAAATAATAATAAAATTAGTTATGGGTGTTATATAAATAGAGTATTAGGAGAAGTAGAGTTTTAGTAGGATAAAAAAAGTGAGAACTAATTGAATAATTTTGGATGTTAAAAAAGAGATCATATTTGAGGAGAAAGGCAAATAATAAAAAGATAACAATACAATAATTTCATTTATGTTATAAAACTAAAAATGAAACTACTAATATTGCAAAAGAGAAATATAAAAGGAACTCTTAAGAATTTTCAAGAACTGAAACTTTCTTCTCTCTCTATATTTTCTTATGAATTTCATAACAACTGAAACTCATATTTATAGGCCTTGAAATTATTATGCAAGTTACTATGTAAGATTTAAAATAATAGTAGCGGGGTCATTCACATAATTTTGGTGGTGGGACTAGGGGCGGCAGCCGTCTCTCTAATCTTGTTCATAACACTCCCCCTGAATGACCACCCATAAAGAATCTGCCTCGTTAAAACCTTGCCAAGGAAAAATCCAGTGGAAGAAAAACCAATGGCGAAGGAAAACGAGTACAGTCTTCTTATGTATCCATAAGTGTTTTAAGATTGCCTCATTAAAACCTTGCAAAGGAAAATTCAGTGGGACAAAACCTTAGCGAAGGAAAAAGAGTACAATCAGCACAAGTCTTCAGGACATTTACTCCCCCTAAAAAGTGCATGACGATAGATTTTTAAGTTTTTGCATTCTAATATTCTGCACAATCTTTTTGAATGTTGCAGTTGGTAATGCCTTTATGAATAAATCTGCCAGATTATCACTTGATCGTATCTTTGATATATTCTCCACTGATTTGAGTAATACAGGTAGTTTATCTTCATATAAAATTGTTGGGCTATCATTGATCATGAAAAACCATACGTTTCTTGAATATGTTGAGTTATTGATTTCAGCCAAATACACTCTCTACTTGCTTCATGAATTGTAATAATCTCTGAGTGATTTGAAGATTTGACAGATACATGTAGTTCCATATCCCCATCCGATATTGTCCTCTTTGACACTTCAGGGTCTTATGGGTTTAAAATGTGTCGGACAAGGTAGAGGGAACCCCACATATAAGGCGCTTGACAGACTTAGTAGAAATCTGAGACCTGTAGTAATATTTAAACTCCCCCTGAGAATATGCGTCAGTTTTTCAAGTAATAAACAAGCATGATTTTAGCATATATAACAGGTTAAGAATTCAAATATGATTTTCATCTAAATAATGCATTAGAGAGAACATGATAATATTTTCATTTAAAATTTTCTCCCCCTCATTCGGCATTATTAGGGAGAACTTGTTTATATATGGCGGAAATAGCATTGGAAACTATCCATGTATGATAAAAGCTATAAAAGTTTGAGGTCTAATATTATCGATTTGGCAGAAAATCAAATCCGCTTGACATTGTTGACAAACGAGATCTTAAAAAGATTTGAAGGTTTCGGATTGTTATTTAAATATAACCAATTTTACCATTGGTTTACTCCAGTAAAAAGATTTCACATTCTTCATAGATTTAGTTGTTGTTCATCCAGAACGATATTATGTCTGATAGAAATTTTAATGTCTCAGATTTGAACCATGAACATTTTATACCTCAACCACTCATATTTTCTCCTGAACCTGTAAACACCATGATAGGAGCAGAGATATATCTTTCTAGTAAATTTGATCCTGAAATTATTACAGCATCAAGAACTCTCAGTACTCAATATGCTACCTCTCTTATAACCATGTCTCAGAGGCTACTAGCGAGAACAAGTAAGGTTGATTATCTTAAAAATCATATATCTGAGTTGCATCAAACGCTTGTAACTAAAGATAGAAAAAATAAAAATTTAAGATAAGAAAACAAGGAGCTGAAGAAATTTGTAAATTGGTATTCTCGTGACTTGAAAATATGAGTAGAAGAGCTGGAATGAGAGAGAGCTCAAATACAAAGTCAACAACAGCAGCTAACGGCAGAGGTTCAGCGTTTACAAGAAAATAAGGATAGCTGTAATTAATCTTGCTGGCTTTTGAAATTATGCATCCAGCATATCTTGTAAAGTGAGATTTGAAGAGATGATGGTTTGTCTTGTTCTTATTTCCATTTCTATAAGAACTGTCTTTAGCTTCATATAGTTCGCATCAAATCTTCTTCTTATATCTATAATCTATCTATATTTGCATTCTTATTCTACAAATTTCCAATGGATCATCAATTTCCTTTCAATATTTCTCACGATCAACATATGAAGTATCGTTCACCTCAATTACAAGTTGTTCCTGTATCTTCCGTAGGTGCCATGTTGCAGCAAGCGAATGATCTGGCTAATAATTCAGATCGTGAAGCTGTTTATGAACGGTGACTCTCGGCACCCAATACTCCTCCTCTATTGTCGGGTTTTCCAACCGATTACAATCTAAAAATCGTGAGATTGAGGAGCTTACGAGAAAGTTTTCGTACTTCAACGACTCGTTCAAGAGTCTGACAGAAAAATTGCAGACTTAAAGCAAGAGAATAAGGATTTAAAATCCTTACTTGCCTCTTTATTTCGACTGCCTAATCCTTTAGATAAGGATGACATGTTGTTTTATGAAAAGCAAATGCATGTGAGAGATAAGGCTAGAAGTCTCAAATTCTTGTTACTCATCTATCAATTGAATAATAAGATCTTTCTTTTTCAAATGCATTCCTTGAATTTATAGCAGCCATTGTGATATCTTCCGGAGTTCTAACAAGGTAAATCATCAACGTAAACGGCAATAATGACAAATATGAGTTCTGATAAAACACATGGGCATATAGGATTATTCTCAAATCCTTTTTTCAATAGATACTCGTTGATTTAATTATACCACATGCGTCCGGATTGCTTTAACCCATATAAAGATCTTTAAAGTTTTATAAAGTACATACTCCTAAATGTACTTGGATTAGATGCTTCAAGTATCGTATATCTTTATATATGTAATGATCTAAGGATCTTTATAAATATGCAGTGATCACATTCATCAACTGCATATCTAATCCTTTTGTAATAACCAAATCGATTAAAAATATGAATGTGATTGCATTCATAATAAGGAAATATATTTCCTCATAACTACTCTCGGGTTTCTGCAGGAAACCTTATGCGACAAATTGTACCGCACAATTTCATTTCTCATTACGCTTTTGTATAAATACTCACTTATATCTTATAGGCATTACACCCTTTGCTGTTTGGATAACAGGTCCAAATACCTATCGCTTTGCTAGCGAGTTTAATTCAGCTTCAATAGCTGCTTTTCATTTTGGCCAATCATTTCTATGTCAATATTCTTCGACGGTTCTTGACTCACTTTCTTCATTGCTTCTGGTAATGTCAAGTATTATCATATATATTGTCGACAACAGTTTTGTTTCTATCCATAAATTTTCTCGTACTCATGAAATGTATTGAGATCTTATTGTTCCTCTCTAAGGGAAAATATTTCATGAAATACCTCTATAGGAGGTTCCTTTTCAGGAGGTTTGTACTCTTCAGGAATTTTCTTTTCAGGAGTTATACTCTTCAGGAGTTACTTCTTGAGAAGGTTTCCTCTTCAGGAGGATTATATTTTATACAGAAAGTACGGTCTCTTCAAGAGCACCGATTTTTTTTTCTCTTTTGCACCAATAGGTCTTCAATGCTGCAGGCGTATCTTAGACTCATCTATTGCTGTTTTAACAACTCGTCCTTAAGAGACTTCAATTCTTGCTTAAGCATTAACAACAGTAATATATGATTTTACAACACCTTTAATGTCAGTAAATACATTCTGTAACTGATTTGTAACATTTTGCAAATAGGTAATCTTCTGAACTTATGGTTCACATTCATTTATAAGAGGATTAAATTTAGACATGATTTTATTATCCCAAGTAATTTCTTGTCGTGCTTCAGGCACCGACTTTTCATTATTTTAAAACATGATGAAATATTAAAAAACTTTACTATATAATATGTAAAAGCTTAGTATAAGTAAATCAAGTGTTTGGCCGTACAACAGGTACGTGACCAATGTTCAGTCATACAATATCTATGACAAACATCTTCATCTTTTTATGAAGAATTATTCAGAGGGCCTTTACCATTCTCTGAGTTGGATCACTTCTGGTGATACGGTATATTTTTATCATCTTTAGTATTGTCGCTTTTGGGACCAATACTTCTATAGTTTTTCTACAATGTCTACGCCCTTAATTCCTTTGAAAGAATGCACTGTTCACTTATGGAAATTATGTAAATTCAATATCAATAATAAGACGCAACTGGTAATTTATTAACAAAAACTCATTATTTAGCTCAATCACTGGAAGACAAAATAAAAATTCAGAATATTTGTTGAACTTTCACTCTCGATACTGCTACTGCAGGAGAACATGCGAGATATGAAAAGTAATATATGTCATATTTTAAATATCATCATCAGTGATTTTCTCATTGCATAATTTTAATATTGAGCTGATTTTAAAGAGTGCAAAATATTCAATATCACTCTTAAAATATTACAACTTCAGGTGTAATAATAAGTCATAATAAACTTTTGAGAGAATTACATCTTTTAGTGCTCATATCTCTCTCTTAATTCATTTCACATAGTAAGATGATTTTTCACCATGAGATACACAGTACGGTCTTTCAGGGACACATACTTTTTTCTATAATTGTATCTCCCAAGTTCATCATCATATCTAAATG
Organism: Platycarya longipes; assembly: GCA_036559045.1. Classification (NCBI taxonomy): domain Eukaryota; kingdom Viridiplantae; phylum Streptophyta; class Magnoliopsida; order Fagales; family Juglandaceae; genus Platycarya; species Platycarya longipes. The sequence goes on from CM071790.1 coordinate 32,286,986, forward strand.
GATCTCATCAAAGATCCTGGATAAATAACTTTTTCCAGAAATGTCAATAGTAATAAATCTCAATATTTGACATTATATATATATAAATCACAAAAATAAATCTATGGATTTAAGAATTATATTCACATAATCATGAGAATAAAAGTAGAATTTATTAGGTAATATTCAGCAATATTACTTTTAATATTTATCTCGAGGACTGAAAATAATATATTGAAAAATTTACTTGAAGTAGACGACCTCTAGTTTCAGTATTGGTAGAACCTCGTGCTGATAACGTGTTATACAATTAAAAATGAAACTACTACTGTTGCAAGAGAGAAATATAAAAGGAACTCTATAGAATTCTCAAGAATTGAAACTTTCTTCTCTTTCTATATTTTCTTATGAATTTCATAACAACTGAAGTTTATATTTATAGGCCTTAAAATTACTATGCATGTTACTATGCAAGTCACTATACAAATCACTCTGCAAGATTTAAAATAATAGTGGTGGGATCATTCACATAATTTTGGTGGTAGGACAAGGGGCGGCAGCTGTCCCTCCAATCTCGTTCATAACAATTTATTTATATTCTCCGGCTTTTAGATAATTGAAAAAGTGCGCCAACTTATCTCTTTCAACACATCGTTTGTGTCTGCTGAGTCAAATTCGGGTGCAATGCATATTCAGCATTTTCACTTTAAAGAGAACGAGGAGAATAATTTTTTTCAATTGGCACAAAATTCTAGAAGTTACTGACAAGATCTTCCTAAATAATCAGCACTCAATTTCCAAAATTAGAATTTCTATGGATAAAACTAAGTTGTAAAGTAGCTAGAAGACAACTAAGGTGGAAACTTTTTACTGAATAATTGCTACAAGCAATAGCCTATGTCGGCTCAAAGTCCCACTTTCATGAAGGTCATCCCATTCACCAACACTGCCATTAGAGGTGTAAGAAAGAAATAAAAAAATTGGAAAATTGGTCCAGATTGACCCAAATCGGTGGAATTAATTCAGTATTGCCAATTCTCTTAATTGCAAAATCAGTCGGTACCCGTTCAGTTTTGATTTTTATACTTTTTAAGACTGGACAAGACCGGACCAAACCAGTTTGATATTTATATATTTAAAATTATTTTTTTAATATTATATATAATATAAATATTGTACATAATATTTTTTGAGCTTTGCTACACAAGCTCACACACCACACACCATGTAGTTTTTTAATTTTTTTAATTTTTTGCAAATCTTTTCTGAATTTATTCTTTTTAAACTAATTGAATTTTCTACTCATTATTTATAGACTAGATATTTTATAAAAAAAAAAACAATAAAAAAATATATGGTGTGTGGTGTGCAGGCTCATGCATAATTGTTTTTTCATGTTTTTAATATTATATATAAATTATTTTATATTATATAGAATTTTTATATGTTAATAAATTGTAATTACGTTTTACATAATGTTATTATAATTTATCACGTAATAAATTTATAACAGTTTATGTTTTATAACATTTTTTTTTATATCATCTTTTTTTTTTTTTACATAACATATTTTTGTAATAGTATCATATTCACATGCTTGACTGAAAATTTCCATCCTTAAAAAGAACTTAGAGGTGTAGTCCTTCGCTTTGCAAAATTGCAATTCCAAAGAGACGAGGGCGTGCATTGTCATAAAGTTACAGATGTTCCCCTCATGTTTTATGATGTTATGAGTGAGGAGAAACTTGCAGCTAATAAGATCGATGTGCTTCGAATCTGACTCCAACGGGGCTCACTGCTACAGGATAGAACACTATATCAAAATCCTTCAAGGATTCAGGTGGAGTTGAGAGGGAAACAGTCTAAGACGGGGTCTAGCAAGTTGCGAACAGGACTTCAGAAAGGTAATCTCAACCCACACGAGAACATGATAGGTAGGAGAGCAACCCTTGAAGCGTAACTCTCGTTGTCAATGGGACCATCACATGGCCTACAAGCCTTGAAAAATATTATCTTCGTGTTGCCCAGATGACTAACACAAGAGGGGGGGTGAATTTGGTTATATTATAAAAATTAACACTTATTAATCAAATACACAATATAAAATATAAACAGAATATAAAACCGTAAGAAATGTAAAGAGTAGGGTAAGAGAAAGCAAACTCAGTATTTTTACGAGGTTCAGCTCCACTGCCTACGTCCTCGCCTCAAGCTGGGTTTGAGGATTCCGAATTCACTAGTCAATCTCTTTTAGGTGGAGATAGAAACCTATTACACTTTTGAGCAGCACCGCTCCAAAGAATCCGTGTAGAACCCTCTACATTTCCAATCACCTCACACTTGGTGATTTAACTATTCCCCGTGTAGAACACCTTCTACACACACAAGGGTCATACACACCCTTTTACAAATACAAGAGTTGATAGTGGGTAGACTATCAAAGTACACTCCTCAATGAGTGAGATAGAAACAATACAGCTCCACCTATATCTCTCTAAAAAAGAACAAGAATTAAGGTTCAAAACTTTAGAAAAGAGAGAATGGGAGCTTTGAAAGAATGATGCAAAACTTAACAATAGATGTGTAAGCTCTTGGTGTAATTTTTGCAGAACTCAAGTGAGTTATTCATAAGCAAATGAGTCTTCAATTTCAAATTTGAAAAGATTCCCATATCAAAGACATCATCATTCACTTTTCAAAAATTTCAAACCTAATCTTTTTACTTTTTGCATGTGACAAAAGGAGCACACTTTACTTTTCAAAAATTTCAAACCTAATCTTTTACTTTTTGCATATGACAAAAGGAGCACACTTTATTTTTCAAAAATTTCAAACCTAATATTTTACTTTTTGCATATGACAAAAGGAGCATACTTTACTTTTCAAAATTTTCAAACAAAGACATCTACCTTTTGTATAAGTCAAGAAAGGCATTCATCACTTTTGAAAATATTCAAATAAAACATGTACATGTGAAAGATGACAATCAATCATCTTAATATTTTCAAAGTTCGAACCTTTAATCATGTCATGCACATGTGAAAGATGACAATCAATCATCTTTCAAAATTTTCAAATTTAATTTTTAAAATATTCATGCACATGTGGAGAATGTATTTTAATGCTTTATGATAAAATATTAATTTTGAGTCTTAATCTTAATTTCAAATTTTTAAGAGATTTACAAGATTACTCTATGATTTTAATGTGAACTTGTTTCCTTCTTGCTCATGCTTGGTTCCTTGATGTGCTTGATTCTATTGTGTGGACAACTTGAGCTTGAGACTCCTTTATTCTTTGAATTCATTTGTTATCATCAAAATCCATGTGTAGATTTATAATTACACGAAACTTGAAACCTTGGGTTCAACAATTTCCCTCTTTTTGATGATGACAAATACTTGATAGAACCTGAAACCTGCATTAATACTTAAGCTCCCCCTGAAAATATGCGTTTGTATTTCAAGAAAAATATAAACATGATTCTAGCATATATAACAGGGTAGTATAATACTAGTATAAGACTTCTCCCCCTTTTGGCATCATTAAAAAGGAACCGCAATTGGTTTCAGTAAGATTTTTTCTCGTAATAAGCAATAACCAAATAAAACGGTGCGTTAGAGAGTAGAAGTTGGAACCACCCATGCCCGACAAAACCTGCAAAAGTTGAAGCCGAATTTTATCATCTCGGTGCGGAAGAAGATTTAAATCCGCTTGATGTTATTAACGAATTAGATGTTCCAGAGAATTGAAGTTGAATAATTAAAATTATCCGTGTCCGACAAAAACAGCAAAAGCTGCAGGCCTAGCTCTGGCAATGCGGTGCGGAGCCATGCATGTCCGACAAAACCTGCAAATGTTGGAAGTCTAACTCTGGCAATTCGGTGCGGAGCCACGCGTGTCTGACAAAACTTGCAAAGGTTGGAGGTCTAGCTCTAGCAGTCGGTGCGAAAGCAGATTCAAATCCGCGTGATGATATTGAAAAATTAAATATTATCGAGATTTGAAAGTTGTTGTTTAAAAGACCGTTTTCACCTGTCGGATACTCAAATAAATTTTCACACTACTCATTGATCCAGTTTCTGTTTATTCAAAACGATAGAATGACGGAGAAAATTTCGTCTAATAATTTTCCAGATTTGAATCAGGAACCGTCTCAATCAGTCATTTTATCTCATGAGGTTGTCAACACCATGATAGAAGCAGAGATGCATTTTTCAAATAGAACTGATTCTGAGGTTGTTACAGCATCAAGAACTCTCAGTGCTCAATATGCTGCCTCTGTTACGACCATGTCTCGGATATTACTAGCGACGGCAAATGAGGTTGATCGACTTAACAATCAAATATCTATTCTGCATCAAAAGCTTGCAAATAAAGGCAGAAAGAATAAGAGGTTAAAGCAAGAAAATAAAAATTTGACAGAATTATCTTGTGTTTTGAAACTTCAAATAGAGGAATCAGAACGAGTAAGAGTTCAAGCACAGAGTCAACATCAGCAGATAATGGCAACGTTTCACGAGAGAAACAGGGACAATTATAATTAATCTCGCTAGCTTAGTTCGGTAACTTTTGACAATATGCATCCGGCATATCTTGTAAGCTTGACTAAGTAAGATTTGAAGAGATGACAGTTTGTCTTCTACTTATTTCCATCTTTATAAAAGCAATCCTTATTTTTATCTAATCCGCATCAAATCTTCTTCTTATTATTGTAGTTCATCTTCATTCTCACTTTACAAAATCTTAATGGCTCAACAATTCTCCTTCAGTGCTTCTCGTGATCAATCTATTTTTGCATCTGTCGTAGGTGCCATGAAGCAGCAAAACACTGATTTAGCTAATAAATCAGATCATGATGCCATTTACGAGCTTGTGGGTCTCGGGACTCGATACTCATCTTCCATTGTTGCTTTTTCCGCTCGGTTTCAGTCCAAAACCCGCGAGATAGAGAAGCTTAATGAGAAGATCGATATTCTTCAACGACTTATTCAAGAGTCTAGCAAAAAAATAGTAGACTTAAAACAACAGAATAAGAATTTAAAATCCTTACTTGCCTCTGCATTTCGATTGCCTAATCCTTTAGACAAGGATGGCATGATGATTTATGAGGAGCAAATGCATTTGAATGATGAGGCTAAACGTCTCAAGTTTCTGTAGGTCATTTGAGATAATGGAATAAAAGTATCTAGCAGATATTCATGGCATGCATAATTCCTATTTCTCTTATAATCATGCATAGTTTATCTTCTGGTATGGGTTTTGTAAAAATTTCTGCCAATTGATCATGTGTACTAGTGAATTCTAATACAATATCGCCATTCTGCACATGATCTCTAAGAAAATGATATCTAATTTCAATATGTTTGGTCTGAGAATGTTGTATTTGATTCTTTGAAAAATTTATAACACTTGTATTATCACATTTGATTGGAATGTGATTGTACATAAGTTTAAAATCCTCAAGTTGTTGCTTCATATAAAGAATTTGAGCACAACAACTGCCTACAGCAATATACTCTGCCTCAGTAATAGATAATGTAACAGAATTTTCTTTTTACTAAATCATGAAACAAGTGCATGACCTAAGAAATGACATGTTCTACTAAAACTTTTTCGATCATCTTTGCAACCAGTATAATCGGTACCTGAATAACTAATAAGATCGAAATAAGTGTGTTTAGGATACCATAACTCTAAGTCAATGGAACTGGCAAAATATCTAAAAATCCGCTTGACTGCAATCAAATGAGATTGTTTTGGAAATGATTGAAAACGTGCACATAAACATACACTGAACATAATATCAGGTCTACTAGTTATCAAATATAATAAACTACCAATCATACCTCGATATACCTTTGAGTCAATTGGCTTACCGCTTTCATCTTTATCAAGTTTAGTGGTTGGACTCATTGATGTTCCAATTACCTTCGCACATTCCATCTCAAATTTTGAGTAACTCTTTGATATATTTTGACTGATTAATAAATGTTCCACTTTTTGCTTGCTTGATTTGCAATCCGAGAAAGAAATTAAGTTCTTCCATCATGCTCATTTCAAATTCTTCTTGCATATTCTTAGCAAAATCTTGACACATATTTTCATTAGTAGCACCAAATATTATATCATCTACATAAATTTAAACTAGAAGAATATCATTCTATTCATATTTGATGAAAAAAGTTATATAGATCTTTCCTCTTGAAAAACCATTTTCAATAAAAAAAACTATTTAAAAAAACACATCCATTTTGAAAGTAACTGTAAATCCTTTATCACATAATTGACTTATGCTCAAAAGATTATGTTTTAGACCTTTAACAAGTAGAACATCTTCAATTATGAGATAAGACTCATTACCAATTTTATCTATTCCCACGATCTTCCCTTTCGAGTTGTCTCCAAATGTCACGTGTCCTTCTTCTTTAGATCTAAGATCAAAGAACTTAGTCTTGTCTCCCGTCATGTGTCTTGAACATCCACTATCTAAAAACCATTTATTTTTGTTTGTGGAGGACTTCATGCACACCTATAAAAAAAATTAAAATGATTTTTCTTGGTACCCAAGTTCTTTGGGTCCTTTATTTATTGGTATTAGAATAAACAAGATTTTTAGGTACCCATATGACCCTAATAGTCATTGTATGTTTTCTTTTAATAGGACAAGCATAATAATTATGACCATTTCTATTACAAAAATTGCAAATAGCATGTGACATATATGAAGAACTTGAGTGATTATAATAGTTTCCTTTTTTAACAAAATTATTTTTATGAAAAGAATTTTGAATATTGGATTTTGATGTAGAAGGATTATCAAAGAAGTTTTTATAAGGTTTGTATTTTTGTTTTGGTATATATCCCAAGCCTGCCTTGTCAAAAACACATCTTTGACTACCAAGAAGTTTTTCAAAATTTCTTTTTCCATTCGTAAAGTTTTCAATAATATTTTCTAAATCAGTTTTTTTTTTCTTCAACTCAAGATTTTCATCTTTCAAAACAATACTTTCTTTTCTTAAAATATCAATTTCGTTTGTTAAAGAAGAATTTTTCTTTTTCAAAACAGTATACTTGATACCCAATTTTTTAAATTCCTCATATACCTCTTCTAAAATATTTTACAATTCTTCATATGAAAAATCTTCAATATTATCAAGATTTGTTACCTCAATGTCATCTTTAGCCATAAGACAAAAATTTGCTGATTCTCCATTACTTGCTTCACTATCTGAGCTACTTGAATCATCATCCCATGTAGCTTTCATTACTTTTTTGCCTTTGTTTCGATCTTTCTTTAGCAGAGGACAATCTGACTTGATATGACCAGGCTTATTGCATTTATAACAAATTAAAGTGTCATTTTTACCTGAATCTTTCTTGGAAAACTTTTTGAAGGATTTCCTTGGAGGAGTTTTATTTTTCTTTAAGAACCTCTGAATTCTTCTTGTTATCATCGCAACTTTTTCATCTTTGTCGTCATTTTCCTCATCTTCATCACTTTCACTTTCATATGGAACAGCTTTAAGTGCCAAGCTCTTCTTTGGCTTTCCTTCTTCTTCTCCTCTTTTCAATGTGTATTCATGGGTGATAAGTGACCCGATGAGTTCATTCACTTCGAGCTTCTTGAGGTCTCTAGCTTCAAGAATCGCTGTCACTTTTGATTCCCAACGTTTTGGTAGAGAGTTGAGAATTTTTCTTACTATCTCCACTTTGGAATAAACTTTGCCAAGAGCTGTCAAGCTGTTTATGATGTTAGTAAAATGAGTGTGCATACTAGAAATAGATTCATCATCATTCATCTTAAACATTTCATATTCATGAGTAAGAATATAAATTTTTGATTCCTTGACTTGAGAAGTTCTTTCATAAGTAACTTCCAAGTTATCCCAAATTTCCTTTGTTGTAGCGCAAGTCATTACTCTATTAAACTCATTACCATTGAGAGCATTATATAATAAATTCATAGCAGTTAAATTCAAAGTATAAAGTCTATCATCTTCACGATTAAACTCTTCTTCTTCCTTTTTGACCTTTACTCCATCAACCACTTTTGTTGGAATATAAGGTCCCTTTACAATGCATTTCCAGATTTCTCGACCTTGAGCCTGAAGGAATATTCTCATTCTAACTTTCCAGAATGAGTAATTGTCTCCGCAAAAGAGTGGAGGCCGACTGCTAGATTGACCTTCATGAAATGAAGCTACAATGTTAGCCATAAGATCTTAACTCAAAAGATAGTTAATCTTATAACAGAGCTCTAGCTCTGATACCAATTGTTGCCTAGATGACTAACACAAGAGGGGGGGTGAATTGGGTTATATTATAAAAACTAACATTTATCAATCAAATACACAATATAAAATATAAACAGAATATAAAACTATAAGAAATATAAAGAGTAGGGTAAGAGAAAGCAAACTCAGTATTTTTACGAGGTTCAACCTCACTGCCTACGTCCTCACCTCAAGCTACTCCTTGAGGATCCCGAATTCACTAGTCAATCTCCTTTAGGTGGAGATAGAAACCTATTACACTTTTGAGCAGCACCGCTCCAAAGATTCCGTGTAGAACACCCTCTACACTTCCAATCACCTCACACTTGGTGATTTAACTATTCCCCGTGTAGAACACCTTCTACACACACAAGGGTTATACGCACCCTCTTACAAATACAAGAGTTGATAGTGGGTAGACTATCAAAGTATACTCCTCAATGAGTGAGATAGAAACAATATAGCTCAACCTATATCTCTCTAAAAAAGAACAAGAATTAAGGCTCAAAACTTTAGAAAAGAAAGAATGAGAGCTTTGAAAGAATGATGCAAAACTTAATAATAGATGTGTAAGCTCTTGGTGTAATTTTTGCAAAACTCAAGTGAGCTATTTATAGGCAAATGAGTCTTCAATTTCAAATTTGAAAAGATTCCCATATCAAAGACATCATCATTCACTTTTCAAAAATTTCAAACTTAATCTTTTTACTTTTTGCATGTGACAAAAGGAGCACACTTTACTTTTCAAAAATTTCAAACCTAATCTTTTACTTTTTGCATATGACAAAAGAAGCACACTTTACTTTTCAAAATTTTCAAACAAAGACATCTACCTTTTGCATAAGTCAAGAAAGACATCCATCACTTTTGAAAATATTCAAATAAAACATGCACATGTGAAAGATGACAATCAATCATGTTAATATTTTCAAAATTCAAACCTTTAATCATATCATGCATATGTGAAATATGGCAATCAATCATCTTTCAAAATTTTCAAATTTAATTTTCAAAATATTCATGCACATGTGGAAAATGTATTTTAATACTTTATGATAAAATATTAATTTTGAGCCTTAATCTTAATTTCGAATTTTTAAGAAATTTACAACATTACTCTATGATTTTAATGTGAACTTGTTCCCTTCTTGCTCATGCTTGGTTCCTTGATGTGCTTGATTCTATTGTGTAGACAACTTGAGCTTGAGACTCCTTTATTCTTTGAATTCATTTGTTATCATCAAAATCCATGTGTAGATTTATAATTATACGAAACTTGAAATCTTGGGTTAAACTTGAAAGGTAGAAGCCAAGGACTCAGAAGTGACCTTTAAGAAGAATGAAGAAGAGGAAGAGATCTTGGGCAAGGTGAGTAAGGAAATTAGAGGGCAAGAAGGTGAATGTGTGATAAAGGGAGCAATGATGGCAAATCCTTGTTTACATAGGAGGAGAACAATGGTTGGTTTTCCACAACAATGTGTCAAACAAAAGGGATATGAAAGGTTTCAAATCCCATGGAATGCGCAACATTATGTGACATGAAGAGGAAAAGTTGCTAGGCATCATCAGTGTTGAGAGGACTAGAAAGATGCCAATCAAGTACAAATCCAACTGCCATGAGGTTGGAAGAGAAAATGTTGCCTGATGCTAATAAATGAGAAAAAGTGACACGAATCTAGTCTATAGCCCATGGTAACTATGAAGAGATTTTCCTCCACTGGCCCACATGGTAAGCTCACGAGTAATTATTAGGTAGCAAGGCAAAAAAGCCTTCCCCCGCACGGTCAAGCCCCAATAAATCTAAAAGGAGTTAGTGGGCCCCTGAAAGGCCTATAGCCCATGAGCAAGTCATTCCCATGATGTGATTCCCAAGTGGGAGAGAGCAGACAATGTGGAAAAGATGAGACTCACCTGGGCTCACTTGCTGATACCATGCCCTTGAGTAGTAACCTACTTAGGCAAGTGAGCAAGAAATAATGAGTCCTTAATCTCTTGATAGAAGACATGAAAGAGCTACCCAGGAATTTGCAGGGTAAAATAAGTCAACAGACAACACCGAATTAAGGGGGCCACTCCCCGGAACGCACGCCACATTATTGACGTCATCTCATAACCACATTAAAGGACCCTAACTAAAGAGAATAGTTTAAAAGACATGGCCCCATGGGGACAAAAACGAACTGTCTCACCCATAACTTGGTATAAGAACCAATTCCTAGATACGAATATCTCTTGAAACTCTCTAAGCTTACTCATAAATTATTAAGGAGATATACTAACTATGGCATCAAAGACTCCTCAATTTCCACAAAGCCCCATTTCCTCTAGAGTCTGGCTCAAACGCGTTCAAAACACGATGTTAACACACCACATATTTGGTAAGGGAAAAAAAAAAATACTATGTGTGGTGCGTGGTGTGGGATGATGAATAGAATTATTCAAAAAAGAAAAAAACCATGGCATCAGGCATTTCCCAAAATTCATACCCAAACAGTTACAAATGCTTAGATATGATTTTATACGCTTTTTAGAGCCAGAACGGTAAATAACGATTTTGAAAATTTAAGAATTAATACTAAACCGATTCATTACCAAAACTGAAACTTTTGATATTTCCAGTTTCGGTTCGGTCCGCATTTTTCGATTTTGTGGATTATCTATGTTAATAATAATGTAATGTTTACATATATTAAACTACTAGTCTATTTATATTATTGTAGAAATAAACTATCTATATATATATAATAATTTTATATTAATAATTTAATATTAATGTTCATATTTAAGAGTAAAATTTTACGTTATTAAATTAAGATTAAGATTTATATGTTATATTAAAATTCTAAACTTAATTTATGTTATTTGAACGTTATATTAGCTTTATGTTATAAAAATAATATACTTGAACAATAAAATTAAAATTCCATGTTAGCAAACTGAAACCGCACCAGTTTAGAAGTGGTTTTGATTCTTAAAAATCAGTATCGTACCGTATTGCTTACAAAGAGGACCGAACCGGTGGGACTAGTTCAGGTTTGAGTTGATTCAATTAGTTTTTCATTTTTTTTACACCCTTATGTGTTGGGAATAAATATGTTTGCGAGGAAATAGTTGTAGCCGATTAAAGGTCACAGTCACATAAGATTTACGTGACAGAAGGCAATTAAAGGGTTAAGATATATTAAACGCACCGTTTGGTAGGGGAGGGCAGTGGGGCCTCGCCCTTAGGGCTGAGCACCGCTTTGTTTGGAGTTGGAGAGGGCATTTACCGACTTGAACTCCGACTTAGTCGGAGGTCTGAAATGACCTCCAACTTCGCCTTCGAAGTGCCGAACCACCACTTCGCCTCCGCCTCCGCCTCCTAGGAACGGAGTCGATGGTTTAAGTTCTCTGCAAATGGCAACAATGGCAAGTCTACTTCTGGTTTCATTCACGCTTTTCTTACTCTTTACACGAAGAGAACAATAGAGATAAATAGAGCCCCTACACGATCCAAATTAGTGCAACTCAATTCGTAAATGACAAGATTTCACACAAATATAACCATTTAAAAAAGAATAAGTATACCAAACTATTACAAGCATCGCGATTTGGTCTGAAACCCTAACACAAACAATAAACGAAAACTCCATACCCGAAAGATATTACGGATAGGAGAGGAAAATGGGAGAACATTGATACCTTGAGCTTTAACGCCTGAGGCGGCAGCCGATGGAAGTGAGAAGGTGAGGAGTGATGGAGGCGGCTTTGAAGCGAGGAGGAGGCGATTGCAAGGGTCTTAGTTGCTACGGTTTCGAAGAAATGAGAAATGAAACCTAAGTTTACCAACTAGACATAATCGCGGGGTGGGGGGTAATTGGGCAAACTGGGATAAAACGGCGACACCAACAGTAGCACGCACAAGAATGCAGCGAGAGAGATGGATGCAGGATGTTCTATGATGACCGGCAGCGAGGCTCCGTGTTGTGGGAAGAAAAAGAAGAAGAAGAAGAAAGGATGAAGAGAAGGGAAAACTACGGCACATCAAGAGAAGAAATGAGATATGAAGAAGAAGATGTTAGAGTTTTACCTTATTCCTACCAAAACAACGCCATGAAGATAAAATGGGGAGCTGGGTCAATGGGCACTCGGGATGGGCCCGTTTGGCATCCCACTCTGCCCAACAAGAATAACCCATAACATTAAGCCCAAACCAAAATTAAATAACAAATCACAAACCAGCCCATCTCAAAATTACATTAAATAAAATAAAATACAAAATATTGAATTTAATGCTAACACACTAATAAAATAAAGAGACTAAATTCAAGCATTAAAATAAATGCATGATAATAAAAGAAAATAACTTAACTCACCATTTAAACATAGAAATGGAGGTTTAAAAGTTAACAATAGCAACTAATAGCTCTAATATTTCTAATACACTTAGAATAAGCGATTCAATAATACAATTCTTTAAAATAAGGGAACTAATAATATGAATTATATTATTAGATTAATTATATAGTAACACTAGTGTACTATAGTACTTACACTTACACATCAGTATATAGCATATAAGTAGATTAATTATATTATATAGCTTATAAATTAATTATATTGTATAGCTTATAAGTAGATTAATTATTAATAGATGTCTCTTTACATTAATTTATAAGTAGCTTATATCATATAGCTTATAGTAACACGAGTGTAAATTGTAATAGTAGATAACGCTTCTACTTACACATTAGTATATAGCTTATAAGTAGATTAATTGTATTAGTACATTAACTATTAATAGATGTCTATTTATATTGTTTTATAAGTAGCTTATAAATTATATTATATAGGCTTATAGCTTATAGTAACACAACTTACACAAGTGTAATAGTATATAATATTTACACTTACGCATTATTATATAGCTTATAAGTAGATTAATTATATTAGTAGATTAATTATATTATATAACTTATAAATTAATTATATTGTATAGCTTATAAGTAGATTAATTATTAATATATGTCTCCTTATATTATGTCTACTATATTATAGATTATTATATTAGTAACTTTACTAACTTCTAAGTTTATATCACTCATACATTGGTGACTTATAACATATTAATATTTATTATAGATTAGTAATCTAACTAATTATATTATTTATGTCATTGACTATTAGTTGTCTAATAGATGTCTACTATGTTATAAATTATTATGTTAGCAACTTTAGTAACTTATAATTTTATAACACTTATACATTAATAACTCATAACATATTAAAACTTATTATACATTAGTAATATAACTAATGAAATCTTATATTATAAATAGATATAGTCATCTAGACGTTTAAAATTATAACATATATTAGATATATATTACAACTTATAACATATTAAAACTTATTATAACATTAGTTTATGCCATTATATATTAGTAGATGTTTATTATATTATCAATAGATTATTTTATAAGTTAATTTAATTGTATATCTATATTTTTTTTTTATATAGATATGATATATATATTTTTATATTTATATGCAAAATATCGGAATTGGAGTCGGAAGTTATGTCAGAGGCGGAGACGGTGGCGGTGGAGGTCCCCCCTCTGCCTCCGACTTCAAGAGGAAAAAAAAACTCTGACTCCAACTCCGACAAGTTGGAGTTGGAGCGGAGTCGGATCGAAACTAGTGTTAGAGTCGATGAGTCGGATTTCTGCTCAACCCTACTCGCCCCTCCCACTGCTACCCCCTAGTTTGCCTTATCTCTACCACAGTGGGGCTGTTTTGGGTCCCCAAAATGACGTATTTTTATTTAATGTGTAAATTCATCCATTCTCGACTCACCTCTCTCAGTGCATGTTTGGGGTTGCGGTGAGAAATATTGCTTTTAGCTTAAGGCTTATACCTTAAAACTTAATGTAATAAACTCTACTCCTAAAATGCCATTTACTGTTTGGGATCCATATGTCTAAAGCACTTTTATAGTTAGTTACAATAGTTTTTTAAAAATATATAGTTATCTGTAGGAGTTTTTTAATAAAAGCTCCAATTTTGTGCTTATTGAAAAAGTTAATTTTTAGTTTTTCAACCGACTAAAACACTTTTAATAAAGTTACCCAAACATGTCATTTTTCTTTAAAAGTACTTTTAATTTGCTTAAAAGCACTTTTAAAGTCTCGAAACGCAAATCCCAAATATGCTCTTAGACTCCCTTAGCTCGCTCTCTCTCTCTCTTGCCTCATGACCTACAACGCATACAAACATCTTTCTCTGTCTTTCTTACTCGTCACCATTGCCTAAAGCCATCGAGTTCATGTCTCTCCCTACATCTTTAACTTGTAAGTATCCCAAAGACCTATTAATGTTTAGTTCTTGGATTGGACTATAGAGAATGAGATTCATGAATGGATTTGGAAGATGAGGTTGTAAATTGTGTGCTGTAGTGCTGTTTGTGTGATTGTGATGATGCTTGTTATTTGCTTTTTTTTTTCTTTTATTGCAAATCTACGATTTCAAATCCAAAATCCAAAATTTAGTTTAACGGGTCAGAACCCCGGGATGATTTATAATCATTGTAATTGTTGTATGGACAACTTCACCAAATGCCCCTACATCTACATTGACCTATGAGTTCTCTATTTGATCCATCATTACCATTGGTTTGTCTAATGATTTTCTTTTTTATTCTTACTATGTCATCGATGTCTTTTGTTTGTAATTCTAATTAGTTTTCTTGAAAACACACCCATTTTCTAAAAGTCGTTACTGGCAGTTACTGACCTCCAGAGATTCAGGAAATTTTCAGTAACCATTTTTACTATTCTCGACCTCAAAAAGGAAAATTATTGAGGAGTGATCAATTCTGTTAATTAGATTGAAGTACTGTGATTTCCTTCTTGGTCTTAGCATAAAAAAGTATAGGATGGATGACTTAACTGCAAGTTATGATCGTTTGAAGTTGACAGATGAGGAACGTTCTTCTATTGATCCTAATGATGGTTTGTTCATGGAATTGGAGTAGAAAGCAAAGGCTTGATTGATTGGTAAGTTATGTTCTACGATCGACTATGTAAAAAATCTGGAAGGTCTCCCAGCTTGTCAAGTTCTAGGATATTCGGACCTATTTGTTTTTTTACCTTTGCCTCTGAGACTAATAAAGCAAAGGTTGAGAGTGGAAAGCAATGGCTATGCGATAATCATTTGCTGGTGCTAAAGACTTTTGATGGCTTTAAATATTTTCTGGACTTTGATTCTGAACTTTTCCGAGTTCAAATGTTTGATCTTCCTCTTGCTTGTATGAATGAGGATATCAGGAAGTTGATTGGTGATACAACTGGCAAGGTCCATGATGTGGATGTTTTTGAAGATGGCACTGTTTGGGAACATTTATTGAGAGTGCAAATTGAGATTGATTTGTTGAAACCATTACTGAGGGGTCGACTCCTTCTAGTCCCTCTGAAATATGAAAATTGCCACTAATGTCTTTCAGATGTGGTTGAATTGTGCATGCTAGGGAGGGGGGGGGGGAATTTCAACATAGAAGATGGTGGAAATGCACAGTCATTGCAATTTGGGCCATGATTGAGGGCCAATGTGATTCAGAAAAGGAAAGTAGACTCTGTGAGGGTGACTGCTTCTCAATCGAAATTGGTTCATGTGGGAAATGCATTTGTGGATCAGGGGACTAATAAGTTAAAGGCAAACATGGGGAAGTTATATGTTCTGTAGACTCGCCAAAAGGCTTCTAAAGTGAGGAGTGAAACAGTTTTGTGTCTGAGTATTATAGAGACTACTACTGATCCGGCAAGTGGGCACCAAGATAAAGGAAGCATTGATCAAGCATTGGAAAAGGAAGGTTCTGAATTGGTTCCTACTGTAGACAAGGTTGCTCCAATAATGAATTCTGGGGAGGAGGGGGATGAGGTGGTTAAGCTTGACTCTGAACTTGCTAATTCTAATGCTCTGGAATATGTTAACAAGGATGGTGTCTCTGAATTAGTGAATTTTCCCATGCTTAATCAACCTTCTGCTAAAATGATCTTTGGTCCTAGAAGCAAATGGAAAAGGCAAGCCAGATTATCTAAAGCCAAAATTGAATCCTCTTGTGTCCTTAGGTCTAAGAGGAAGCAATTAGAGGATTGTGCTGCTGATGAAACAATGGAAATTGAGACTAAGGGGAAGGGTAATCCGAGAACTTCCACAACGGATCCAATTCATGCATTGGTGGTGAATGTGAAACAGCCCTGCCAAGAGTCATGAGTCTCTTATGTTGAAGCTGTCGAGGGCTTGGGAACCCTCGAACAGTTCAAGACCTTTGCCACTTGGTGAAGGAAAAGTAGTCCACTCTAGTTTTTCTTATGGAGACAAAACTAGTTCAATCTAAATTGGTTACATTCAAAGGAGACTTGGATTTGAGGGATGTTTTGTTGTTGATTCAAGAGGAAAAAGTCGTGACCTTGCTCTTTTGTGGAAGATGGAAATGGGGTTGAAATACAGCACTACTCACAACGACACATTAATGCTACTATAACTGATTCTTTGATTAATGATAAATGGAGTTTGACTTGTTTTTATGGGCAACCTATAGTGAGCAAAAGAAGAGAAGGTTGGCAACTATTGATGCTGATAAAGTCCATTGTGCTTGATCAATGGTGTGTGATTGGGGACTTCAATGAGATCCTTACACAAGTCGAGAAATGTGGGGGGTAATCCAAGGATGGAGGGTCTTATGTGGGATTTCAGGGAAGCCTTGGAAATTAACACTTTGTTTGATCTTGGGTGAAATTGAAATAGGTTTTATGGAGCAACTGGACAGGGCAGTGGCTACACCTCAGTGGAATGATGCTCAAAAGAATGTATTGTTGCTATTGGAGTTGCTTGAAGTCCAGATCACAAGCCTATCCTCTTGACCTATAGTATAGTGGCTATGAGACCAAGTACCAGCATAAATTATTTAGATATGATCATAGGTGGTCAGCTGAGGCAAAATGTTCAACTACTGTGCAACCTATATGGCAGTCAGATGGGTTCTGGACATGTCCCTATACTAAAATCCAGCAAAAATTAGAAAAGTGCAGTGGCCATTTGTAGAGATGGAGTACGGTTCATTAGAGAGACTTTGAGAAGCAAATAGCAATTAAAAAAGCAGCCTTACAAAAGTTGCATGCAGCAAAAAGTCAGGTTAATATTGCAGTCATTAAGTCTTTATAGGTAGATTTGGGTCATATGGTTGAACAACAAGATACAAAGTGGAGACAATGTGCTAAAGTGAATTGGTATAAGTTGGGGGATCGCAATACAAGATATTTTCACTCGTGTGCCACTGAAAGAAGGAAAAAGAATTGGATCCATGGTATGATAGATTCCCGAGGGCAGTTTTATCAAGGTCCACTGGCTTGTTGAAGATGCTTTTATGACTTATTTTGCTGATCTGTTTAAAACTACTAACCCTGTTGCTGAATTGATTGAGAACAACTTGCAATTTATGGAGCCAAAAGTAACTCCTGCGATGAATTGAGGCCTACAAATTCACAAAAGACGAGGTTGAAGTGGCCTTGAAGTAAATGGAAGCCTTAAAATCACCAGGTCCTGATGGCTATGGTGTTTGTTTTTACAAGACTCATTGGAATGTGATAGGGGATGAGGTATGTGTTGTTGTCCTAAGTTTCCCGCAAGGTGCTAGCTTGGATCCAATTATAAACTTTACTTATATTGCTTTAATTTCCAAAGTAAACAATCCAAAGCTTGTAATTGACTATCACCCTATAAGTCTATGCAATGTATTCTACAAGTTGATCTCTCAGGTACCTGCTAATAGACTAAAGAAGGTATTCCCATATGTGATCTCAAAACATCGAGGTGCTCCTCCCGGGTAGATTGATCACCGAAATCATCATGGTAGCCTATGAGTTACTCCATTTAGTGAAGAAAGGACAAAAGGGCAAGATGGGTAGCGTAGCACTTAAAATGGATATATGTAAAGCTTATGATCGAGTCAAGTGGAGATGCTTGCATGTTGTCATGACAAAATTAGCAGCCAGAAGTTTTCCATCCCTCTAGAGGTCTTCGTCAAGGGGATTCTCTTTCACAATATTTGTTTATCCTTTGTGCCGAAGGTTAGTTCTTTACTAAAGTTATTATGCAAGTGGTGCTATTCAAGGAGTTAATGTGACCCTGAGGTCATACAAGAATTAGCCACCTAATGTTCGCAGATGATTGCATCCTTTTTTGTAGAGTAAATATGTTGGAATGGATGAAAATACAGAACTTGTTGGACTTATATTACGGTGCTTCGAGATAATGACTTAATAGATAGAAAACATCAATTTATTTTAGTACAAATATTGATGGGAGGATCAAGAGACAGATTGCTTGGGTTTGTGGGGATCTCCTTGTTCCAATTGTGAAAGGTAATTAGGTTTTCCATCCATGGTTGGAAAATCAAAGTATAACACTTTTAGGATCCTCAAGGATCAAGTGTGGTCCAAGTTGAATGGTTGGAAGACCAATTTTCTTACTAAAGCCAGGAAAGAAGTATTGCTCAAGGTTGTTGTTCAAGGCATCCCTACTTTCCATATGGGTATCTTTATGTTGCCAAGGCGATTATGTAAGAAATAAGTGCCATGATGTCCAAGTTCTGGTAGGGGTTCAAGCAAAATAAAAACAAGATTCAATGTAAAAGCTGGAAAAAGATGGGAGATTCAAAGAAGAGGGGAGATTTGGGGTTTCGTGATAGTGAATGCTTCAACACGCTTTGCTTGCTGAACAATGTTGGGGGTTGCTCATTGATCCTTACTCTTTAGTTGGCACCATTTTGAAGGAAAAATATTTCAGAAATTGTAACCTCTTTTCTGCTTCTTTGGCCAGAGGTCCATCTTATCTATGGAGTTTGTGGTACTCACTGTCTCTCTTGAAATCTAGGGTAATTTGGAGGGTGGACAATGGTATTAATATTAATATTTGGGATGACTCTTGGCTGCCAAATTCTCCTACAGATAAGATTCAGACACACCCCAAGGTCTTGATAGGACTGATAATGTGTCTTCACTCATTGATGGTGCTGGTGCTTGTTGGAAGAAAAATGTTCTTGTAGCTGAGTTTTGCCATAGGATGTTAATGCTATTCTTTGCATACCAGTTAGTAGACAGGGTGTTGAGGATAGACTAATTTGGGCCTATCCATGAAATCTTACCCACTCAAAGCAAGTTGTTTGCAAAAAAATGTGTAGCTAATATGCATTGCCCCCCCCCAAAATCTATTTATTTGAAGAAGAAACATCCTGCCATGTTTTATGGGGTTGCTTAGCAGCCAGTGATGTTTGGGAGTCCTGTACAAAAATGGCTAAGATCAAATGGAGGTTTTATGGATTTATGGCATTAGCTTTCTTCAAAGTTATCTACACAGGATTTGCAAAGGGTGGTTATGGTGATGAAGAGGTTGTGGACTAGACTAAAAACTTTATCTTCCATAATCAGTTTGAATCTCCTAATCATTTATTTGTAGTTGCTGTAAATGAACTAGATGTGTACCAAGAATCACAACCTGCAAGCATTTCCCTTTAGAATTAGTCAGAAAGAGGCGGATCACAAACCAGATGGCTGAAACCAAGGGGATTGATTGTTAAAACGAAGTGGGATGCTACTATAGATCGAAAGACAACTAAGATGGGAATCGGTATTATCATTCGAGATAATGAAAGGAAAATTCTGGCTTCTCTGTGTGTCATTATCTTCAAGGGGACTTCTGATCATGTGTAGCCCAGGCTCTTGCTTTGCAAAGAGAAATGGAATTATGTGCTGATATGGAATTCTCACAAGTTACCTTTGAAGGGGATGCTCAATATGTTATCAAACTGGTCCATGAGGATGGAAATGATTATTTATAGGGGTGTCAAAACGTGTTAATGGATCGTGTTCGTGTCGTGTCAGGGCGTGTACATAATATTTAAAAGATCAATACGAACAAGACCCGTTAAGACCCGTTAAGACTCTTGACACGACACGATATAACACGACTTGACCCGTTTGAGTTTAAATTAATTGATTTTATACAAATATTAAAACTTAAATAATAGTTATAAAACATAAAAAAATTAATTACAAATTACAATCTTAAAATTATAATTCAATAAGTAATATACTATAAAATATGATAAATATACAAATATGATCTACACATTGTAAAATATTAAAATTATAACCCAAACATATTAAATAACAATGAGTTAACTCGTTAAAGATTTTTTAATAAGTACTTAAATGAGATAGTTAATAAAAATATAAAACTAATTTTAAATTATGATTTTTTGAAATTTAGGTTAGGGGTATAAAAGTAAATTTAAACTTATTAACGTGTCTTAATTGGTCATAATAGGTTTGACCCGTTATCAAATCATGTCTTAACAGGTTGACACGATTTGACCCGAAACCCGTTAAGATTAAACACTAACCCGCTTTTTTCGTGTCGTGTTCGTTTCGTATTAATGTGTCGTGTCACATATTACCACCCCTAATTATTTATGGTTCGGCTAATTGATAGAGGATATCAAGAGGATACTATCAAGTAGACCAGCTTGGAAAGCACAGTTCCAATACAGAGAGGCTAATTGTGTGGCACACACACTCTTTAGCTAAACATGCTTTTCATTATGCTTGAGTATATTTGGATGGAAGCAAGTCCTCTTGTAATTGACTTGCATGTCCAAAAGGACAAGACTGTAATTGTTGCTTAATGCAAATGAAGTATATGTTTCCTTTAAAAGAAAAGTAGTTTTCTTATTTTTTTTTTCAATTTTTATAGTCTCGTTGTCACATACGCAATTCCAATGATCTCATCTTCAATCTCATCTCAAATTAGTTTGTAATTTTAATTTGTAACTATATCACATAACTATATAATATTTATTTTATGATTTTATTTTCTTATTTTGTTTTTTAGGTTTTATAGTCTCACAGCCTCACTTGCCTAAGTTCCAATGCGAATTCCAAAATTTCAATCATCTAATCTACGATCCTTAATAGTCTCACTTGGTTTGTACTTGTAATTTTATAATTTTAATTTTTTTACATGTATATGCTATTAGAATAATTCTATAAGGAATCGATTTTAGAGAGTGAATAGGGAGTCTGTTTTGATTTTAAACTAACAAAACTTATTAAATTCATGGAAATGAGGTTGAAGATGAGAGATTTTTTTTTTAAAATCAAAATCGACTCGCCATGGACTCTCTAAAATTGACTCTCAATAAAATTACTCAATAATATTTTTTATAATTCTAATGTATTTTTCTATTAAACTTTCAAGTTTTATAATCTCACAATCTCACTTGCCCACCCCCCCTAGATTCTAATCTCAGGACTCTACTCAAAGTCATCTTGTTTGTCAAATTGACAGTACAATTTCTAATATTATAATACTATTGATTTCAATTATTTGACAATTTGTAATATTTGTAATTATTTTAGATGAATTTGTATTATTGTAATAGCTTAAAATGCTGTATTATTATTTTTAAATGCTTTATTTGACGATCTTTGTTTAGTTTTATGTTTTATGTAAATTGTAAAATATAACTCGTCTTTTTTAAGACTTATTTTTTCAAATCTGAACCCAAAATGGCTTTGAAAGAGGTTTTGGGCATTTACTCCAGACAAAGGGCCACGCCCCAAAGATCGGGAATTAGAAATAAATGATTGCTTGGATTGATTTAGAAATATGATCTAAAATGATGCAGATTCTAAATGGGCCTGATTTAAATTTTAAGAATTAAAAGCGTTAAAAGAAGTTTTACTTAAAAATAATTAGATTCTTTTCGAAATTGTTGTATTGCTTATATAATAACAATACCAATGATAACAATTGTTATATTGCTTAAAGAATATTAACTCTAAAGTTGTTCCCACAAATTACTATTATGCTCTTGATTTAATTTGGGGAGCAAAACCAACAAGTGAAATTAAAATTAAGATATATGAATATTTGAATTGCTGTACAAGACATCAAACCCCACATGAAACACAGTAGAATGAATCAACTTCCTAATACGCCTCGATGCCCCCAATGAATGGTATTGTTACCGCACAACTTCAAGACTGTACATGGACTCACCTACTTTCTCCTACCAACATTTTGCTCCAGAAAAAGGATATACTTGCACCATTTATCCAATGAGTGCCATTAAGCCAAACATTTTAGGCTATGAAACTAAATAGATACCTATAATAATATGGCAGGAAGGAAGCACATAATACTGTTAAACAACAAGCGGCATCCCGTTGCAACTTCCATTCGGGCAAGTTAGATTTATGTTTCGTCAAAGCAAAGATAAAAGCTTAATTGCTTGAACTATCTTTGGTTTTGCTGCCCTTTGGTTTCCATCTCCTTGACACTGTCTACTGTGTTGAATCTTCTTTGATAAGCTCTCATTGTGCTCCTTGATGTGCTCAAATATTGTTTCCAGGTGCCTTTTATAGGTTTCTACTCTCTTTTTCTCCATGGCTAGCTGCTAGGATAGTTCCCAAATCTTGTCGTGTTCATTCTGTAAAAGTAAAAGTAGGCAAAGGTGAGTTTCCAATCAACTAAACTTAAGTACCTCGTAGGGGAAAGTTGAAGAAAACTTTCTTAGACATGATAAGTAAATAGAAAGATTCCATCAAGTATACAGAATTCAATCCAAGCCATGCTGCTAATGACACAAAATGAGTTCTTTGCATTCATGATTTAAGGAGTGACTCTTTTTTGTTAAGTGATTCAAACTTTCAATGACAATTTGATGATGATTGCATCAGCTTCCCTCCCCTATCAATTGGAGAATTCAGAGATACATATATATGGGCTTGTTAATTCCAAATTTTCTGTCAGTTCTTTCTATAAGGTGCTAACCAGTCATGGGGTCAAAGACTATCCCTAGAAATGTGTTTGGAGAGCCAATGCGCCTAGTAAGGTTGCCTTTTTCTACTGGCTAGTGTCTCTTGAGAAAATATTAATCATAGATAACTTGAGGAAGAGAGGTTTTCAGGTGGCTGAATGGTGTTGCCTTTTTATGCTGGTTGGTGTCCCTCGGGAAAATATTAACCCCAGACAACTTAAGAAATAGAGGATTTCAGTTGGCTGAATGGTGTTTTTATGTGTAAGAGGGAAGGTGAATCTATTGATAATCTATTTCTTCATTGTGAGATAGTGGCATCGTTATGGAATGATATTTTTGCAAAGGTTGGCAATGGGTGATGCCTATGCATGTGGCTGATTTCTTTGCATGTTGGCAAGGTATCAAGAGGAGAAGTTATAGCACTGTAGTGTTGAAGATGATCCTATTGTGTTTACTTTGGTGTTCATGGTTAGAACTTAGAGAGGAATGGGAGGCAATTGTGAATATTCTATAAGGGTAAGTGTTCTCATTTGTATACATCCTGTATACTTGGGCTATATCTATTTATTTAGAATAAAAAATCTCTTATTAATTACAATAAAAACATATATATGGGCTTGTTATAGATACCCATACAAAAATCCATACTCATGAAAACATGCATATATACACCTAAATGCATTGTACTAATCTACACTCACATTTACATATGCATGACATTGCTTACCCTATTTAAACTCACTAATGCTGAGCTCAGGAGCCTTGCTTCAATCTAAGCCTGCAAAGAATGAGCAAGGCATCAGATTGTCAACTAAAAAAGGTTCTTTAGCAAACCCTAGGCCAAGCCAATCATTAGCAATGATTCATAAAGATAATCTATTGCAAATAAGATTCACAATGATAACACCAACATGAAAAAGAAAACAATAGGCTTACCCATTGCCATTAAGCACATCCCTATACCAATTAAAAAAGCATACTAACATGCATCTCTTTCAAGTTCTCAAATAGCAAACACCATAGGATCTATAATTTTTGGTAAAAAAGCATATTGAACCGCATGGCCACTATCTTTTTCATTCTTATGAGGAGAGGAAGTGTGCTGCTCATATGGCAAACACCCTAAGATGTTGGAAAATCAGAAAGATATAGTAGTAATTACCAAGATTGTATAGTTACCAAAATTGTATAGCAGCAATTACCAAGATTTTATAGCTGTAAATTAGGCAGTAATTAGTCGATGATTATAAACTAGGAATGTGTCTTTATTAGGTAAACTAATTAGTTATTCTTTTCCTAGTTTAGATTTGTTGCAATTCCTACTTATAAAAAAAGATTTATTGTAATTCCTATAAGTAGGAATTCAAGTAATTCAAAAATAATTAATAAGGAAATTATTCCCAAAGTATTTTCTAGTTAGTATCAGAGCCAAGTTATTGCTTGCTGACTCCTTTCTAGTTTTCTGTCTCGCTGTAGCACTATGTCTGATGTTTCAATTGAGTCAGCTACTAAGCGACAGAAATTATCTGCTCAATCTGTTAGATGTGCATTCTTAGGATATAATATGTGTCAAATGAGATTTGTTTGTTATGATCCAACATTATATTGTACAAGCATTTTTAGGAATGTTATTTTATTTGAAAATCAATATTTCTTTCCTGTATCCTCCGTGTCCTCCTCTACTACTGTGGTCCTCCCCTCCTTTGAGCAGCAGTTCTCGGATTCTCCTTCTCTCAGCTCTCGTTTTAAACCACGTGGTGTATACAAGACATTCTCGCTCATAGTCTCTTTCAGTGACTCATTCGATATCTGATTTTACCACACTCTAAATTCAATCAGTTGCAGCACCTTCAGTGCCGTTAGTACGACACTCTCCTCGAGTGTCTGTACTCCCAGATAGGTATGAGTTTCCTTCTTCTAGTTCTGATATTTCTTTTTCAACTCTTATTGCTGCATTGTCTAATTTTGATATTCTCACATCCTACTCATAATTTGCCAAGCATGCAAGAAGAAATTGCCGCTCTCAACGCCAATCACACCTGGGACTAGGGATAAGATTTGGTCGGTTCGGACTGAAAAATTTATCGGACCGGCCATCTTGGACTGATTATTATTTATATACAATATATATTTATATTATTTATATAATTATAGTTTTATATAATTAATTATATAGTGTATAGTGTATATTATTTATATATATTATTTAGTATCAAAGTATTATTAAATTCTTTAATATATAAATATTAACTGTAATATATAGTATTAGTATATATTAATATATTAACATTTTATAAGACTTATAGTATAAAGACTGAGTGGACCGACGGGACCGATTTGGTCTGGTCTTATGGAGTACTTGGTCCGGTCCAGGCTGGGAAAACCCTAGACCGAATAGGTTCAGTCTGGTCCATAAAACTCTCATGGGACCAATCGGACCGAACTCCCCCCTACCTGGGATATTAAGTCTTGTCCACCCACCATTACTCTTTTAGGTTGCAAATGGATCTACTCAGTCAAGGTTCGATCTAATGACAGTTTTGGATCGTTTCAACACTCGGCTTGTTGCACTTGGCAATAATCAAGATTATGGTGTCAATTATGAAGAGATATTTGCTCCTATGGCTAATATGTCTATTGTCCGTATTATTCTAGTTCTTGCTGCTTCTCAGGATTGACCGCTATATCAATTGAATGTCAAGAATGATTTTCTTCATAGGGATCTTAAAGAGTGTATTTATATGAAGCTATCACTAGGATTGTTTTCCTCTTCGACTTCATAGGTGTGTAAACTTCGTCGCTCCCTTTATGGTCTCAAGCAAGCTCCAAGAGCCTGGTTTGATAATTTTTTAACCGCTTTAGCACAATTTTCATTCAAGCAGAGCAAATATGACACTTTCTTGTTTCTTCGAAAATCAGACATGACTAATTATTATTCTTTTGGTGTATGTTGATGATATTATAATTACTGGTTCTGACTCTACTTTACTTGGCCAACTCAAGACTCATTTTCCATAATCTTTTTATATGAAAGATCTTGGGTCTCTCACTTATTTTCTTGGCCTGGAGGTGCGTCGTAGTCCATTTGGTATTTCACTCAATCAACATAAGTATGCTAGTGATTTGATAGCTATTGTTGGCCTATAGGAGGCCACTGTTATTGATACTTCCATAGAATTGAATGTCAAGCTTCGCAAAGAGGAGGTGACTTACTTGCTGATCCACGCTTATACTGGAAGTTGGTGGGTAGCCTTATCTATCTCACTATTACTAGACCGGACTTTTTTTTGTTATACAGCAAGTCAGCCAGTTTCTTCAGACTCATCGTCATATTCATTTGGTTGCTATCCGTAGGATTATATGATATATGTGACGTCCCCAATTTACATTTGGGATCTAACATAAATCGAAGCGTTAGGACATGTAACACTAGGTTACATACCCTTCGTATATGTCAGAAATAATATGCATGCACCTAACTTACTAGTAATATGCAATGAGTATACAAAGAAGTCTAACTTTACAAAATGATCACATGGCACAATATAATTACATACTCATAACTTAATATTTACAACATCATAGAGTACCAAGTTTTACAGATACCAGTTCTCCAAATACATACATAGCTCGTCATACGATTATGCCTCCTTACCACAAAAGCTCCTTCTTAACTTCTTTATACTCATTTCTATAATGAAACATATTTATACTAATTTCAAAATCTTATTGGAGGTATTTCCCTATTGGCATCACATAGACACCGCTCAAGAACAAAGAGCCATTAAGACTTAAGGACAGGCAACATCCAACGCAAAGCTGCTCTTCAGATAAGGTGGATGCATGTTGCCTCATGACCTCCAACATATAATCATATATAGAAGGGGCGTAGTCATCAAAAAGAGAGTATTCAATGGGTCCCTTAGCGCTCGCCTGAATCTCTCGATAGGTCTGAGTCTTCCTGTTTGTCATATTTTTCGATAACCAAGTCTATCATTCCTCTCGGAATGATAGATAAAATTTAAAAAATGAGATTTTGATAAATCTCAATAAGTGCACAAATAACATAATACAAGCATTAACAGTATATACAGATAATACGTAAATGCATATGATATGAATATGAAACTTATTAATCATGACTTATGCATGATTTATGCATGACTTAAACATGACTTGTGCACCTCTTTATAAAAACTTTCATTTTTTCAGAAAAATGACTCAGTTGACGTAGGTGCACAACTTTTCGTGACGTGACGTATCTTTTTCATGAAATTCTTAATTTTCATGTTTTAATTCTTGTTCATGAAAATCTTAGTTTTAATCTTGACGGAAAATCAAATCGCCTTTACCGTTAGGTTTCTTAGCATGACGGCAGATCAAATTGCATTCACCATCAGCTTTTATATTCACAGCAGTCATCCGGTAGATCAAATTGCATTTACCGTCATAATATGATTTTTCTTATCTTGGCAAAAGATTGAATCGCCTTTACAGCTAAGTCATGTCAGTCATAAGGCAGATCAAATCGCCTTCACCATTGGCACGTTAGTCGTTTGGCAAATCGAATCGCTTTCACCGTCATAATGCAACTTTTCATATTCTTATTCATTTCTTGTTCTTGTAAAATTTCGTGTTCTTATTTCTTAAAAAAATGGTATGACTCAAAACAGAAAATCTTATGACGAAATGAGATATGCATGCACTATTAGACTTTTTCATGCATGCTACATGTTTTCATATGTCATATAACATATAGGACATGCCTTATCAACACATGACTTACACATGTCAACTTATAGTAATCATTCTTCCTCAATTAAAACATAAACAATTCATTTGAAGGAAAATCATCTAACCTTAACCCTAATAGGTGTAGGGCCAAATATGATAATATGATAAATTTCAAATTTCTCTTCCTTTCCTTAGAATCAAATTACTATCTTATTATTATATCTTGAAAACTTTCAAACTAGGTAAATTAGCCATAGTCGAAACCTCCCTTCACCTAGTAAACTAATTTTTCTTCAATTCCTTTCTTGTCCAAAATAGTCATTCCATAACCAAATAATCTCAATCCTTCTTCAAGAGAATTAATCTATAAAAGTTTCCTCAATTACTTACTAACTTAATTTAATCATCATATTATTCATCTAAAAAAAATAAAACTAAGAATACCCTAAGATATTCCACCAAAGTCGAAACCCTATAAGTCCTTAGCTTAGCTCTTTTGTCATTTCAACATCACATATCATCATCCAATCCTCAATGCACAATTTATTACATTAAAATCCTTGCTCCTTAGAATACATTTTCTCCATTTATCACACTACTTTATACTAAAATCAACTTAGCACAAACATAATATATATCCTATGAACATATTAAGTACTCAAATGAAATATCCTTCATATATTAACTCTATATGCACAAGTAAATACTAAAAGTGAGTTATAAGTATACTTACAAATTTTTCCAAGGACTTGTGATAATTTGTCTTGGAAAATCCTTTGAAAGATCACCAAAATACCTTGAAAAGTGGTTGTAGGGCTAAGTGTGTGGAAACTAAGATGGAGGGTATTCCAAGTGAGTTTGGCCGTGGGTTTCAAAATTAGAAATTGAGGGAGAATATCCATTAATGGTCGACATTCCTAAGCTAAAAGGGTGAAGAAAAATCCAAAAACCACATTGATGCTTCCTTGTTGTGCCACCTATCCTCATTAGGCCTTAGTATACTCATTTCCTTACCTTGTAGGCTTGGTTGGCATTTGAGATGACTTAAGGTTTATCTTAAGCTAAAGGTATCACTTGTCCCCGCACTTGAAGTTATCATGTGTTACATAGATATTTTAAAATAAACACAAGGGTAAGTCGGTTGCAACATGCATAGGTCGGTGGTGCTATGCATAAGTCGGTTCCCTTGATTTTTCCTTCTCATTTTCGTTGGCCACTTGTAGCTAGGTGACAAAACACTCTTTTCTACCTACCTCCTTGTTCTAGACAAGTTTGCCATAAGCCAAGTGTCTTCCTTTGACTTTAAACCAATTGAAATTTCCATTCAAACTCACCATACCCGAAATTCATCCCAAAAAATGTCTAGTATTTTGGTTCTTCTCTTCTTCCAATCACCACTTGCCACCTATAAATTCTTGCCTTCCAAGCAAGGTGAAATAAAATGGATGAGATCCTTGTCTCCCAAGTCCAAACCGTAGCCTCCCTTGGGCTAAAGACAAACTATCTTTTGCCTAACTCTTTTTCCCATGTTGCCTATCTCAAATTTCCTAAACAATTGCTTAGTTTTATGCCATGTGTCCCCATTTGACTATAGATATTTCTAACACATCTCTCATGACAGAAATCCTCAAAATAAATCCATTGTTTGTGTTCTCATCTCCTTTCTCCAATTGCCATGTATTATCTCAAACGAATAAAATCTTTCCTACCTTTGTGAGCTTAAGTGTCTCTAGCAACCTATATTTTCAAAAAGTTCCAATAAAATGTCAATAATAATTCTAAGGTAAATATAATTATCCCAAGTATGATAAATCAAATGGAAAAAATATCAAGTCATCATAATATATTTAGGGCACTTCTACCCGTGGCTTATTCTTTCCTACAGACAATTCTCTCCACCTTACTGCTTACAGTGATGCTGATTGGGCTGATACCCATCGCTCCATCACTAGTTGGTGTGTGTTCTTAGATGATGCATTGATCTCTTGGAAGAGTAAGAAGCAAGATAGAGTTTCTAAGTCATCCCACAGAATCTGAGTATTGGGCAATGTTTATTGCTTGTTCCAAAATTATTTGGCTTCGAGGTTTGCTTGTAGAGTTAGAATTTTCCGAGACTGATCCTACTCTTTTATATGCCAATAATACAAGTGCTATTTAGATCACGGCCAATCTTTTATATGCCGATAATACAAGTGCTATTCGACTGTCATTCTATCCGTGAAGTCTTGAAGCTCGTGTTATCACTCTTTCACATATTTCCACTGACCTACAAATTGTTGATATATTTACCAAGGTTCTCACTCGCCATTGACATTACTTTCTAAGTAGCAAATTGATAGTTGTTGATCAACCCGCATCAATTTGAGGGGGGCTATCAATGGACAACTTTATTGTCCATAAACTTTCCTTATTTCATGCTTTCTTAATTTACGTAGTAGGCTTGTACTATTAGCATATTTCATAGAACATATAGGCCTAGAATCATTAGAGATATACTTTCTTTCCATGTAAAGATCTGTTGTAAAGTGTATATATAATATACATTACTCAAGGCCAAATCACTTCGGCCATTATTCACATAAAACCTTGTTTATTGACACCCACACCCCTACCACCATCATCCTTACCATCCTTCCCTAAAACCAGCTTCCTTGAGAAAACCTCTCCCACTAGGAAGCTTAACTCCTCCGAAGCATCACAAACTTCAAAATCATCAATGAACTCACCATCCTCTACTTCCCCCCATCAGGGTGGCTGTGCCGGCCTCCCATTCTGGTCGCCGGTGGATCTTTCTGTGCTAGAGAAGGGTTCGGCAAGTCACTCGTCGGCGTCGTAGGAGAAGGGCACAGGTTCGGTATCGAAATATCGGTGGGAGCCCGAGTTTTTGGTTTCCAGATCTTTTGTGCACCTAATCCCTAGGTCGGCCGGTCCCCCCTCAACGACCCTTTCAGATTAAAACCCCTCCCATCATTAAAGCCATGCACGAGGCCCAGGCCCATTGTCGAACCTCCCAATCCTTCTCTCGAATTTTCCTTCACCCCATTTGGGCCCAACTCAAAACTCAGGGTGATAACATTACCCCATTCTCCTTAACACACCATTTTAAGCTAAGCATGTCTTCCAACAAAACCCCCACCCTTGCCTCCATGTCTGCCTACACCTTTAAAATGTTTAGCTCATTTGAACTAGGGCATTTCACTACCATTCCCTTTGTGCGACTGTACCTTCTCCAAAATGGTTACCCATGGCAGCCCATGCCCATTAAAGTTCGCTGCTCGAGACAGTACCTTCTGGGTATGAAGAACCTCGATGTACATAGCCTTGGGCCTCCATCATCTTCACCCACCATCGGCTTACTTCCGACCTTCTGTAATTGACCCAAGCCAACTAGTGCTCTGTTCTGCACACTCGAAGCAGAGGAAGGAGAAAGGAGCTCCTACAAAGTTTCCCTGCAGTTCCTCAATCCCCCCCCCCCTCCTCCCTTCCGGCACTACTACCATGCCTGTCCTCTTCTCAAGGCCATACTCTGTAAGCAAGAAAAACTTTCCATTGTCATTATGACCCCTCAGCACCACTAACACTTGGCTTCATTTACGCCAAGTTCTAAGAAACTCATGTTGGCCCAACGAGATAGCACATTCCCACACAGCAGAGCACAACCACCCCAGAGCTTCTTGTTCAACAGAAATGAAGTTCACCACTCTGCAACTACTCTCAGTGATTCTCCACCGCCTCTCACTTTCCTTCTTGAACGTGAAAAGTTTCTGATCAATATAAATCTCTCAACGCATCCCCATCTTAATCACCAGCATACTAATCACCTTCTAATGCCATTAACAATCACCACCAGCAACTATAAACACGAGGAAAACATTGACAAGAGAGAAGAAGAAGAAGAAATAAAGTTGTATGGAGACAAAAGTTTTAGGAGAGAGAAAATCCTAGTCTCTCGTGGACTCCTAGCTCATGTATAGTATTAACGAGTCGTTGCCTAGACCTACTAGGATCACCTTTTATTTGGCATCACTTTCTGTGCAGTCAACAATTGGATATTAACCATATGATTTAATTTCCATGTCAAGATTTGGCAATTATCTCATGCCGACTTTGTCCAAGTTAGTTTGGGGATTGTCGTAAGGGTTATTGATCCATCCTCCTTGAGGGTAATTTGTGGACTAGGAATTTTTTTTTCCTGGAGTGCTTGCACAAATTCATGCTCCACCATGGATTAGCCACTACAAGAAATAATGGCTTTTGCCACGAAGGGTAGTGGTCACAAAAATCTGGAATTAGGTGGCAAAAGATCTTTTCCCACCAAATGTTATTGTGGGAGTTTCGTGGCATATAATAAATGGCGAATAATATTATAGCCACAAAAAATGTTTTTCGTGCAAAATGATAACGTTTTTCAACGAATTCAATTTGTGGCAAAATCTGTTGCCAACCAAGCTATTGTGGTGCGATATAGTCATGTACCCACTAAACGTATAGTGGAAAAATCATATTTCCCATGAACTTTTTTGTGGAAAACTTGGTGGGAACTATCATAAGTGTTTTGTGACATTTCTAATTACGATAATCCTATAGTAATTTTTTTTTTTAGCCATGAAAAGTTCCAGTGCAAATACAATGTTATTCGGCTTTGATTTGCTATTATGGATTTTTTTTTTCCACCACTTCATTCTGTTGAAAGTATCTGTTTTGCCACGAAAACATGTTTAGTGAAAATAAGGTCGTGAGAATTATACCTTTTCTCACATGCTGCACACTAGAAAAAAAATAATACTTCAACCACCATAGAATTAATTATGTTTGAATTATATTCATTAATAGCAAATGATATCCCAACAAACATCACCGTCTAATTTGAGACCAAATAGTTCAAGGCCATTAGGCATACAATTTGTTTGCAACTCCATGCCAAGTACAAGAGGGAATTATAAATACTAATGCCAACAGCAACAAGGATAAATTTCAGAACATATGTTCAGATTTTATATAGCCTTACTAAGCGAGCAGTTTGTAGCCTCCTCTTGCTCCACAAAGCATGTTGCCTATTGTTACCTAAAATTGTCCAAAGAAAAAACTATATTAAAACTTAAGAGGCTTAATTGGTGATTGACATGAGTTGTGCTGGAAAGCTTCCATAGCAATAGTTGTAACACACTTTGTTCATGTGTTTAAAGACAAAACTCTTGCCCATATATAGTATATACAGATTTATGGGGAAAAAAATATTTTTCTATTGTGGTCAGTTTGGGAACTGCCAAACTCATCATAGTTGAATACCCATGGTATTAGTTATATTATATACCTGCCATTGATTTCATGCTATTGCAAGTACAGAGTTGCATATTCTAATATTTGTTTGCTATATCATTTACCATGCCATAGCAGAATGGTGGTATGTAATATCCCAAAACAAATATTGTGTCCTCAATTGATATTCAACATCATTGTTGCTTGAATCTAAATAATTCAAAGTCTACTAAGGCTTACAATTCTTAAATCCCCCTGAGTTGTAAAGAATAAATAAGTGACATTTCACAATCAGGTTGAGAATTAAAGATTCATAGAGAATTTCAGACACAGTACATCAAAGTAGAACATACTAAGATTCAAATACTTAATTATAAGAGTTCGCAGGCATTCAGGTAATAACTTTTACTTAAGAAATTATACATAGAGCAATAATGCACAAGAGGGAATTTATAACATGCCATAAAAATAAAGCTCTCAAATAAACGATACACGACCAGATAAGTAAAATGTGCTTATGTCAACAAATACTAATTAAATATTGACCCCTTTTTTTGGCCAACAAGATCTTAAAAAGCTCCATGCATGGTGTCGGGTTAGTTCTTTTTTCAGCTACATTTATCCTAGGCCCATGATTACAAAGATAATTACAAGCCTTTCGGGTCCTTTTGTTTATACTTGTAAAAAAAATGGTACTCTTGTTTACATGTCCCTACCAAGATCTTGTCCAAAAATAAGGAATAATGTCTAAAAAAAATAAAGAAGAAGAAATAATAATAAAACTCTATACAATTAAGCAAACTACGGGTGTAATAATGTAGCTCAATGATGCATGAATTAAACAAAAAAGTACTAGCTCTAATAAAGAACTGTAAGCATATAGCTAAACAAAAAGGTACTGGCTCTAACTATAAGCATTTAGCTAAAAAAAGCCTTAGCAATCTCCAGTCCTAGAATAATAATCCATATAGATATGGCATAGGAGCAATATGGCATACACACAGCCTAACAGTTTTCTACCATTAGACATCCAAACCACATCCAATAAAGTTAAGATATTAGCTTTAGAATCCGAGATCCTTAAACCTTATTGAAGCACCAAAAAAATTCATCATTTTTGTCATATTTCAATGCAACAGACTACAAAAAGAAGTAACCAGTACTTATACCTTAATGTTGGTCACACGAAACAATAGAAAGAAGATACAAAGTCAAACACCCAATCATGTACCAATCGAAAAAATTGAAATCCCTATAAGCCTCATTACTTTGTAAATGCAAACCGAGGCTGTTAGTTTGCAATTTTCAAACTATTCATACAGCAGTAGTTAGAAAATTAAACAAAAAATTCCCTATCATGCTTGACTAACTACAACATCCACAAACAAATTATAGCACTGAAAGGTATTTTTTAGTCACATGGAATAAAATATCTTATTACCTATAAAAAATGTATTTTTTAGTCACAAACCCGAGGGTTACTCTGTTCTGGATTGGCTTACGGCGTTGAAGGGCGGTGGAGCATGGGGGTGGCATTGCGGCCGTGTGGAGGGCTGAGTTGCGGTGGTGCTACGCCGTGGAGAAAGGCAGCGCAGGGCTTGTACGAGGTGCTTGAGCGAGATCCGTGCGGGGGAGAGCAGATCGACGGTGAGAGAGACGGAGAGCTTGTGGCAGCACTGGGGACCTTTGGGGGGTAGCTACGCTAATAGCTGGAGGTGGTGCGGCAGCTGAAGACGCGGCGGCACTAGGAACCCTAGAGAGAAAGGACTTCGAGGGTGAAGAGAGAGGGAGATCTGCGGGAGAGAGAGAAGCCGTGAGAGAGGGGCTTGGTTGGGTTGGCCGACGACGGTGGAGGTGGACGGTGACGGTGGGTCGACGATGGCGTGCAGTGGTAGCTGCGTGGAGGCGTGAAGAGTAGAGATTAAGGGAGAGAAGCATAGCAGTACTGGGGGAAGAGAGAGAGAGATGAGGGAAAAAAGTGAGTGTAAGGCGAGGGGTATGGCGGGGATGAGGGGGGGTTTTAAATTTCATTCTCTTTTGCGGCCACTTAATTTTGTGGCAAAAGATAATTAATCTTGTGGCAAATAATTGATTACTCATGAAGAAAAATCTTGTGATCGGACATGTATTTTGCGATGATGTCAATTTCATGGCAAAATTTTTTTTGGTAACATTAAAAGTTTTAACCCATGAGAACCAAGTGTTATTGTGAGTTTTTTTTACCATTAACACAAAGTGGTGGCAAAAAATACATTTCTTCGTGGTAAAAATTTCTTTTACCACTGCATTATTTTCACCAATATGATCCCATAATAAAAATCATGTTTTGTTTCCACAAAGATTTTTGGTGTCAATAGAACACTATTTGCCACGATGTTTTGTTATGGCAAAAGAACTCTTGGCAAAAAAGTAGTATTTGCTGTAGTGAGCATTTGATGGGGTACACGAGGAAGAGCACCAGATAAAGTTGTATTCACATTAGGAATGGTTTTCTTACTTGCGGTTGACAAAGTTCTAAAGTTCATAGACGATTGATATGGCATACAACTCAGATGGCTCATTATTGTGTATGCAGCAGCCAAACCTGACGATATATTCACATTAAGTTAACCATCACACTTTGCATATTAGCAAAGTTAATACTTCTTTCTAGGATCAGCTTATTAGAGGTTCCAAAGGCTGAGATTTGTTGACCTGTTCAAACTAGGCTGTTCTTCAAATGGATGTGGTATTCAACAAGATGCATATGTTTTTATTATTATTGCAGATATAAATTTAGAGGTTAACTTCACATAGATCCCCTTCTTATTTAGATTAAAACTCTCTTTGATACCTATGCTTTTGTGTTAAAGGGCACGGTGTGCCACCCACCAAAATATCTCTAAAGAAGTCAGTAATCTTCTCTCTTTCCAGTTCTGTAACAGTTATCGATGCCCCCGCTCCCCCCCCCCCCCCCCCCAAAAAAAACCAAAAAAAACAAGCACATAGAAAAAAGAAAAGGAAGACAAAACTTAAGTTTTCACACGTGTTGAAGCCTGAATCAATTCTGTTGCTAAAATTAGTTGTACAGTTTTGATCCCCTCAAGAACTTATGACTTGAAGGTGGAAGCTAGTTAAGCTTTTCACTTTTGGGTTGAATACCGATTATCATTCTCCGTAGCTGTTACTCTTCCTGCATCGTATTGACGGAAACAATTAGCTACAATGAATCAAGAGATGCAGGCTCTACCTCACCTTTTGTTTGTGGTTAATTGCTCCTCTACTCATATTTCTTGCTTGTTGACTGTTTGTTTAGTGAAGTGCTCTTTTATGAATCCTGTAAAAGTTATGGCTGATGATGAAGCCTGTTTTCTCCTGTTTGCAGGCACTTGAAAAATCCAAGTATGAGCAATCGCTTGAATCGGTACGACGCTTCATTGCTTTTGCTGAGAAGGAATTAGAACTCTATTACAGGCATATTGCACTCTATGGTGACTGACCCAAATGATAGGAATCCCATTTTCATTTTGGACGGTCCAAGTAAAGACTTCCAGGAATCAGGGAAACTTGGAAAGGAAAGCCTGGATTCAGCTACTGATTGCTTTTGTGCAGATCTTTCAGACTCAGAAGCAAATTCCCCAGAAGTATCAGAAACTGAAGATAATTTTGAATATGATTAATTATCCATAAGTGAATCAGATTCCGAAGATGACACCATATTTGGTTCCAATGATGAAGAAACAGAACTAAGATCTCCAGCCAAGGAAGAGACCTCACAATTTCGGGTTTTCCATCAATGTTTGAAAATAAGTACGATTCTGGCCACCCAGATTTTGCAAAAGAACATGCTGTAGACGTGAAAAGTTAGTCTCTATTTCATGTTCTCTCCTATCATCAATTATGGAAACCGAGACACCCTTAAATACGCAAGATACCTGTGCAAACCAGCACTTCATATCAAAATATCAATTTTGATAGGGATTGGGGTTGCCTCCTGTACCTCTTCAACAGGACATCTCCTGTTATAAATTATTATAATCAACGACCCAAGTTAAAAAAGTTATAATGTGCTCCTTTACAATTCTGAAAATGAATATATAAAATGTTTTTTTGAAAAAAAAATTAGGCAATTTTTGCAAAGGTGATGTATTTGTTTCATTTTGCAGCTAAAAATTTAAAAAGCTTTGGTCCATTCCTGTAGATATACTGAAGTGTGACATAGGTTATGTATTTGTTTCTGAGCAGCAAAATAAATAATGAACTTGCGACGTTGTATTGGCACAAGTGAAGAATAGAATTTGGTCCTTGTTTACCACATCAAACTTGAGAACTTGTGCAGCAAATTAGCATCTGCATGTTTATTGGATGGTAAGGGAAAATTGCTTACAAATTTTTCTTACCAACAATCCAGGACACATCTTCCCCCAACCGCTCCTCGCTTTCCAAACCTAGGAAGAATTTCCCTCGTACCTCGACAATAAACAAGGTTATCCATTCCTATTTCCTATCATTCCTTTATTCTCTCTTTCTATATATATATATATATATATATAATCCAGACTTAAGGTCAAATTTTAAAAAAATGACTGCATCACTTAACCTATGAATCAAGTTGTTTTGTTTGGAATATGGTATCTAATCTATTCTAAAACTTTGTTCAAAAGTTTGTAATTAATGACTAAATGGAGTGCTCCTCTCTCAATCTCGGCATTATTTTGAACATAGAAAATAGCACACGACCAGAGTGACTTACTATGCTTGATAATACCCTTAGAGAGAAGATTTGAAATTTCATTTTTACAAAACTCCAAAGTCTCGCTATTCATTTGAATAGGTTTGGCTTTGGTTGGAATATTTTTCTTAGAAAGATTTTTAATATAAGGAAGTGAAACAACATGTTTCTTCCTATACCAAAAAGCATTTGGAAGATCAAAACAAACTTCAAAAATTAATTTTTTATGAAAATCATCAATTTTTTATTGAAGCAATTTATCAGCCAAATGCTTAGAATTTTTTTAGAATTTAACTTCTTATTGTAAGAAGTTTAAATATTTTGTCTTTGCAGACAATAACGAATTTAAATTCTTTGAAGTATCAATATCAAATTTGGAAGCAAATATAAACTTAACTTTCTGTTCAAAGGGATCAATAGTAATCCCATCATTTTCAGAAAAGAAATGGATAAATTGATAAAATAAAAGGCATTCCTAATATGACATCAGGGGTCATATTTTTAACAAGCACGAAAGGAATTTTGAAATAGACATTGTCCTACATGAGCATTGTTAAGCTCATAATTGATCTCCGCCTTAGATCCGTTCGCAGAAAATAATTTCTTAGTGGACTTTTCATAATATTTAGTGGGAACTAAACCTTCACGAATGCAGTTAAGATCCGATCTAGAATCAATCATAGCAACCACAGAAAATCTAAATTCATGGCAAACAATAATGTCAACTTTAGAATACCATTTAGTAGGAAGAGAATGTCGGATTAAACAAATATCTTTAATCGGATTAGAGGATTTAGCATGGTCTAGAGGATTTGCTTCCTCAGTATTAGAAGGACATTCAATATCAATTTTTTTTTTTCAATTTTAAAAGAAAATAAATCTTGTTTAAAAGCTGAATTTTCAGACTTAAGAATGTTAATCTCAGATTTGAGTTCAACAATCTTTTTTTTTAATTAAAACAATTCCATGCTGTAAATCATGTGTTGAAATCTTTTTGGGTTTTTTCTTTTCAAAACGTCCCAAAGTTTTTTGAAAACTGATTTTTCCCGTAGAAGTCAATGGTTCCTTGCGGACCATGGTCTTCTTGAGCTGGAGGAGATATTTCTCTTTCAGCTCTGGATTTTCAATCTGTGAAATCAAGGTCAATAAAAGATTCTCTTGTTCTTCTTCCTTGGTTAAAACATTGACCGTCTTAACTCTGGGTTTGCAACAAGAGTTATTGCAATCACAACAAAGTTTAATGTTTGTTGAATCAGATGACTCAGCTTCTGAGTGATATTCTGAATCACTAGAGCTGAATTCATCAAGGTCAGACGAAGAAGTTCTGGATTCTAGGAGATGAATCAGTTCTTCTTTATCGTTGTCCTTAATATCTAAATAATTAAGCTTGTTTTTGAATTTATTGGATTTCATGGGGTACTTATCAACAAAGTGTCCAGTCTAGCCACAATTAAAACACTTTCCTTTTTAGGGAGTTTTAGAAACTTTTTTATGAAAAGATTTTTTTATGAAAAGGTTTTTTGTAAAACTCATCACAGGTTTTTCTCCTGTTATCTTCATGAGATTTTTTGGAAAACTTTTTGAACAGTTTGTTCTTATGATTATATTGAATCCTGGTTTAAATTCCCTCTATTTCAAACCTCTGATTTCATGCATTCTTGGTTCTTTGACTTTGACAAGAAATGCAAACACAGTTTCCCCCTTTAGTTTCAAAAATGGTGGTATCAATATGACCCCATTCCAAAAATCCTGATAGTCTTCAATCGATTATCAACCATTTCAACACTTCTAATTCACCTAAGATGGATTGACATAATTCAAAATTCCCTTATTTACTTCATCTTTGCAAAAAATACAAGGTTCCTTGGATTTGCAAATGGAAGCACAAAAAAATTAGAGATATCTTAGTTCACTAGTTTTTCGTCAAGTGGTGGGATAGATATCCTCACACTGATGATCTTATTTCACATGTTTCAAGAGATTTTCCTCCAGTGGTTCCAAACCTAAAAAGCACTGAGGAATTTCCTTTCCACGTTTTAAAGAAAGCTTTAATCACTTACCCAATTCCCAGGAGACAACTCCGAAGGATTCAGAAGATTCAACCTCGTTTTCAAAGCAGAAGAAGACCTCATCTCCTCAGCAAAGAAAAAGGATTCAAAAGATTCAAAAAGCTCATCATCTTCTAAGTACAAAAAGAAATCTCCTCTGGAAGGACTAAATAAAAATGATTTAATTCAACTGTTGAAAAAATCTATCCACGATGAAACCAACATCAATGATTCAGCTGAAGAATCAATTGACTCAGCAGAAGACTCTGATCCTTATAATAACATCTTTGGACATGATTCACTCGATTATTCCCCAAATTTGGGAGATGACTAATCCAATCTAGTGAGGTTGATTGATCCCGTCAGCATCGCCCCCAAAGCTGACGAATATTTCAAAATGATTCAACTTTCAAGGCCAAAGGACAAATTACTTTCGGTGTTGAAAGACAACCACTTTTACTGTTTCGCTCGTGATTCCACTTTCAAGCATAAGAAGATAAAATTACTTTTGATGCTGAAAGAAAACTACTTTCACTATTTCACCCATGATTCAACTGTTAGCACAAGAAGACAAAATTACTTTTAGTGCACACAGCTACTTTACTATTTCACCTATGATTCCTTTTATTGTATTTACTTTTGTAAAGCAACTCCTTCATTTATAAAAAGGAGACCTCGTTTCATTTGGAAGGCAGAGCTCATTCTACCATCTTCTTCCAGAATTCTCAAACCTTCCCCAATCTTGTAATTCTCTATCTCCTTACTTATTTTGTAATTTTGTAAGGATGTTTTCAGTGAAGAATCTTTTGGTTCAATTTTACTTGCATTAATTATTTTAGCATTCTTCTATCATATTTCATATTGTTGCATTTGGCTGGCTCTGCTGCCTACTTTATTCATCTTCCTGCACTTGCTTCCGTTATCTTTTGGTATTAGACCCAGTTGTAGCTAGATAGGCTTGTGAAGGGCATGAGATATTGATGTTGTGAGCTAAGGGTATGTGTTATGAAATGCAGCAGGGAAAGGTCCCAGACCTAGAGTTAGGAAGTTCTTAAGTTTTATTTTGGATTTTACCAAGATGAATAGGATGTTTAGATCCAATTCATCTATTAGTTGCCGGTCTAGTTTACCGCCTGATATAATCAATGAGGAAGATTGTTCTTTCGAAGAAACAGATTCACTTGAAATCGATCGATGGCACATGCCAAAGATTGATACTACTTCTCTTTATAATACTTCATGGTTTGAATCTACTTTCAAAACAGAGTTTAACGTGAAAACTGTTGAACAAATGTTTGCTATTTCAAAATCCCAAGAAAAATGTTGTTTGTTTCAAAGGAAAACGATTCAGACCTTTATTGAAAAATGTTATAAATTCATGCACATTACATCGATTCAAGTTGTTGTCAAACCTTTAGTTAGGGAAGGCATCAATGCTTCTGTACTTTTATGTTTACGTGATGGTAGATTCAAAAATTTCAATGATAGTATGCTTGGAGTGGTCCAGACCTCTCTGATGGAAGGTCCAGCCCACTTTGATTGTTTCCCTTATTTAACTGTTTCTTTACATGATAAGAATGTTTTATCTGTTTTAACTTTGAATATTTTAACTTCTGGTTTGGATATGGTAAAATGCAATAGGCCTCTTGCTTTGGTTTATCACATTTATTATCGTGTTTTAAAGACTAATTTTAACCCCAAGGCTAAGATCAAGTCTGCCAAGAATGAGACCCTTCTGATGCAAAGTTCTACCTCTGGTGTCAACATCAAAACTTCCAAAATGCTTTAATGGAAAGATATTACTCTACCAGATGAGTGGATCTTCAACAAGAACTTCCACCAATTTAGGTTATATCTAAGGATAAAAACCTCAATCATATTCAAGAGTTTCTCGATGGAACTGTAAAAATTTCTTTTGACGGACCTCTCCTTACCAATGAAAGAAGACATTCTTTCGTTGGTTCTAGATCTTCTTGTGTTTCAGACCCAGAAAGAAGATATGTGAATCTCAAACAATTTTTGGATAATTCTGCCAGAACAACAGATCCTAATCGTCCAATTTTGCTTAGAGATTTTTAAAAAGGATAAAACCCCATGTTTCTGATTTAAAATTGAAAGGAATTTCAACTGATTCACAAGTTACCTCTGTTTATTACTCCACCAAGGACGACATCTGGTCCAAAGGTAAATCCATAAAGGAAGAAGCTGAAATAGAAGAAGATACCTCATCTTTATCTCCTACAACTTCAATATGGTTGCTCATCTTCATCACCATAGTCAACTTATGGTGTTCGAAAAAGCTTTTAAATTGATATGATTTTTTTTAATGAGTTTAATTCTGCAAAAAATCGTGATAAGCGAAAATTTTATCATGCGAATTTCACACCTGTTGAGCAGAGAGTTAGAAGAAAATAGAAAGAAATGATGTATGCTTCTAACAAGCATATTCTCTTCTTTGACTTTCTTGAAAACCACTACGTTTCAAAAAAATCATTCTTTAAATGTTTTAAAAACCATTTTTACAAAGGATGAAGGCAGAGTTATTATAAAATCTAGCCATGCCCCTCTTGAAACCATCATTCTCTCAATAAAAGGAGAAGAAGTTAAAGTTTCACCTTTCAAATTACTAGAGGCTGATCCAAAAAACTCCTCTGTTTTTAATGAAACAAAAAAGATTATTGAACAAAACAATTTCGTCAACTAGACCCTACATGCAATAGGTCAACAATTAGACCATGTTGAAATGGTTGATAGCAGTTGAAAACTATCAGGAAATATTTTTGAAATAGGGCCATATTGATACCACCATTTTTGAAACTAAAAG
Organism: Platycarya longipes; assembly: GCA_036559045.1. Classification (NCBI taxonomy): domain Eukaryota; kingdom Viridiplantae; phylum Streptophyta; class Magnoliopsida; order Fagales; family Juglandaceae; genus Platycarya; species Platycarya longipes. Next base: position 32,329,674 of record CM071790.1, read on the forward strand.
GGGAAACTGTGTTTGCATTTCTGGTCAAAGTTAAAGAACCAAGAATGCACGAAATTAGAGGTTTGAAATAGAGGGAATTTAAACCTAGAATCAATATAATCATAATAATTATATTGAGTCTCTGACAGTGGAATGCTTTTAGAAGTATAAGGATGGGTTCCCCATTCTTCTTCAATCATTACAGATAGAAGATAATAATTATGAAAAATAATTTTTGAAGCATCTAGTTTACAATAGATGAGTTTAATCGAGATGGATCCTGTAAGGATCCCTAGATAAAACTGGAGGTTTTTAGCTAAATTCTCAGAAATCCAGTGGAAACCAGGAGGAAAATAATTTGAAGCAATCTGAAATATATTTGTATACATTGATTTTTCAATGTAAAACAGATTGTGGAAACAAGCTTTTTTGAAGTATTCTCCCTTGGAGGCAGGTAAGAAAATATTTGTGAGCCTAAGCCTTACCATTGTTAGGGGAGTAGCATACAGATCACAAGGCATGTCAAGAGTTGAAGTAAAGGAGCTGGAGGGAATTGGTCTAGGAATACTTCCCAGAGTGGTAAATCTATTGGTAATCTTCAGTGGGGAGGAAGCCACAGGTAAGAGAAGAGACAAAGGAGGAGTAAGAGGTCTCTGTGAAGGTACTGGCTTCTTTTTCTTGCTCATGTGTTCTGCAGAAATTCACGAGTAAGGAAATCAGAAATTGAATTATCAGTTCCTTTAATACATTCAATATCAAAATTAAAAACACTCAAAATAGCTTGCCATCGTGCAAAAATATGTTTTGATGCATTGTTTTGAACATCTTTTTCTAGTACAGATTTAGTACTTTTGCAATCAATGCGTAATAATAATTTTTGATGAAGTAAATCACTTTGAAATTTTGAAATGCATAATACTACGAATAATATTTATTTTTTAATAGTACCATAATTATTCTGTGCAGAATTCTAGGTTCTAGAATGGAAATGAACGATTTGTTCAGAAGAATCTGGTAAAACTATTTGTTTCAGAATGCCACCATAATCAATATCAGAAGCATCTATTTCAACAATTTTAAATAAGTTTGAAATAGGAATACCAAGGGATGGAAGAATTTTGACATATGTCTTGATTTGTTTAACCAAATTAGTATGGACATCTATCCATGGAGGGGGATTGAGACGAAGTTGTTCAAAGAGAGGACGACATTGTTTTCTCACATCTTTGTAGAAATCAGAAATATAATTGAGTGAACCAAGAAATCTTTGAAATTGAGTTTTTTCAAGGATGACATCAGGAAATTTGTCGGCAAATTCATTAGCCCCTTGGATTGGCTTGATTTTACCTTCAGAAATATCATAACCAAGGAATCTAATCTTGGTCTGAAACAATTTAATTTTTTAGCATAAATCACTAGACCATTTTGTCTTATGATATTAAGAAATGTAGACAAATGTTTCCAATGGTCATCAATTGATTTAAAAATATGAGAACTTATCTATGTAGACGATGGTGAAATGAGTGAACGAATTGAAGATATCGTTCATGATATTTTGAATTTCACTATGAGCATTTTTTAGGTCAAAAGGCATCACGTTCCACTCATAGTGACCAAAATAAGTGGTGAAAGCCATTTTGTATCGGTCAGACTCCCTAATTTGGATCTGCCAAAATCTAGATTTATATATGTATTTCTATATACTTAAAGAGGGCCTATCTTTTTATGAATAGTAATGAACAGTGTTAATTTGGTTTAACATTCATAATCCGAAATTACCCTTCACGCACGACATCCCCATTTCTCTTAGAAATGCCGTTTGTATACCTTTCGGCTACCACACAGCTACGCTTACCGACGGCCACCGAATCTCACTGCCATCTTCGGCACCTCCTCTATGCTCTAGCGAACAACCTACCACCGTCGAAATCCACAGCCTTCAACCACCTTCGAAAACCACAACCCACGAAACCCACTCGTCCCCGATTTCGCAAAACCCACAACCCACCTTAATCGGAAACCCACAACCACCGTAATCTCTGATTTGAGACCTCATTTACACTTCTTCAATTGCCTTAATCCCCATTTTCAGACTTCATCCCCGATCTTCAAATGGAGTTCTCATCCCCAAAACCCACAAAACCCACAACCCATGAAACCGGCCAGTACCCACGAAACCCACTCCTTCAATTGAAATGGAAAACCCAAATCACTGTTAGAGCAAACCCAACAAAGAGAGAGAGATGGGGGAGCTGCTTCATCCCTGAAACCCACGAAATTGGGGATCAACCTGATGCGTGATCGAGGAGAGAGAGGAGAATCGGTGCGTTGCGTTTTAACGTTTCTCTGATAGATGTGAAACGCACCGTTTTAGGTAAGCCTAATAGTCTACGCACCGTTTCGTTTTAGGTAAGTCTGATAGATGTGGAACGCACCGTTTTAGGTAATCTGGTAGTTTACTCATCGTTTCGCTTATGCCTTATCACATGATAAATATTTCATCTATTTCCTCCACGTTCGCACAGTATTCTTCTCGTCCCTTACCAAATATTAATATATTTTTCTGGTCTCTTTAATTCATTCCTTTGTAATCGTTTTGATTTTTTTTAGTTCGGTCTCATTCATCTGATTGTATTATTTATTGTTTTGTGGTGTGACGTCGGATGAAATGATGTATTGGTTGGTTGATGGGAGCGATGGACGGCAGAGCATTGTCTTCTGCGTCTTTATTATCTATTGTAGTGAGAGAGAGAGGAAAAAAAAATTCCATCTGTTGCACTGGTTTGAGACAAAGCAAAAAGAAAGGCAAATTTCTGCTTCTTAATTATCTTTATGCATTTGTTTATTTTTTATTTATGTTCATGTACTTTCGTATTTGTTTATTTTTCATTTGTGTTTTTGTGTTCTAAGACTTTTTTTTTTCATTTTTTTTTATTAATGCACATTTGTTTTATTTTATTAATAAAAGATTTTTTTTTTTGGTCTATTACAGTGGTGAAGTGGTTTATTTTTTCAATTCTCATTCTTTCTATTTGTACATTTGTCAATTTTGTGGTGATAGATATTCATCTATGTGTTTGTGTTTTTATTTGTACACCTGTATGCAAAGATAGTCAAACAAAGTTCAATAAAAAAAAAACATTACGCAGCTAGTTAACAAACGAAGGTAGCTAGCCCTCATCACGTTCTCCCGTTTCCCATATTGCTTCTTAGAAGACAAGATTGTTCCAAAGTACTTTAACCGGTGAAATTCTGCAATTTCTCAGTTCCTGATCCCTTCGATCTTCGATTCATGTTGGCCATTCCTCGCAAGTTAGGTTAGGGTATAACTTAATGTTGTTTGGACCCAGTACTATCACTGATCCTTTCACAATGCTTTTCTTCAACAAAGACACGTGGAATACATTGTAAACTCCTTATAGACTTTCCAGTAAATCTAGACAGTAAGCTACTGGTCCAACCTTCTCTACAACTTCATATGGTTCAACATAATGAGGATTTAACTATCCCTTCTTGCTAAAACGCACTACAACCTTCATAGGTGAGATCTTAATGTATACCCAGTCGCCTACTACGAATTCTAAAGACCTTTTGCGCTTATCAACATAGTTCTTCTATCCGCTCAGAGTCTTTCTCATTCTTTCTCATACCAACAGTGTCTCCAAATCTTTAAGGCAACCACTAATGTTGCCAATTTCAAATTAAGAGTGGGGTAATTCCGTTCATGATCCTTAAGCTGTCAGGATGCATATGTAACTACTCGTCCTTCTTGCATTAATACACAACCTAGTCCCATCTTTGAAGCGTCGCTGTAGACCATGTACAGCTTGTGGGGCTCTAACAGTGCTAATATCGGTGCCGTATTTAACCTCTGCAGGGAGGTCAAATATTATCTCCTTCTTGCGACACTCGCTCTTAACGTAATTCCCAGATAACCAGTCCATTCCCAAAATTACATCAAATCCCAACAAGTGAAAAACTACCAATTTGGCATTTAACCCCAAACCAACAATCTCCAACGGACAATCCTTCTCCATTCGATTGCACCCGATCACCTTCCCGTCAGGGAGTGATACTAACACCTTATGAGCCAACGACTCTACTCTTAATTTACATTCCCATACACAACCATACGAAACAAAAGATATCATCGCTCCAGAGTCAAACAATACATACACCACACTACGCATCAGAGTAATCTCACGTATAAAATTATCCTATCGTTACCTTGAGGAAAATGCCATCATATACTTCAAATCAAAGTAGGTTCAGACATGTTACCGGTGATAGCGCCAGTGTTAATTGCTTCCTCATCGTCTACGTCTACTTCTCCGGGCATAATTGCGTATACCTTTGCCTTTGTGGGGGTTTTTTACCTTTCCTCCAGGCGTTGCAGTTGCACCAAGGGCCATCTGGGGGCAGTCACACATCATGTGGCCCACTTGACTACATCGAAAGCAAGCTCCTGCCGCCCTCGGCATTCACCTCCATGTGTTTGCCCTCATCTTCTACAAGGTGATGATGCAACCGGTGTTCCTTGACCGATCACTTTTCTTTTCCCCTTATCTGTCAGGTGAATATTCTTTCTTTTTCTAGCATCTTCTCCTGGGGCGTAGGGAAATCCTCTCTTCTTGTGCATTTGGGTCTGCATGATCAGACACTTTTGTTCCGACTCGATAATAAATGCCACATTCACCAGCTCTTGAAATTTTTCGATTCGCAAGCAGGCCACTTGGTTGCGAATCCTCAATTGTAGTCCATCTTGGAATTTCTACGCCCGCATTTTCTCGATAGCTACCATATGAAAGGCGAATCGGGCCAATTCCATGAATTTTGCCGCATATTATTCCACAGTCATGCTCCCTTGCACTAAAGTGGCGAATTCCATAGCTTTATGCTGTTTAACAGACTCGGGGAAGAAACGGTCGTCGAATTCCTTCTTGAATTGTTCCCAGCTGGGAACCATGTTTTCTCCCAACTCTTGCTTCAGCAGCTTCCTCTTAGTATCCCACCATAGTCCGGCCTCCCCTTGCAGCAAGTGACTAGCGAACTGCACCTTCTGGGTTTCTGTGCACTCGTTGATCTCAAAGGTGCGCTCCAGATCCATAATCCATCAATCTGCCTTCATGGCTCCCTCTGTTCCCATGAAGTTCGGGTATCGGTAGACTATAAATTTTTCGTAGGGGCAGCCTGATGTTCCTCCACCGGTATTCTGATGATATCAGCTATGTTCCATCTGGTTCCTCACCAGTTCTGTCATTTGGCGGATAGCCTCAGCTATCGCCTGTCTGCCATCCAAGGGGGCATTTTGAGCTCCCCTTTCTTCGGGTCTAGGGGGAGTAATTAATGGCGTATTTCCTACTGTTGGTGTGACAGGACTCGAAATATTTCCTACTGGGGGCACTACGGGCCTCGGAGTAGGGGCGCGACGTCGTCCTCTTGCCATGATTCCCCTGAAATGCATAGAATCTTTATATGAGTTACCCTAACTCTGGCAACTCAAATTCTTACCGCTCAAGGCTCAAACAATTCATACTAACATCATCTTCAACCAACTCATCTAAGTGTTCAAGCCTATCTCTAAAATATCATAGCCTAGATTAATACCATGTGATTCTTTTCCTAGGACTTGTGGGTTTACCCAGAGACTAAACTGCTCTGATACCACCGCTGTCGACACCCCCCATTCATGCTCGGGATCGGACGCAAACCGAGACGTCAGAGATAAACAACACAAGGAAGTTCACCCCTCGTTCTTATTTACGTTCGAGTATACATTTAAAACTAAACGCAGTGAATAGGAAATTTTTGCAACAGAAAAGGTCAAGACATTCTATAATCAGGCAAGAACTTAGAATTTTGCCTTACGTCACATGGTATAACAAATTTAAGATCCCAAAATAAACTTCATATTACTAAATATCATTAAGTGTATCAATCTCCAAAAAATATATATACTTTCCCAAAATATCGAGAACCTCTAAGATCTAAATAAAATGTAAGTAAACGTCCTCATCAATACGCTGACCCCGTGACCACATCAACAGGTGGGGAGATCACCAGACCATCAGTGGTCTAGAGAGTCTCTCCGAGTCTCATAGTCATTGACGTCATCTTTTCCTACAACAACTTCTATCGTCCCGACAAGGAACGATAGTAGAAATATAAAGGGGTGAGATTTTGAAAAATCTCAACAAGTACACAACTATCTCAACAAAATCATTTCAAGCATACATATCAGTGAATAACAAACAGAACATGTGTCATACATATGCGACTAATGACTTAGCAAATGCATATGCTCATGAAGACTTTTATAAAGACTTGACTTTCATTCAATCTTGGTTCATATATTTGCTTTTCATAAAAAGGGTTCATCATATACGAAATTCTTTTGACTCATGCCTTAAAAACCCTTTTTTGTAAAAACTTTTCGTTTCTTTCATCATTTCTTATCTTAGGCGCCACTTATCATATTAATATCATCCTTTGACCTCGACGACAGTTACGTATCGCCTTCACCGTCATCACGTCAGTCATACAGGAGTTACGTATCGCCTTCCCCGTCACTGTTCATTTTGGACACCTCACGGTTCCCCTATGTACCATGTGTTCCTGCTAGTTACCGTAGCACCCAGCGATCGTATCAAACCTAAGTGGCTACGTTTCGCGCCCTTTCACGCTCTTCATCACTCGACGATAGATCACTCACCGAGCAACTACAAACTTTTTTTCATATATCGGTAAGGCAAAAGCCAATACCGCTTTTTGGGCACCCACTAGCTTTAGGTGTGACCACGCTCCGGACACCTTTTGGAGCCATACATGGTCCGCCGACTGTTCTTCATCGACCCAGGAGCTTTCACTCAACTTTAATCACTCCTGAGTGGACAGGGAGTTCCACTGGGGCACTACCCCGTCCCAGCCTTTGGGATTCTTATAAAAACTTTAATTCTTTTCTTTTCCTTTGAAAACATGTTTGACTCCAAAAACATGATTTTCGTGCTTCATGCATGTGACATGCAAACCTTTAATGCCAATCGTGCAAAACAAGACCAACCCGAGTGCACACTTAGCCATCTTCTTTTATAAGTCAAACATCACATCATTCAACTTACCATTCATATATAAGCATATAATTGGGCCTAATGAGTTGAGTAAGGTGCTCGGCCTCCACCCCTATGGTTGGGCCGAGATCCTCTTTAGTTACTACCTAGGGTTTCTTCTTTCTATTTCTTTTCACATACTCACTAAACCTTAGTAAAATTAACTAAACCATTTTAGCCTCACTAAAAAAGGTTGACCGAACCCTATTGTCCTTAGGATTAGTATTTTCATCACTTTTTCTTCTACCAAAATAGCACACTAAATCATACGTGTGAAACCAAAACATCATGCTACGGAATCCTCCAAATTTTTTATGGTTCTAATTCTCTCCAAGTATTCAAGGCTCAATCATCATATGAAAGAATAGTTAATCAATTAAAAACTTAACCCTAAAACCTTTAAAACTGAAACCCATATATGCACCAATTTAAATTCTTTTCAACTCCAAACATCATTTTAACATATATGCATTTTGTCACCATTTTTCATACTAATCATGCTCTCTTTTTCCTTTATACCAAAGTAACCAAATCCACCAATAAAAATGTAAATCTCAAGCCTAGAATCATACACCTTGCTAAGCATGGTTTTATCACTAAGCATACAATACATTTCTTTAAGCATTCATCCTAGCATCCCAATCATCCAACAAATATTATCTTAGTCACACATGCATTTTCTTATCACTATATACCGTATCAATATGTTTCTTTTTCCTTTGCATCAATTTAGCTATAACCATCAACATAATATAGATTCAAGCCTATAATAACATATGGACTAAGCATAGATTTTTAACTAAATAAACAAAACATTTCTTTCAAGAGAACCTAGCCTAGCATCTCCAAGCACTTAACAAACTTAATCATAGTCATGCATGCATTTCTACCATCATCATATATCATATCATCATGCTTCATTTCCCTTGCAACAACTTAGCTAGATCCACCAACATATTCAAATTTCAAGCCTAAAGAATCATATGGATCAAGCATGGGTTTTCTACTATAGCAACAAAGCATTTCCTTTAGAAAAACCTAATCTAGCATTTTCATACATCCAACAACCAATACAAACACATTCACTCAATATATATACAAGAAATGGTAAGATCAAGATAAAAGTGCACTTACAATACTCCAAATAGCAAAGATTTGCTCTGAAAATATATAAAAATAATCCATCAAAATAGTTTATAAGCATATAGTTCAAAACAAAATATTAAGGATATAGGTCTTGGTGTGTGCATGTGATTTAACCTAGCTTTCTATTCTTGAAATAGTTTAGGCTTTTGCATTACCTCTTCAAGTAGTCTTCCATTCGAGAATGTTTGCTTGATTCTACTGAACTTAGGGTATTTTGGTACTTAGGAGATAGAAGAATAAGAAGCAAAGTGAGAGTGAGATGAGAGAACTTGTTGCCATGTGTAGGGTGGAGGTGTGTGGGTGAACAAGTGAAACAAACAAATGGGTAAGAACATGGGCATAGGGCCATTCAGCCAAGTGAGACTCTAGGCTCTTAGGCCACTCATTCCCTACTTTTTAGGGCTGACATTTGATAGGTTTGAAAGACACTTGAGTGACTTCTATCACTAGATCACATCATGCCTAAATCTAGATCACTTTTAGATTGAAAACTCTTCCTTTTTCTTCCTATGGCCGGCACATGCATGGGCTTCAAGCCCTCCCTTTCTTTTCACACACTCCTCACACACTCACCTCACAAGTCATTCCTTAAGATTTTAGAATCAAAACTTGGGAGAATGGGCAAGCCATACTCGGCTACACCCTTTCTTGGTTTCATCCGAAACCATCTCAATTCTTCCATGGTTTCCTTTCTTCTTTCATGCGTCCCATCAATTACCACTCAACCTTACACTCTTACACACAAGTGAAAACCATTCCTACACAATCTCATATGTCCTTTCACCTAGATTTGTCAAAACTCTAGGAAGACCAAAAACAAAGCCTACGGTTTCGCTCTCCCAAATCCTCTTGTTTTCTTTTCATCTTCTTTTCCTCTCTCCAATGATACCACATCCTTCCATCACTTGTCAATCACCTTTTCACTCCTACTTACAAGATCTATCAATGGTCATTCATCTAGATTTAGATAAGATTGCATGGGAAAACCCAATGAAGGGTTCGGCTAAGTGCTTCCACCGAAACCTCTCTTTGTTCCCATTTCTATTTCCATCATATCTTACAAGTGTCACTCACCTAGATATGGCATGCTCTTAGGGAGACTAAATTGGAAGACTTCTTCCTCTCTAAAAAATAGTCACCTCCTTGTCACCATCACATCCTTACAAGTCCTCTAAGGATTTTCTTACACCAAATATATTTTTGTCACATCAAAAATGAGGCTTGCATAGGGAGACTCAAAGTGAAGCAAGGTTGGCTTCCCTTTTCCATTTCACATGTAGACTCCTTGTTCTCCAACCAAGGTTTCTCTTCCCAATGACACAACCACTCCACTTGTCACTTGTCACATACACACACACATCTTCCAAGTGATCTCCCTACACACAAATCCTCTACTCTTACAAGATCTAGTACAAGTCAACCTCCTAGATTTGATATCCACCTAGGGAAACTCAATTGAAAGACTCCTCCTTGCCTTACACGCCTACCTAGTTGGCCAATGATGAGAAAATCTCATCTTGGATTTTCACACTTCTTCCTCCTATAAACAACTAGTCAACCTTTCAACTACTAGTATTTTTTCCTCACACCTACTAGTCTTTGGAGACTTACTAAAGCTTTCCTAGGGTGACATGTGTCTCCATGCATGGGTTTGGTTGACTCATGGATCATTTTCATGGGCTTATGGGCTTTGATACACTAATTTGGGCCAATATCCTAAGTCATGCTTCCAAGGCTCAATTTTAAGCTCAACTTCAAGTGTTTAAAATAAATCAAATACCTCCATCACCCTTATAATAATTAATTAATTTAAATAAAATAAAGCACGAAATTTTGGATCGTCACAACTACATTGTTGATGCATCAATGTTGGAATTAAATCCTGAACAGAGCAAGGGTACAGTGTTGTGCTTCTAGAAAAATTGCAGTTAGGGAAGTGGAATGTGTACAGGTGGGGTTTTCCACTTTCTTGGATTTTAATTTCTCAAGATTTTCATTTTATCCCATAACTATTTACAATTTCTTTTCTTTTTCTTTATGGCAGATCGACACGTTCTCCTTTGAAGCTTGTGAGTAGATTCCAAGATCATCCAGAAACTGGTACACTTCATGATATTTTGTGTGATCATCTCAAGCAATGATGGCTAAATTACTGTTCAGACCTTTTCAATTTCACAAAAGTATTTTCATGATAAAACCTTTTCCCCTATTATATGTGTTAGCAGAAGTACTTTTTTTCAAATTTTAATAAAAAAATTCCGCAAAATTTTTTCATATAATAAAAGTTCTAATGGTAAAAAGTTGGAGCTTGTATTCGATATTATACAAGCCATTGGAAATATAATTTCTCTAGAATTTACTTTCAATATATTACCTGAGAGGTTTCCTTTTGCGAACATAGGCATTCGGTTGACACTTTTCGAGATTACAAGTATCTGGGAACACGAATTCGGGTTGATGGCATAGTTGGAGAGTATGTATTTCTTTTTTTGGGCATCTAATCTAAGTTCTCAACTTTACTAATATTGTTTACTCATTCATTTTTACTCCTTTTGCACTTGTCCAAGTACAAATGGATGACATATGGAGAAGCAGGTACTGCTCAATCAACTATAGGTTCTGGCCTAATTTATCAAGGGATATCAAAGGTAAATGTCTGAAAAAATAATTTTATGTTAAAAAATGTTTATGCTTCATAAAATTTGATCAGATTACCCATAAGTATTTTCATGTTTTATAAAACAGTCAAAAGTGCTTGATGTTTTCTTTTAGCATTTAACTACTGTTGCATTTTGCAGGGATCTTGCATTGGGTTGTACTTTCATCAACAAACCCGAGTAGCTTATTGTCGAACACGCTTGCTCTGCATATTTGTACATACCAGTTCCTTTATATGACACTCTTGGTTTGTTACATCACTTCATAGAACTTAGATAAAATCTTCCCTAGCTTCGCATAGTTGCAAATGTTATTGTAAATTATTGCTTACTTTTCAGGTCCAGATGCTGTCAAGTATATTGTAAATCATGCTACCGTGCAAGTTATATTTCATGTTTCTGTGAGTTTAATCCGAATGGTACTAAGTTGGGACTTATAAAATCAGTTTTAGTTTATATGGGCTGTAAGACATCAGTTGAGATTCAAGAATAGTGGTGGATAGACGATTTTTTTTCTTTATTTCTTCATATATAGCCAAGAGGATAAAGAAAAATGTCGTGAACAATTGAAAACTCAGCTCAACCTATTTCAATGAAATATTCGATTTCAATTCCCTAGCATTTTCATAATTTTCTCTAAAGAACTAAGATTGTAAACTAAAAAATAGATATAGTCCTTGGTGCTCTAAATTTTCTCTAAATTTTTTATTTTTATTCAGTAATATATGCTTGTCTTTCTTTTCCCTTATATGAGAATGAAAAAGTGGCTATGAAAAAGTGTCATTCCAATTTTAGTTAATCTTGTGACTGTAAAAGTCATGTAATTCAATGATGCATTTTTGTTTGTTTGTTTGTTCTGAACAGGTAGACTTTTACGTTAATCACCATTTACTTTGGGGTATGTGTTGCAGCTTCAGTGAGCCTTCTCCCGATTTTTTTTTTCAGTTATATGATTCACACTTTTCTCCATTTATATCAATTCCTGAATCACTTTCTTATTTATATATGCTGCTTTTTGTTTATGTCAATTTTCATGAGTAGATCGGATCATTGCTCTCCATGCGTGGTTGTTACCAACACCATAAGAAAGCTAGCGGTGACAGGGTTGATAATGTAGAGTTAGATACGTAGCTAGGTAATTGTAATGCTACTCCGCATGGAGAAAGTTCTAAAATCTCCAACCGATCCAAAAGCTCAAGTCATCTATGTAAACCTGCACGCATCTGGGGTGGGGTTATGTCTTTCAAATAATTTTTCAGGTAATTTATTCAAAAATCAGTTGCTAAAAATTAAAAATACAGTGCCTTTGCATTGCTTGGAATTATTAATTTGGTGGCATGATTTCAAAAGACTGAAAGTTGTATAAATAAATCAATGTTTAATCCATGTCCTATTGAGGCAAGAGGCTCAAAAGGTAGGCCTGTTTATTTATGCAATTTCTTTAATTTGTTAGTTGAAATTGTTCCATGGCCCTTCCTATGTGATATTACAAACAGGAATAGCTTGGGTTGAACAAGGGAAGCACCAAATAAATTGGAGTTGAAGCTTTATAAATATGGAATACTCTACATTTTGCCTCTTATATTAAAGAAATTACATTCTTTTTTCTTCCATACACTATTTTGACATTTTCTTACTCTTCTCAACAAATGCAGGTGCTGTCATGCTCGCATATAGTTTTTTTGGTTTGTTATTGTTCCATTTCTTTTGATCAGAGATTATGAGGTAAACTTTGTAAGAATAATAAAGAGCTTCAATATAGTTCTTCATGATAATTAGTTTACGATTGTATCCAAAAAATACTTATTCCAAATCATTTTTAAGTTGGGATGGTGAACTTAAAGCATGAACTGTGTGGAGTCGTTGTATTTCAATTCACATTAGAAATCATCTTATCCTCCTTTGGTTTAAGCCTGAGATCTATTGCAAAGGTTATTGTTGTAGGAACCCAAAAGATCAAACAATTAATTAAAATCTCCTGGACAGAGACCTTATCTGGTGCTCGATAAGCTAAATGGATTAAAACTAGAAGATAATCATTCTTTCATTGTATTTTCCTAACATAGGACTATTGTCTCTTCCCCCTTTCATACTGTTTCAACTATTGATCTAATAGCCATTTTTTTTCATATTTTTGCAGTTGGTTATAAGTAATGATAAGGTAGTGAAAGATGAGAAGCAACAAAAGCAGTTGGAAGAGAAAGTAAGAGAGGCTGAAAAATTAGTGGAAGACTTGAGAGAAACTGCAAAATGTGAAGCCCAGGAGAATTCTTCTGAAAAATGAGTTATGTGTGTGCATTTCTCTTCCTTGGACTTGATCTATTTAGCTATGGAATGACTCGGCTGGTTAATCCAAATTAGAATGAGGTTAATTTGTCTGTCCAGTTTTCTCTTATATTCAAATAAAAGGCATTAATTTATTATCTGCTTGTATACTTCTAGTATGCTTTGTTTCTATCAATAAAATTTACTTTTATCTATCAAAAAATAAAAGGCATTGGATATAAAAGACTGGAGTAATTCCATCTTCATGGATACTCTTATTTTTTGATTTTAGGAGATGGCGAGTGCAAAATTGAATAGAGGGAAGAGGCTGGAGTAATTGAATCTAGAGGTGCATGGTGTCTTTGTTGTATACTAAATTTTTCAACAATCGGATTAGGTGCAAAATTCACTTGACCATCATGTTATTCAATTTTATTGAGATGATATTTAAACTTAGTCATATTTGCTTTCCAAAGGTCATATTTGCTTTCCAAAAGAATATCATTGCTTTCCATTTCTCCATGAATTGCTTGTTATTTCATCATGTAGTCTAGATCTTTCAGAATGCAATATTGCAACTCAATTATTGCTTTGAACTTCTTCTAATATATTGAACGGAGTTTATTTTAATGATTTTTATGTTCCTTTTCGTAGAGAGTAGTTTGTAACTAGGCTTTTTATTATTATTTTTTATATACTTCCTGTGTAATTAGGCATTGCCTATTTATGTGGATTAATAAAACTTCTTACTTATTAAAAAAATAATTTTTATTTTCATTCCTTAAATTATTTATGAATAAAAAAATATATTATTTTGGTAAAGAAACTGTTTCACTTAATTAGGCCACGTGCTTTGCACATTACTTCCGACCTTTTCTAATAAGCTTGCCATTTTCCTTTCCTTGATACCTTTACTTTAGCATAAGCCTTTTTTTTTTTCTTTTTGGCACCAAGCAATGCAGAAAAGGCATCTTTGGTGTAAATTATTTTCATAAGGGTAGCATTGGTCATTGTTTTTTTATTATTTTGTTGTGTTTGGCATAGAGGCATGGGTTTCCCCATGAGCTTCAAACCACCGTGCAACTCCCACCCCGCAAAAGTTGTGGCCTGACTTCTTAACCCCAAAACCGTTGTCCATAAGACTGCTATTGGGTCCATGCTAAATCAAGATTCCGGAGAAGCCACAATTAGAAAGGGAAAACGAGGTTGCTTGTGCTTGGTATGAGAAAATGGTGGCATCCTTGAGGCATCTGGAGGCCCAAATTTGCTGGTGGATAAGGTCTCGAAATTTCAAAACGAGGTTCCTGGTTTATAACTCGCTTATAAACACTTGATTTTTTTCGTTGCTATTTTGTATGCTGATTTGTTTTACAATTTGGGGTTACTTGGTTTTTTTTTTTCTCTCTTGGTTGGTAATTTTAGATAGAAAAAGGTAAACCTCTTCAAGAGTGAAAGCATGCTATTACACTTTTTGATCGGGTAATTCAATAAATGTTGTACTAAATATTAGGGTAATATTTTGCTTATAAGTGCTTGATGTTCTTCTCTGTTCATTTTTTGGCAGAGGCATGTGCCAAGGGTATATATTTGAGATTACAGAAAAACTAGCAAGCTATGACTATTACACAGCTTCGAAAAAACTAGGAAATGACACTGTTTTTACTTATACAAGATTAAATTTTGTGAAACATGCCGTTAGGAGTGAACCATAGATTGATCCATTTTTGGACTCAATATCATGTATAGTTAGAGGAAAGTAAAAAAGAAGTCTCCCATGAAGAATTATGTTATCCATACATGACGTTTATGGTAGGTAATAAGCCTCTCCTCGGTCATGCATGTTTAGGTGTTTGCACATTTTTGCTTTACTGCATTTGTTCTGAATCACATATTGTGTACATTCTAATAATATCTCTTTATCATATGATTTTTGGATTATTATTAGAGGAAAATATAATATATATATTTTTTGAGAAGTAAATATATATATATATATATCTGAAAACCTAGGTTTTTTTTTCATGCATCTGGTTTGAAAAGGTCACAACGAGTAGTTAATTGAAGTGCTATTCATAAAGGAAAAATGGATTGGATGTGTAACATGGGGATGGTCTCTTGTTCATGTTCTTTTGGGTTTTGTTTAATATTTTACCGACTCATATTTGCTTCTAATTCTGGTTTTCATATGCCATGTCAACTTCACATAAATGGCTTTTCAACTCAAACCAGTCATATCACATTAGTGAAAATTAATCTTTAGTTGCTATTATTTTTGTGCAGGCAGTGGTCTACTAATGCTAGGAAAAGTACAGTTTGAACTGCAAAAACTTATTGGTGGCTATATGAGTCATTGTTCTTTTGTATAAAATAAGTCAGACACCTCTATTTTATTTTGGTACTGACATTTATATTTTTCAGCGGTCTCATGTATACCAAACAATCACAATCCCATTAGTCTCTTCTCAATGTATTTCAAATTGTTGAGGTTTGTTCTTATGGCTTCAAACGGTTGAACTTCTTAATGAAGAGAACATACCATCTCTAGATACATAATCTCTAAAAAACTTTAACCTTCATTTCAATGGCAAAGAAGACAAAATCGTCCTCTTTTGTCTTCTAAGAAACAGACTGTAATATTGATTTGAAACATGATCTTTTATTTTCCAAATTTGCTTGGACCTATAGTTTATTTAACTTATTATTATTTGAATTAGTAGTTTGTAATTTGAATGAATTATGTTATTTTCATTCACTTTAATGTTTTTTTTATACTAGATGTTTTAGTTTTTAATTTATTTTATAGTGATACAGGACAACGTGCCTCGCACGTTGTACCACTACTAATATATATATATATATATATATATATGTTCCGTTTAATTTGTGGTGGCAATCTGACCCCCCTAAAAATAAAGCATGCCTTTACGACTTTCTCCTCTTTCAGATTTCGAATTTTTCCACCCACCATATAAAGCACGAGGACTTGCGTGAGAACCATCACCATGGGCCATGTTTGGTTTATCAATTTTTTAGATGCCTTATTATTATAAGCATACATTAAAAAATAAAAAATAAAAACAATTGAATAATAATATTTTGTGAAAGAGTAATAATAGATATAATCATAAAATTATAAATGCATAAACGCAGCACAATCTTTTTGAAAATTTTGAAAATCAACTATTAAAAACTAGTTTTTTTCTATGTAATCTCATACTTATTCCCTCTTTTGAAAAAAAAAATGTTCGATAATTATGTATTACACAACTGTATAAAATATTACTCATTGCTATAATTACTTATCCATAAAAACTGCAAAAATTATATTAAAGTTTGGAAGCAGAATATATGCGCTTCCCGACTGATGCATGGTAGATGTGATGTGAACTAATTACTCACGCATTCCATCCCTTTGGTTCCTTTTCTCTTTTCCTTTTAGAATGAGTTCCATTTTCAAACGCAAAAACCCCTTAATTTTATATTTTTTGATTTTTGGTCTAAATATTTCTGGCTTTATTTTTCAAATTTATTATATTTTAACGATTATACCAAAATTTATTTCCTAGATGTGACAGGATCTTGTTGTCCATAAATATTGTAATAGTTCTTGAGGATTAAACTAATAGTGAATTTGTTTATAAGTTATTTTCAATTAAAGCCTTGCATTTTGTTATAGCACGCCAACCCGAGATGATGTGAAGGTCCCAAGAGTTTATCTATAATAAAAATATGTCATCATGTTATTATATTATTTTATTTTATTGTATATGAGATGTATTTTATTTTTAAATTAGATTAATTTTGTAGAGGAAGAAGAAAATAATTCTTAGAGAGGGGGCTAATACAAAATAAAATTAATATTATCTTACAAAATCATAAAAAAAACTAAACATACTTTTCAATTTTCTTTTAAAAAAAAACATATATTATATTTTTCTTCAATTTTTTTTTAGAGTAGGGGTGGGGCCCGTGGGGAAGGGGGGCCATGGCTCCCCTGCCCCAACGTGGCTCCACCATGGCAAGAGTCGTCAATTAAAACATGCTTTATCTTTATTTCAAAGGTACCCACCCTACTAACCAAGTGGTCCGAACCATCAATTAGCTGTTCCATACTTTACCCTTTTTTATTAAGAATAATATTACATACAATCATAGAGTATGATTATGCAATTTGTTTTTTAAACAAGAGTAGAATTTACTATTAAGAAAATCATGTGGGCCCCATATTTATTAATTTTTTTAAAAAGGATTGCACGATACTTGCAGTGACGGAACCAATAATTATATTGAGATAGGGATAATTATTTTTACTATGCAACACATTTATGTAAAAAATAATACTAAATGCAGTCGTAAGGTGTGCAAGTTCTATATACTTCATTTAAAGAAATAAAAGTGGGATCCACCATTGGAAAATAATTTTTTCATGTATGTCCTAGATTTACCTATTTTTTTAAAAGAAAGTGGTTGGGACTTGCATATCCTAGCACTGTCAATATCATTTCACTTATGTAAATTTAAAAAAAATTGAAAAAACATAAAAACATAACTACATATAAAATTAGAGTTGTTCTATACTTAAGTTGTTCTATATTTTTTTAAAAGAAAGTGGTTGGAACTTGCGACGACAGTTGGAGATCGCCGTGGTTGATGGTGGCGTTGCTCGTTGGGGAGATCCACGCTGAGAGAGTGAGAGATCAGGAGAAATTGAGAGTGAAACGCATGCCCCAGCTACCCTAGCTTTGATCTACCCCGCACGCACGAACCCATCTATCACACATAGGTTCTCATCCTTTAGCTTGTATATTCCATTATATGCCGCCACCCACGCCACTGCACAACCACTAGCAGCCTCTTCCCTCATCGATGAACCCCCCTAACCTCCTTATGCCGAGCTAAAGCCCCTAACACCTCCAACGCTCTCTCACTTTATCACGGCTTCTCCAAAGTCTTCCCAAGCCCCTCCATGCTCACCCCTTCCAGATAGAGTTGGTATGGGGGAGGGCAGAGAGCAAAGTGGATTTTTTGGGGAAGGGGGGGGGGAGAGAGAGAGAGAGAAGAAGAAGATGAAGAAGAAGAAGAAGAAGTTGCTGCCACCCACGCCACCACACAACCTCCAGCAGCCTCCTCCCTCACCGCACAACCACTAGCAGCCTTTCTAGATGGAGCGGGACAGGGGAGAAGAGATCGAGATGCGAGGGGAGAGAAAGAAGAAGTTAGGAGGGGGTAGTGGAGATGAAGTCTAAACCGTTTCCCCTAAACCCAATTTGCCATATCAGATGGTGTGTAGAGTGGGAGGGTGAGCTGGCTTTAGTTTAGAATTTTTCATAAAATTATATATCAGTAATTTGCTACATACATACATAGAAATAAAATTTTAAACGTATAACTTAATATATGTTTGAGATTTTAACGATAATATTTAATGGAATAATATTCATTCATTATTATTTGCAATGAAATATTCAAAATTTATTTTTTCATATAAACTATCAAAGGATCTTTTCGAATGTCATCTTTTATTCTAGTAAATAGTATGTAAGCTACTTTATCAAATTTCATGCAAATTCTAGATATTTTAGTATCACATTAAACATATAATGCTATAATTAAGAGTTTAGATAAATTTTTTTCTTGTTTAAAATAATATCTTGTTGTTTCATTGAAACATATATATGTTGACTAATTTAACTAACATTGAACTTGGCAAAATAAAATGGCTGAATAATGAAAATTTTAGATTATTCAAGAATATGCATTGAATGCTGCTAAGATTATACCAAAACGGGCAAGTAGGATTTCCTTACGGAGTTTGACTTTGTGTTCAAGTCAAAGTATAAGCCAAGAAGAACTAACCAAGTAGCAGTGCCCTCAATAGGAAAGCTGAATTTTTGTTTTGAAGGGGGAAGAGCTAGCTACTATTTGCAGAATAGTTTAGAGGATAAAATCTTCCAACTATTTTTCATATATATCATTGATCTTAAATAATTTTTCTTATATGTTCACTTTGGATTCCATATTAAGAAGCTCAATATCGTATATCAAAAAACTTTGGGATCCATATTAATAAGTTTATTATTTTTCATAAACTTAGTTTTAATTTTAATTTTGGAGAGGTCACATTCTTTAAAATAAATAATATATAGAAATTAAACAAAATTTTGGAACTATAAGAAAAAAAAATAGAGAGACATTTCTAAGTATATAAGTATATTGAAATTTATAAAATTTTAGAGGGCATATAGAGATTATGGACTTTTTTTGGGAGGACATTTTCTATATTCATATAATTATGTATAAAATCTAGGGGATATGTTGTGTTTTCAAAAAAAATCTGGAGGGGCCAATCTCAACGTGGGTGCCTCAATGGATACTTGTACAGTTCATAAATATCATTGTTCTTTCATTAATACTATATAAAAACTCTTAATAGATAAGTTTTGTACAAATTCTTGTAAAAAAGTGAATTTCATCAATAAAAAAACATTGTTTTACATTGCTTTAAAGTATGGTCGACTTTTTTACAAAGGTTTATGCGTTAGTTTGTGACTTGTCTATTTAGAAGTTGTACACATCATTTTTTCATGTATAAAATGGTAGCTATCGTTGTGGATAATGGTGGGTCATGTTTACATCAATATAGGCTATTTAAGATTATAAAATTAAAGCATGCAAACACGCGTAAATAAGCATCCCCTGAAGAGAGAGAGAGAGAGAGAGAGAGAGAGAGAGAGAGAGAGAGAGAGAGAGAGAGAGAGAGAGAGAGAGAGAGTGGAGAGTTGGGTGGATTGGTGTGGAGTTGTTGAGAGGGAGAGATTGGATAGTTGGCTGTTGCCTTGATGAAAGGTTATAAGAATTGAGCTCCATTCTTTAATGGCTCAGCTGTAACTCTTTGCCCCCACAACACGTATTCCCAGCCACGGGGGCTCCACACCTCTAGTTTATGCATCATATTTGTAGGAATTGTGACTAGGACTTTTAAAAATATTTCAATATTTCTTTTAATTTTATTTCGAAACATTATTTAAATAAAAATATATTT
The DNA here is from genome assembly GCA_036559045.1 of Platycarya longipes. Taxonomy (NCBI): domain Eukaryota; kingdom Viridiplantae; phylum Streptophyta; class Magnoliopsida; order Fagales; family Juglandaceae; genus Platycarya; species Platycarya longipes. Next base: position 32,349,869 of record CM071790.1, read on the forward strand.
TTTAAGATTTTCACCTAATTATTATTAAATTAGTATTCAAACATAAAATCTATGAGTAATTCTACGTATAACCATAAAATACGTAAAAGTCGTATAACTACTTTGAAAAAGAGTGAAGTCCATTATTAAAAAATTAATTTATTTTCATATGAATCTCATATTTTATTATTTGTTTTTACAATTACTCGACGATTACCCAATTTACGATTGCATAAATTTTTTCTTAAAATCTATACAACTTTTACAAATTTTAAAACAAAAAATAATCTTAAAAAGTTATATCCAAACAACCTTTTGATTTTATCAATCTACTTTTAAAAATTACAATATAATAATTATTTTAAAAAATATTCTTTTTCAAAAACTTCTCACGTTTTCCAAAAGCGAGAGGCTAGAGGCCGGTACTTAGTGGGGATTTACATCCTCTAATAAACTTGTGACGCTATAATTTTTAACAAATAAAAAATGAAAATAATTGTAGCTAACCAAATTCCCAAATCCCATAAACCTCTCTCTCTCTCCCCTAAGGTCTGGTACTTTCTGAACTGCATAGAAGTTTTTTTTTTTTTTTTATGTTCTCTTCGTTACATTGATCTTCTTTGCACCAATTAATTAATGGGAAGAAATTTCTTCAAACTAGCTTTTCTGGAACCAAAAAAAAAAAAAATCGTACTTATCCTCACTACTCAAAAGTTTTGTAACTTCCATACATATTTGATAATCGATAAAGGTAAATATACTCAATTTTTTTGTGATAATTATGCAAAAGGAATCTCGTTATTACCAATCAATCCAGACAAATATAGCACCATCATCCATACCAACGTAATTTAGAGGTGTCAAATTATGTTAATGGATCATATTCATGTCATATTATATATATTATATTATATGAGTCAGTCTTAATCGGATCCGTTAAACTTATCGTATCAAAATCTCAAACCTTAATATGACTCATTAATATAACAAATCATATCATGTTAACCAATTTTAATTTATTAGTGAATATCACAAAATAGATTACAATAAGACTCGTTCTAACCTGTTTATGTAAATAAATTGAATAGGCTCGAAATTAACCAGTTTAACCTTATTAAATTTAACATAAATTTATATATAAATGTTAAAATTACAAAATTTATAAAAATTATAAAACTAACTACAAATCCAAAATTAAAATTCAAACAATAAAAATATCGAAATTAAAATTCTAACAATTTTACATTTAGGTATAAGGGTATAATTACAATTTTAACTTTCTTAAAGTACCATAACAAATCAAAATGGGTTGACCCATTATCAACACATTAAGCAATCATATTTTAACAGGCCAATCTGTTTTGACCTGAATTCGTTAAGACTAAATCATAACCCTCTCTTATTGTATCGTATTCATGTTGAGTTAACAGGTCGTGTAACATATTACTACCCATAATGTAGCTGATGGGCACCATAGTAGGCCAAGTTTTAAAGATGGTGGGCTGAGTCTTAAAGATCCCTTACAAGTTTTCATATCGGCCAATCACAAAGTCAAGAGCTAAGAAGATCGAGAAAGCAATGTAAGAATTGGTGCAATCCCCACTTGTGTCAAGTTTGTAAATTCATCGAGTAAGACCCCAACATTCAAGATGGGTTTAAAAAAAGAAGAACCAACTTTAATTCATGCGATACAAGCTACAGAGGGGGACAACGTAGCCTAGTGGTTAAGTGAAGACTTTTATTTCAATAAGTATATGCGTGTGAGTCTATTTAATTCATTAATTGGACTTCTTTTATTAGTTATATGAGTGTAGTTTAGGAGTTTTGAATTTAAAAATGTTCAACGCATGTCTTTAAGTAATGTAAGCCTTATTAAGGCCTAGGATTTCATTAGGATGCTATAAAAGCACATGCTTCTTCATTTTAAATAATAATGAACGTGAATAGTATTTTTTCAGAGAGAATCCTTATTTTATCTACTTGTTTTTGAAAGAACTAAAAACTTATTAAAAGCAAACCCTTTGTGGCGTTCTCCCTTCAATCTAGGTTCTTGAAACAAGATTTCAATGGGTTTAGATCATCTTGACTTGATTATTGACTTTCTTAGGTGAATTTCAATTTGTTCGTGGGTTCAAGGGATTTTCGATCCCACGGGTTCACATCAATAACCTTCAACTTAATACAAATTTCAAGTTTAAAATCATCTTAATATAAATTTCACAAAATTAATTTTAATGAGTAGGAGAGAGAGAAAATAATAAAATAAAGTTTGAAGAGTGAATAGTGAATAGTGGCTCTTCAAACTTGGAAGAAACACTATTTATAGCTATACAAATATTTGAAGATGCATAATTCAATATCAAAAATTTTAGGCTCATATTATAAAAATATGACTTTGCATATGCATAGCAGCAGATGCATAAATCAATGTCAATGCCCTAGCTCAAGATGCTTAGGTTTAGCATCACATCTAACTAGATGTGGCATGAGTAACAAAGAGAATCCTTCATTAATTTTTTTTATATCAAAGTTATTAGAAAATATGTTGCAACTAAGGCTGTAAATGATTAAAGTTGCTCGTAAACAATTTGAGTTCGACTCGTATAAACTCGACTCAGACTCGATTTATTTAATAAATGACTTATTTGTAATCACTAATATTGGTTTGAATATTAAACGAGCTAAACTATTATAATCTTGGCTCGACTCGATTTAGACTCGTAAACAAAATTCATATAAACTCGACTCGACTCATTTTGAACTAGTCACAATATTCATAATATATATATATACTTATGTATACTTTGACATATATTTTTTTTTGTATATTTTTTTTGTTATATATATTATTTTTTATACTTTATATAAGTAATAAATTTTTTTACTTTTATGTATAAGTAACATATTTGTTACTTTACAATAATAATATATGAAGTTCACAAAAGAATTATTGAGTCAAATGTTTATAAAGAGTAAGCAACTCTATTTTGATTACAACATTTTGTTATCTAATCTCAATTTGATTATTGGGTCATATTTAATATTATATCAAGGAATAATGATAATTGAATACTTTAATAGTAAATTAATAACTTTATTGTGTAACTTTTAAAATCACTTTAATGTATTAGACATTTTTGATGCCATACGTATTGAGAAGTGATAATGATATTCCTATTTACTAGTTACTACCTCATACTACCTCTCTACTCTCTTAAATCCCATTATTTTATTTTTTTAATTTTCATTAGATTTTATATTTTGTTTTGTAATTTGATATTTTTAATTATTCAATTTATTTAATATATATATAAGAGTACAATAAAACTCGAGTAAAAACTTGACTCAATTCGACTCGGTTCGCGTGGCTTGTTAAAGAGTAAAAATAAAAATCGATAAATAACTCGATTAAGCTCGAGCTCGTCTTTGATCAACTCAAACTTGGCTCGACTCGGCAAGCTCTCAGCTCAACTCGAGTTCGAATTCGAGTTATTTGAATGTAGCTTGACTCGATAATCAAAAAGTTTGACTCAATTCGAATCGTTTGCATCCCTAGTTGCAACTAGCTTCACAATTCATCAGGTATCATGTTAGGGGGAGGCAAATGGAATGACTCATACTCTTCAACTTACTAGACATGTTGAATTTGTAGACAGCATTGTGTTTCTCTTCATTCTTGATTTTATCATCCATTCATTTTTATTCAGACTGAATATGTGACATATTTTCAATAGTTTCATGGGTCAATTACTTCAAATATGACGTGTTACCTAGTATGATTAAATATGACAACATTGAAATGAAGAATAAAATTTCTCTAGCTTATTAGACCGAATGATCTTATGGATTCTAATATATAACTAGTTCTATAATTACAAATGGTGTTTCTTTCTTTGCCATAAATATAATACATATATATATATATATATATTAACACATTTGTCTTGTAATTTATAATAATTGGATTAAGACTTGAGTATCTACCTAGGTTAACCTGGGTCATAACTCGGACCGTTACTTCAAAAAATCTAGGTTTTTTAAACTCGAAACATGGGTAAATCAAATTTTACATTAAAAAAAAACTCCTATTTTTGGTTTCTTAATCCTGATACTCAAGTTATATATATATATATATATATCAAAAAAATTGGGTCCCTAGTGTGTGGGGATAAGCCCTTGTGCCCAACTCCTCTAACTTGGTACAGCTATCCCAGCCCAAGAAGGAGTTCATTATTCTTTTTGGTACAAGTAACTCCAAAGCCCAAGGCCCAAGTCAAAGGATCCCTCGAAAACGATGGACCTGGACGCCGCATTGGAATCAATGACTTTCCTGAACCAAATTGTAGAGCCCTGTCCAAAACATTCGAGTACTGGCATCGGGGCGGCCTAGGCGGTACAAACTTGACAAAGGCAATCACGCTTCATTAAATAAGTGTCATGTCATAATTAATGCGAGGACAAGAAAACATGGCACCCCCCCCCCCTCTCTCCCCCCACAAGTATATATATAAGCCCATGCACCCCCAAGGTGCAAATTTGATCATTTATTCTCTATCTTTTCTCTACCATACTTCTTCATCTTCTTCACATACTAACTTTAGCATCGAAAGAACCTTGGCTTCCCAAGCCACCCTCCTCATCTCTATGTACAACATGAAGCTTGAGATACGGAATTGCTCAGGCCAACGAAACACAACATCAACACTTAGATTGAGCATATACTTGTTTTAAAATAAATCTCATTTGTGAGTATTCGGTACCTACCTTATGTGCTCGTACTTGCCCTTGTATATGGGTAGGTGGGTGATTAAGTTGTTGGCTTGGATAAAACATGGGTTTTAATCACCTTTAAAACTCAGTTATCCAAGTTCTAGATCGGGGGTTTTAATCACCTTTAAAACTCAGTTATCCAAGTGCTAGATCGGGCTAAGAAAAAGGACTAGAATGAACAGTACTAAACTAGATTCATTTTCGGTATATTTTCTATACATTTGAAAGGAATAATTTGTAAGGAAAAAAATATATATATTTTTTTTTGAAGTCAAGCATAAGATAAATTTCTTCTTAAAAGAACATCAAAACAATAAGTCAATACATAATTTTTCATTCAAAACAAAATTCAAAATCTATATAGGACCTTCCTCCATCCACATGACATTCTCTTTTGAATAACAAAGACATAGTTTGCAAGCTTGTGAGCTACCATATTGACTCTCCATAAGTGAAAGTGACACTCCGACTTGGTCTTCCATAAAGGTAATCTTCCTGTATCATCAATCAAGTGTCCATAATCTATCCAAATTTCCTTATTAATGTTTGTTGCTTTGACTACTATCTAAGAATCACATGAAAAAAATACACATGCAAGCCCCCATTTTAAGCAAAATACCATTGCCCTTCGCAAAGCATTATGTTATGATAAGTTTCAATAGATGATTAATGTTTGAGCATATGATGGGTACCATGGTGGGCTAATCACAAGATCAAGAGCTAAGAAGATCAAAGAAACAATACAAGGACTAGTGCAACCCATTTGTGCCAAGTTTGCAAATTCATCGAACAAAACCCCAACATTCAAGAGGGGCATGAAAGAAGAACCAATTTTAATCCATTTGATACAAGCTACAGAAGAGGGGTGGCAATGCCTAGTAGTTTAGTAAAGACTTTTATTTCAATAAGTATAAGCGTGCAGGCATATTTTATGTTTCTATAGTTGTATGCATTCAAACCTATTTAACTCATTAAGTGGACTTCCTTTATTAGCTATAGGAATGTAGTTTAGGAGTTTTGGACTTGAAGGTGTTCAACTCATATCTTTAAGTAATGTAAGCCTTATTAAGACCTAGTATTTCATTGGGGGGCTATAAAAATACATGCTTCTTCATTTTACAGAATAACAAACGTGGATAGTATTTTTTTGAAGAGAATTCTTGTTTTCTCTACTTGTTCTTGAATGAACTATGAACTTATCAAAGGTTAAACCCTTTGTGGAATTCTCTTCGCAATCTAGGTTCTTAAAACAAGTTTACAATGGGTTTAGATCATCTTAACTTGATTATTGACTTTCTTAGATGGATTTCAATTTGTTCTTAGGTTCAAGGGATGCTCAATCCCACGGATTCACATTAGTTGATATCAGAGCCAAGTTTCCAAATCAAGTTTGATTTATCTTTTTAATTCTTACATTTAGGTTTTGTCTTAGGTGTGTTCTAGGGTTTTCTATTCTTATATCTCAAATTCATTCTTCATTCTTGTTAATTTCATGTAATTGAATTCAGATCTATGATTATAATAATTGATTATTCGTATACTTGATTCAAGATCTATAATTTCGTGTGTTCTAGGGTTTTCTATCTAGATCTCAAATCCTTACTTTAATTTCCAGATTTATAATTTCAATTCAAATTATAGATCTATTCTGACCCAAAATAAAATTCGAATTCGAGATCTATGTTGATCCAATTTAGAATTCAAATTTTAGATCTATTATGATCTTTATTTTAAATTCCAGATTCTTGCACTGAATCTGCATAAAAAGAAAAGTCAGCAAATTCAAAAGATTACTGCATAAAAATAAAAAAAATAAAAAATCGAAGTTGGCTGTTTGATATTCTTTGCAAGTTGAAATTTGATATATTATTTTTAGTATCTTGTTCTCTTATTTCCTGATTACTTTTTTCCTTGTATAAGTTTATTGAATATGAATTTCTTGTTTCCTAATCCTTATTTTCTAAATTTCTATTTCCCTTATTTCTTAATATTTTATTCTATTCTCTTGTTCTTTGAATCTAGTGCTAGTTGGAATAATACAAGGTTGCATATTGATTTAGTTCAACTAGTTCTTAAGAATTTAAAAGGAAATATAAGTGAGGTAAAAGGCAAGAGTAGTAGACTAGTATCGAAAAAATTCAAAAGAGTGAAATACGAATGAAGTGACATTATTTGAGCATAAACACATAAGAGAGTGTGTGAGATTTTATTGCTAACATTTTATTTTGCAATGCATTAAAAATGTCTCAGAAAAGTGACTTAACACCTAAGGAAGAGACAGATAGCTCATTATTTGTGTTGCAGGCCATGCGACAACAGTTTAAGCGATTGAATATGGGTGTTAGGAAAAGTGAGGGATAGGATAGATTAGCAAGATGTAGTGATAAGAAATCTGCAAGGTGGGTGAAATAAGAGTAGACGTGAGGCTAGCATTGAAAATGAGTATAAGAATGAAGAAGATGAGGAGGAGGAAGACGTAGTATATGAAGTTAGAATGGGTGGAAATAACAGACCTAAAGGAGGTAGACATGGAGGAGAACCTAGGAGAAATCCAATAGGCCGAGATGGGGTAGATGGGAACCTTGAGAGCATTAAAATGAAAATACCATCTTTCCAAGATATGAATGATCCTAAAGCCTATTTAGAGTGGGAGAAAAAAATAAAGTTAATTTTTTATTTTCACAATTATTCAAAGGAGAAGAGAGTAAAATTGGTGGTAATTGAGCTCACTAATTATACAATTATTTGGTGGGATCAATTAGTAACCAATAGGAGGAGGAATCATGAGACCTGTAGAAACATGGCGTGAGTTGAAAGTTCTCATGAGGCAAAGATTTATGTCTAGATATTACTATAGAGACCTTTAACAAAAACTACAAAATTTTACACAAGGGTTTAGTAGTGTAGAGCATTATCATAAGGATATGGAGGTGGCTATGATTCGGGCTAATGTAGAAGAGGATCGGGAGGCCACAATGGTTAGATTTTTAAGTGGTTTGACTAGGGAAATAGCCAATGTAGTTGAGTTGTAGCATTATGTAGAGGTGGAAGACATAGTACACATGGCTATGAAGGTGGAGAGAGGCAGTTAAAGAGAAAGGAGGTAGTAAGGCATACTTCGGGTTTTAGCACTTCTTGAAAACCAAAGTGGGATAAAAATGATCGAGTTATGATAAAGGGAAATACCAAACCACCTAAGGGGAAAGATTATGGAATTAGCAAGAACAAACTCAAGCTTAATTTTCAACCTTCTAGGAATAGAGATATTAAATGTTTCAAGTGTTTAGGTTCAGAGCATATTGCATCTTAATATCCAAACAAGTGGGTGATGGTTATGCGTGACAATGGAGAGATGATAGCTGAGAGTGAGGATGATAGTGATGAGATACCTGAGTTGGTCGATACTAGTGATGATGATAGAGTAGAATACCCCATAAAAGGTGAGTCTCTTGTTGTAAGGCGTACTCTCAATACAAAATTAAGGTAGATGATATGGAGCAGTAGAGCAAGAATATTTTTCATATTAGATGCTATGTAAACAACAAGGTGTGTAATATGATTATAGATAGGGGAAGTTACACCAACGTAGCTAGTACCACCCTAGTTGAGAAGTTGAACTTTGATGAAGTACCATAAACCTTATAAGTTGTATTGATTGAATGAATGTGGGGAGGTCAATAAGCAGGTTTTGGTGGCTTTCACCATTGGGAGGTATAGTAATGAGGTATTTTGTGATGTAGTTTCTATATTTGCTGGCCATATTTTGTTGGGGAAGCCATGGCAGTATGATAGGAGGGTGATGCATGACAAGTTTAGAAACAGGTACAACTTTGTAAAGGTTGGAAAAACAATCAAACTTGCTTTTTAACCCCAAAACAGGTCTATGAGGACCAACTAAAGTTGAAAAGTGAGATTGAGCCCAAAAAAAAAATGAGTGAGACTGAAACATGAGAGAAAAATGAGAGTGAGGCCGAAATCTCAAGAAAAGAAAGAGTGAAAAATAAAATAAAGAGGTGGCTAAGAACAAAGAAAATATGGTGGATCCATAAGAGAAAAAAGAAAGAGAACATGCAGAGAGAAAGGGAAAAACAAATCTAAGTTTTTACGCAAAAGTGAGTGAGGTTAAGAGAGTATTCTTAGCAGATCAGCCTATGATCTTAGTTATTTACAAAGAATCTTATCTTAATTATGATGATACTAGTCAATCTTTTTTCCTAGTTAGGCTGTTTATTTGTTACAAGAGTTCAAGGATGTATTTCTTGAGAAAATGCCAAGTGCGTTGCTGCCCATTAGAGGCATTAAGCATCAAATTGATTTCGTACATAGAGCCGTTATTCCAGACCGACCAGCCTATATGAGTAATTCGGAGGAAACAAATGAGTTTCAAAGGTAAGTTGAAGATTTGATGAGCAAGGGGTACGTGAGAGAGAGCATGAGCCCATGTGTAGTATCAGTACTACTAGTGCCAAAGAAGGATGAGACTTGAAGGATATACTTTGATTGCAAAGCGGTCAACAATATTATAGTATCTCGTCATCCCATTTCTAGATTAGATAATATGCTTGATGAATTACGTGGCTAATATATTTTCAGTAAAATATATTTTAAAAGTGGATACCATCAAATTAGAATCAAACATGGAGATGAAAGAAAAACTGATTTTAAGACCAAAATATGGACTTTATGAATGGTTGGTTATACCATTTGGACTAACAAATGTGCCTAATACTTTCATGAAATTAATAAACCATGTTTTAAGTGCATTTATAGGCAAATTTGTAGTCGTATACTTTGATAATATCCTAATGTACAACAAGAACTTGGATGAACATATTGAGCATTTGAAATATGTGTTCGATATGTTAAAACTGGAAAATTTGTATGCTAATATTAAGAAATGTACATTTTGTACGGAAAAAATTATTTTTCTTAGTTATGTTGTTAGTACAAAAGGTATTGAGGTGGATGAAAAGGAAGTCAAGGCCATCAAAGAATGACCAACGCCTAGAAGCATCACTGAGGTAAGACTTTTTTAGGGTTTAGCTAGCTTTTATAGGCTTTTTGTTAAGAAATTTAGCATTATTGCTGTACCACTCACATTGAAATTGTAATAGCCCTAAAAATCTTCATCTTAATTTAATTAGTTAATTAAGGATTAATACACAAGATTAGTGGTAATTGGTGAAAGAACAAAAATAGGCTTTGAAGAGATGGGCTTAGGAATGAGACCTTTGGAGAATGGATCAAGTGAATGGGCCAAGAGAGCAATGGTGAGTCCAAAAGCCCATAGAATGAGCCCATGGCCCATCAAGCCCATAGTTGAGACACTTGTCAATGGGAGAAAAATCCTAGAAGATTATCCAAACCCTTGTAGGAAAATCTTATTTGGTGAAGGTTGACTAGTAGTTGGATGCATGCCATGTAGGATTGAGTGTAGGATCTAATGGAATGATTTTCCTACCATGGTATCTTGGAGATACAAGACACCATCCCTTGACTTGCCAAGTGAGATCATGGTGTGTAGGGAAGTGACAAGTGGCATGAGGAGAAGCATGGATGAAAGGAACTTGGAGTTTTCGGTGGAAGCCAATCCGTGGGGTTCATTGGAGAATCTCATGGGGCATGGCCACCAACAAGTGATGGGACAAAGAGGAAGAGTGTGTAAGTGGATGAAGTACATGTGTAAGAGAGTATGGTGATGTGAAGAGAGGTATAGTGTGGGTGTAGGTGATTGAAATAACAAAAACTAGGAAGAGGAGCAAAATGGATTTTCGGTGGAGCTAGCTTGGCCGGTCATGCCTTGCTCAAATTCCAAAAAGCATGGCTTTGGAATCACTTGGATGGACACATGAGAGGATAGGGGAATGATGATTGAGTGAAAAACAAGAAAATGGATGCTAGAAGCACCAAGGAGCCGCCGGCCATAGGAAGGAAAAGGAGAAAGGGAAATCACCTAGGTATGGCCAAGATTTGATCTTGGAGTGGCCTAGAGTTGTCTATCAACCCATCTATCATTAGCCATGCCTAAACATGATGAGAAGAGTACTAAGGACCCTAGGGAAGAGAGCTGGCCGTGTGACCCCTTAGGCAAAACCCCTTGAGCTCAATTCACTTAGACACATGCAAACACTCTCATTTCCTCTCCACCTCTCGGCCAAACTCACCCTAGCCACTCCTACTTTTGTTTCTTCTCTTTTTACCACATATTTTGAAGAACCCTATAGTAGGAAAGCCAAAAAGCAAGAGTGTGAAGGTGATCAATTCATTGGAGAAGGTTAGTGACTAAATCCATACAAGTTTAGGAAGAACACACACACACATGTGACACTTTGTGTTGGTTAGAAGGAAATAGGGTTTTCTTTGAGTTTTATGTTCATGGCTAGCCTAATGGGAAATTCTATGTGTGTAATTTCAGATTTAAGCTAAAGCCTAATAGGAGTGTTGTAAGTATACTCCCACTTTTTCCTTAACAAGTCTTATATATAGTGAAGTGATCATGTTTGTTGGATTAATGGTTGCCATTGCCATGTTTGGGTTGGAATGATTTTTCTTGCTTGTGATATGAATATTCTTGGATAAATTTATATGATGGAACAAGCTTAGAATGTGAGTAGAAATGATGAATCAAGTGGTAGTTGCAAAAGAAAGGAAAAAGCATGATTATTTGATGAAATGATGAAAATGATGCATGAAGGATTTTAGTGTTAAATGTTAAATTTTGGTGTTGCTAAGGTAAAGTTTATTCGAGGAAACTAGTGATGAAATTGATTTATTCAAAGAGCATATTGTGTTGAGAAAATGAAAGCTGATAGGAGAATAAACTATGTGATTGACATGAATGGAAATGGTATACACTTGCATATGGAAGAAATGATCACTTGTGTATGATGTATAGAAATGTTTATTTGGAATTTTATGATATTTAAGGTTGAGATTTGGAAGATGAATATTATATTGCTTTGTGGTGTTTTTGTTTAGTTGAACTTATAGAGGAAACTTTTAGGAAAGGAAGTTTGAATAGACTAAGGAGAGGAATTCCCTAAGTTAAAAAGGTGAATGGAGGAAATAGGAATGACTAAGTTTTGGAGGTGAAAATGATTACTTAGGAAACACTAAGGTTTCGGTTACCCCTTGCTAAGGAGGGTACATGATTTAATTTGATGCTTTAAAAATTGATTGGAGGAAATTGGAAGTCAAATGATGAAGGAAAGCCCTAGAAACCCTCTAGGAGAATTCGGCCATGATTGGTTGGAGTTGGGCCCAATACCCCACTTCAATCCTAGGCCCGTTTTGGGTATAGAACATGATGACTAATTAGGAAAATTATGAAGTTATCCCAAAAGAGGGAGAAAAGAAAATGAAATGTGAATGCACTCGAGCTTGTCTCGGGTTCTTGCATGAAAATAAGTAAGCATGCATGTCCCATGCATAAGTCATGAAAAGAAGGTTTTTAAAGTCAAGCATGTTTTTAAGAAAAAGGAAAAGAAAGAAAAGATTGAAATTTTGAAAGAAAAGAAAATGAAGTAAAGTTTTATAAGAACCCCAAAGGCTGGGACGGGGTAGTGCCCCAGTGGAACTCCCTGTCCACTCAGGAGTGTCTAAAGTCGAGTGGTAGCCCCTGGGTCGACGAAGAACAGTCGGCGGACCGTGTATGGCACCAAAAGGTGGCCGGAGCGCGGTAGCACCTAACGCTGGTGGGTGCCCAAGACGGATAAGGTGTAAGGACCTGCCGTTTTAAAGTTATATGACGCTCACTTTAGGGTGATGCGGTAACCAGCAGGGAACACGCGGTGCTAGGGGAACCGTGTTGTGTCTCATACATGTGAAAGAAAAAGTCATGACAAGAAGGGCTTTCGAGCCATAAGAAAGATCTGTATATGATAAGTGGCGCCTAAGAAAGAATGAAAGATACGAAATGTTTTAAAGAAATGTTTTGAAAAGTGATGATGATATGAAAAGAAGTTTGAAAGGAAAAGTCTGCATGAAAGTTTTATGAAAAGAAGTCTGAAAGAAGTATGTTTATTTAAAAGTTTTCATGAGCATGTGCATGAGTCAGTCATTCATTGCATATGCATTAGTTAAGAATATTTTGTTCACTTATCTGTATATCTGATATGTTCTGGTTTAAGTGCTAGTGTACTTGCTGAGATTTCTCCCGAAATCTCACCCCCTTTTATTATCTCTACTATCGCTCCCTTGGGAACGATAGAAGTCATTGCAGGACATGATGGATCCTCGGATTACGACTCTCGAGAAGATGGGTCGGACCCTCATGGGCCCGACTAAGGCTGAGACTGCCGGGCCAGTGACCCTAGACCTGTTGGGTCAGTGTGCGGCAGAGTCGCTTCCTATGGCGACGTATTTTTTTGACGACCTACGCCCTACGGGGTGCTGTATGGTGCTGGGAGTTGACGGGCTCCTCCACATGGGACGCCTGTTTACGTCATCCTCTAGGATGATGTGTGACGTAGGTCCAGGACTGAGTCTGGACAGCCTTCGTTATGGCCCGAACTATAAGAAGATAAAAGAAGAACCCGCCTATTAGTATGGTTGGCGGAGGGAGGAGTGGATCAGCAGCACCTTTATTTTGTATACACCGATGTACTTTTGGAAAAATCTTCCCGCTGTTTTGGGAAGTACTTTTGTATAACACTGTTTACATTGGTGACTTCATTCTGATATATATATATGTGCTTGTGATGTTTAATTTGGGTTTTATTTTGTTAACCATGTGATGTGCGACAAGCGTAATGTTTTGTCGTTTATTTACGGCTTGACCTTTTTCCGCTGCGATATATAAAAAAATATATATATAAGGCTCTCACACGTAAAGATGAGGGATGACTTCCTTGTGACGTTCGTCCCCGGCGTCGCAATTTGCGTACGAACCCAAGCGCAAGCTGGGGCACCGACAGCGGTGGTATCAGAGCAGTTAAGTCTCTGGGTAAGAAACCACAAGTCCTAGGAGAAAGAATCACATGGTATAGGCTATGATTCTTTAGACTTAGGCTTGAATCTTTAGATAATGGATTGGAGATAGTGGTGATATACCAGTATGATGTGGTGAGTTACCAGGGTCAGAGCACAGGAGTTAAAGTAACTCATATGAAGATTATGTACTTTTCAGGGAAGAATGGCAGGAGGGCGACGACGTGCCCCTACTCCAAGGCCCGAAGCATTACCGAGAGTTAATGTTTCGAGTCCAATGCCGACCGTAGGAAATACGCCACTAATTTCGCCACCTCAGACCGGAGGAAGAGAGACCCCGAATACCCCGTTAGACGGTGGACAAGCGATAGCGGAAGCTATTCGCCAGATGACGGAATTAGTGAAGCACCAAATGGAGCAGAGCCGATGTCACCCGAGCGTCAGTGGAGGGACGGCAGGATGCCCATACAAAAAATTTCTGGTGTATCGGTACCCGAACTTTATGGGGACTGAAGGAGCTATGAAGGCCGACCGATGGATTATGGACTTAGAACGCACCTTCGAGATCAGTGGGTGCACGGAGGCGCAAAAAGTGCAATATGCTGGTCACCTATTACAAGGAGAGGCCGGACTATGGTGGGACACAAAGAGAAGGTTACTGAGACAAGAATTGGGAGAGAATGTAGTCCTCACCTGGGATAGGTTTAAGACCGAGTTCGATAATCGATTCTTTCCGGAGTCGATTAAACAGCAGAAGGCGATAGAGTTCGCCACATTAGTGCAAGGAAGCATGACGGTGGACCAGTACGCCGCTAAATTCATGGAACTGACACGATTCGCCCCGCATTTGGTGATAACAGAAAAGATGCGAGCGAAGAAATTTCAGGATGGATTGCAGCCAAGGATTCGCAATCAAGTGGCTTGTTTGCGAATCGAAAATTTTCAAGAGTTGGTGAATGTGACGGCCATTGCTGAAGCCGAGCAGAGAAGTCTGATTAATCAAGCCCAGACTTACAAGAAAAGAAATTTTCCGTATTCTTCAGGAAAAGATATGGATAAAAGGAGAAGTACTCGTCCCTTGGATAAGGGGAAGGGTAAAGTAGGTGGACCAAGAGGAATGGCTCCACTTCCACCATGTAGGACGTGCGGACGCCCACATAAGGGAGAATGCCGCGCTGCAACAGGAGCTTGTTTCAGGTGTGGTCAAGTGGGTCACCTGATCCGTGATTGCCCACAGCCAGCCCCTGGCGGAACGACAGCACCTGGAGGAAAGGCGAAGGCCCCTGTGAAGTCCAAGGTATACGCAATTACCCCGGGAGAAGTAGATGTGGACGACGAGGAAGCTATTAACGCCGGCATTATCACTGGTAACGATCTTAATTTTTATCTAAGAATTAAGGCATAGATAACTTTCTTAAAGTAACCATGAGGAAGTTTTATATATATAGGTGAAATTATATTGATGCGTAATGTGGTGTATGCTTTGTTTGATTCCGGCGCGACGAGATCTTTTATTTCTTATGATTGCGTATGGAGGTGTAAGTTAGAAGTAGAGCCCTTGACTCGAAAAGTGTTGGTGACACTCCCTGATGGGAAGACATTTGGATGTCAGCGAATAGTGAGGAACTGCCCGTTAGAAATAGCTGGCGTAAGGTTCAACGCTGATCTGATAGTCTTCCATTTGTTAGGATTTGACGTGATATTAGGCATGGATTGGCTATCTAAGTATTACGCCAAAATTGACTGTCGCAAAAAGGAGATTACGTTCGAACTACCTGAAGAAGAGAAGTTGCGCTACGAAGGGGAAACAGTTCATTATGTTTCTTCTATAGTGACAGCGAAAAGAATGACGAAAAGTTTAAGAGGAGGAGCTGAAGGATTTTTGATAATGTCCTTGAAAACAGGTGGAGATACCAAGAATATTGAAGAAATCCTAGTAGTAAAGGACTTCCCCCAAGTATTCTCAGATGATCTGCCAGGATTACCCCCGGAACGTGAGACTGAGTTTACTATTGAACTTGAACCTGCAACAGCTCCAGTTCACAAGGCGCCATATCGGATGGCTCCAACGGAATTGAAAGAATTGAAGACTCAAATCGAGGAATTGTTGGACAAGGGATTTATACGGCCTAGTTCATCGCCGTGGGGAGCCCCAGTTCTGTTTGTGAAGAAGAAAGATGGAACAATGCGGATGTGCATCGATTACCGAGGACTCAATAAGGTCACTATTAAGAATAAGTATCCGCTACCCCGGATAGACGATTTGCTGGACCAACTGCAAGGAGCTACAGTATTCTCCAAGATAGACCTCAGATCAGGGTACCATCAACTTAGGATTAAGGAGCAAGATGTACCCAAGACTGCTTTTCGAACTCGCTATGGACATTTCGAGTTCCTAGTCATGCCTTTTGGACTGACAAATGCCCCAGCAGCCTTCATGGATCTGATGAATAGAATTTTTCGATCATACTTAGACAGTTTCGTCGTGGTATTCATCGACGATATCCTGGTGTATTCACGAAATGATGAAGAACATAAGGAGCATTTGGAGACCGTGCTGAAAATTTTACAAGAACATCAGCTGTACGCCAAACTTAGTAAGTGCGAGTTTTGGCTTCACGAAGTTAAAATTTTGGGCCATGTAATTTCAAGCAACGGAGTTTCTGTAGACCCGGCAAAGATAGAGGCGGTTACTGAATGGCCTCAACCGACGTCTGTTCATGAAATACGTAGTTTTCTTGGCTTAGCAGGATACTACAGGAGATTCGTTGAAGGGTTTTCCAAGTTATCTGGTCCTTTAACGGCTTTGACAAAGAAGAATGCCAAATATGTCTGGAATGACCAGTGTGAGCAGAGTTTTCAAGAGCTTAAGAGAAGATTGACTTCGGCACCAGTGTTGGCATTACCAGAGCCCCACAAACCTTATGTAGTATATAGTGATGCCTCAAAGTTGGGTTTGGGATGTGTACTAATGCAGGAAGGACGAGTAGTCGCCTACGCGTCCCAACAGCTTAAAGATCATGAGCGAAATTACCCCACCCATGACCTGGAATTGGCCACAGTAGTGTTTGCGCTGAAGATTTGGAGGCACTACTTGTATGGAGAAGAATGTGAGATATACACTGACCATAAGAGTTTAAAGTATCTGTTTAGTCAGAAGAATCTAAATATGAGACAGAGAAGGTGGATCGAGACTATAAATGACTTCCGGTGTGAGATCAAGTACCACCCGGGAAAAGCTAACGTGGTGGCAGATGCTTTAAGCCGAAAATCACAAGTAGAGGAACCATCAGTACTAGCAAGTATGCAAAGTATGTTAGTTAAGAGTCAGCCTGGAAAAGCGATGTTAGCAACAGTTCAAGAGATTATTTCTCTGACCGAAGATGAAATCCGGAAGGACAACGGCGAGATACCAAACTGGAAAAGATCCGAACAAATTTACTCGAAGGAAAAGGATCACCTCATTTTACCGTGTCTGATGATGGAACGTTATACTTCGGAAAGAGAACAACGATACCAGATAATCCAGAACTTAAGGAAAGGCTTATGAGGGAAGCACACTGCACCCCTTATACAGCCCATCCTGGAAGTACCAAAATGTACCGGGATCTGAAGGAAAGATTTTGGTGGGAAGGTATAAAAAAAGATGTAGTTGCTTTTGTGGCAAAATGTTCTGTGTGCCAAATGGTTAAAGCGGAACATCAACGTCCCGCAGGAATGCTGCAACCTCTTCCAATTCCGGAATGGAAATGGGAAGATATTTCAATGGATTTCGTAATAGGATTCCCGAGAACCTCAGCGGGAAGGAACACAATATGGGTGATAGTGGACAGATTGACAAAGAGTGCCCACTTCCTACCGATTGCAAATACGGATTCAATGGAGAAATTGTCTCGAATTTATGTGAAAGAAATAGTTCGTCTGCACGGAGTGCCAAAAACGATTGTCTCAGATAGGGATCCAAGGTTTACCTCTCACTTCTGGCAAAGTCTACAGAAGAGAATGGGATCCAATTTGAAGTTTAGTAGCGCCTATCATCCATAGACTGATGGTCAGACAGAACGGACTATTCAGACTTTAGAAGACATGCTACGGGCGTGTGTGCTAGACTCTAGTGGCGATTGGGAGAGTCTTTTGCCTTTAATTGAATTCGCTTACAACAACAGCTTCCAAGCTACTATCCAGATGGCACCATACGAAGCCTTATATGGAAGAAAGTGCAGATCTCCGTTATATTGGGACGAAGTCGGCGAAAGCAAAGTGTTAGGGCTTGAGTATTTGCAAGAAGTTAAGACTCAAGTAGAGCCGATACGGGAAAGGATGAAAACTGCCCAAAACAGGCAGAAGAGCTACGCAGATCGAAGGAGAAGACCCTTAGAATTTGTAGTTGGCGACTGGGTGTATATTAAGATTTCGCCAATGAAGGGAGTGGCCCGATTTGGCAAGAAAGGAAAATTAAGTCCTCGTTACATCGGACCATATGAAATTTTGGAAAGGGTTGGACCAGTGGCTTATCGTTTGAATCTGCCAGTAAACCTACAGGGAGTCCATAACGTGTTTCATGTGTCGTCTTTAAAGAGGAGTTTCGGCGACAAACCAGCGACGGTAATGGATCCGCGTACCATCGAGCTACGCCCGAATTTAACTTATGAAGAGTGGCCGACTCAGATTACCGATCGTAAGGAACAAGAATTAAGGAATCGAAAAATCTCCTTAGTAAAAGTATTGTGGAATAACCCGGCATTTCAAGAAGCAACTTGGGAACGCGAAGATGCTATGAGGGCTAACTACCCTCATTTGTTTGAAAATTTCTAGTGTATTTGATTTCCGTTTGGCTAAGTTTTGATTGTAAATGAATGATTGCTTTGCTTGAATGTATGAACAATTGATTGGTGTTTTGAGTGTTATATTCATTAGATTACTTCACCGCACTATAAGTAACTTTTAATAAAATTTACCCAGGTTATGGCCAGAACTAGAAGAATCCCACGCATGTCAGTAGCTACCATAGCCCAATTAAGAGAGAGGAGGGAAGCCAGACAAAGAATCTTGAGTAGAAGGCGTGAAAGAGAGAGAATGCAGAGGCTTAGGCACCTGGAGCGATGTGAGAGACATCGTACCCATCGGATGGATATAGGACCTAGAGGGAACCTCGTATTTCGTAGAGCTACACCGAGTGAAGAGCGACAACCCCCTAACCCTTGGATGAAGGGAGAGAGAGAGCAATTGCGTAGAATGGTACGGGGAAAAGCGAGTGAACCAAACATAGAACCTTTGGAAAATTCTGATACCTCTAATGATCGCATAAGACAAAGAGTAGAGGGGATACCCCGAGTGGAAACGGAAGAAGAAATAATGCACAGACTGAATGAATTAAAGACGAACCTGTATTACGACTCGGATTTAGATGCCATATTTTATTTTTCTCAAGACTCGGTGACCGAGGAAGAAGGAGTACCCACTTATTCATCATCAGAAGAGTCCACTGCTAATACTCCTCGAGGTATGACATAATTTATTATTATTCTTCATGTCATCACATGCATTCATTTCGAGGACGAAATCTTTTATTAGTGGGGGAGGATGTAATAGCCCTAAAAATCTTCATCTTAATTTAATTAGTTAATTAAGGATTAATACACAAGATTAGTGGTAATTGGTGAAAGAACAAAAATAGGCTTTGAAGAGATGGGCTTAGGAATGAGACCTTTGGAGAATGGATCAAGTGAATAGGCCAAGAGAGCAATGGTGAGTCCAAAAGCCCATAGAATGAGCCCATGGCCCATCAAGCCCATAGTTGAGACACTTGTCAATGGGAGAAAAATCCTAGAAGATTATCCAAACCCTTGTAGGAAAATCTTATTTGGTGAAGGTTGACTAGTAGTTGGATGCATGCCATGTAGGATTGAGTGTAGGATCTAATGGAATGATTTTCCTACCATGGTATCTTGGAGGTACAAGACACCATCCCTTGACTTGCCAAGTGAGATCATGGTGTGTAGGGAAGTGACAAGTGGCATGAGGAGAAGCATGGATGAAAGGAACTTGGAGTTTTCGGTGGAAGCCAATCCGTGGGGTTCATTGGAGAATCTCATGGGGTATGGCCACCAACAAGTGATGGGACAAAGAGGAAGAGTGTGTAAGTGGATGAAGTACATGTGTAAGAGAGTATGGTGATGTGAAGAGAGGTATGGTGTGGGTGTAGGTGATTGAAATGACAAAAACTAGGAAGAGGAGCAAAATGGATTTTCGGTGGAGCTAGCTTGGCCGGTCATGCCTTGCTCAAATTCAAAAAAAGCATGGCTTTGGAATCACTTGGATGGACACATGAGAGGATAGGGGAATGATGATTGAGTGAAAAACAAGAAAATGGATGCTAGAAGCACCAAGGAGCCGCCGGCCATAGAAGGAAAAGGAGAAAGGGAAATCACCTAGGTATGGCCAAGATTTGATCTTGGAGTGGCCTAGAGTTGTCTATCAACCCATCTATCATTAGCCATGCCTAAACATGATGAGAAGAGTACTAAGGACCCTAGGGAAGAGAGCTGGCCGTGTGACCCCTTAGGCAAAACCCCTTGAGCTCAATTCACTTAGACACATGCAAACACTCTCATTTCCTCTCCACCTCTCGGCCAAACTCACCCTAGCCACTCCCACTTTTGTTTCTTCTCTTTTCACCACATATTTTGAAGAACCCTATAGTAGGAAAGCCAAAAAGCAAGAGTGTGAAGGTGATCAATTCATTGGAGAAGGTTAGTGGACTAAATCCATACAAGTTTAGGAAGAACACACACACACATGTGACACTTTGTGTTGGTTAGAAGGAAATAGGGTTTTCTTTGAGTTTTATGTTCATGGCTAGCCTAATGGGAAATTCTATATGTGTAATTTCAGATTTAAGCTAAAGCCTAATAGGAGTGTTGTAAGTATACTCCCACTTTTTCCTTAACAAGTCTTATATATAGTGAAGTGATCATGTTTGTTGGATTAATGGTTGCCATTGCCATGTTTGGGTTGGAATGATTTTTCTTGCTTGTGATATGAATATTCTTGGATAAATTTATATGATGGAACAAGCTTAGAATGTGAGTAGAAATGATGAATCAAGTGGTAGTTGCAAAAGAAAGGAAAAAGCATGATTATTTGATGAAATGATGAAAATGATGCATGAAGGATTTTAGTGTTAAATGTTAAATTTTGGTGTTGCTAAGGTAAAGTTTATTCGAGGAAACTAGTGATGAAATTGATTTATTCAAAGAGGCATATTGTGTTGAGAAAATGAAAGTGGATAGGAGAATAAACTATGTGATTGACATGAATGGAAATGGTATACACTTGCATATGGAAGAAATGATCACTTGTGTATGATATATAGAAATGTTTATTTGGAATTTTATGATATTTAAGGTTGAGATTTGGAAGATGAATATTATATTGCTTTGTGGTGTTTTTGTTTAGTTGAACTTATAGAGGAAACTTTTAGGAAAGGAAGTTTGAATAGACTAAGGGGAGGAATTCCCTAAGTTAAAAAGGTGAATGGAGGAAATAGGAATGACTAAGTTTTGGAGGTGAAAATGATTACTTAGGAAACACTAAGGTTTCGGTTACCCCTTGCTAAGGAGGGTACATGATTTAATTTGATGCTTTAAAAAATTGATTGGAGGAAATTGGAAGTCAAATGATGAATGAAAGCCCTAGAAACCCTCTAGGAGAATTCGGCCATGATTGGTTGGAGTTGGGCCCAATACCCCACTTCAATCCTAGGCCCGTTTTGGGTATAGAACATGATGACTAATTAGGAAAATTATGAAGTTATCCCAAAAGAGGGAGAAAAGAAAATGAAATGTGAATGCACTCGAGCTTGTCTCGGGTTCTTGCATGAAAATAAGTAAGCATGCATGTCCCATGCATAAGTCATGAAAAGAAGGTTTTTTAAAGTTCAAGCATGTTTTTAAGAAAAAGGAAAAGAAAGAGAAAAGATTGAAATTTTGAAAGAAAAGAAAATGAAGTAAAGTTTTATAAGAAACCCCAAAGGCTGGGACGGGGTAGTGCCCCAGTGGAACTCCCTGTCCACTCAGGAGTGTCTAAAGTCGAGTGGTAGCCCCTGGGTCGACGAAGAACAGTCGGCGGACCGTGTATGGCACCAAAAGGTGGCCGGAGCGCGGTAGCACCTAACGCTGGTGGGTGCCCAAGACGGATAAGGTGTAAGGACCTGCCGTTTTAAAGTTATATGACGCTCACTTTAGGGTGATGCGGTAACCAGCAGGGAAACACGCGGTGCTAGGGGAACCGTGTTGTGTCTCATACATGTGAAAGAAAAAGTCATGACAAGAAGGGCTTTCGAGCCATAAGAAAGATCTGTATATGATAAGTGGCGCCTAAGAAAGAATGAAAGATACGAAATGTTTTAAAGAAATGTTTTGAAAAAGTGATGATGATATGAAAAAGAAGTTTGAAAGGAAAAGTCTGCATGAAAAGTTTTATGAAAAGAAGTCTGAAAGAAGTATGTTTATTTAAAAGTTTTCATGAGCATGTGCATGAGTCAGTCATTCATTGCATATGCATTAGTTTAAGAATATTTTGTTCACTTATCTGTATATCTGATATGTTCTGGTTTAAGTGCTAGTGTACTTGCTGAGATTTCTCCCGAAATCTCACCCCCTTTTATTATCTCTACTATCGCTCCCTTGGGAACGATAGAAGTCATTGCAGGACATGATGGATCCTCGGATTACGACTCTCGAGAAGATGGGTCGGACCCTCATGGGCCCGACTAAGGCTGAGACTGCCGGGCCAGTGACCCTAGACCTGTTGGGTCAGTGTGCGGCAGAGTCGCTTCCTATGGCGACGTATTTTTTTGACGACCTACGCCCATACGGGGTGCTGTATGGTGCTGGGAGTTGACGGGCTCCTCCACATGGGACGCCTGTTTACGTCATCCTCTAGGATGATGTGTGACGTAGGTCCAGGACTGAGTCTGGACAGCCTTCGTTATGGCCCGAACTATAAGAAGATAAAAGAAGAACCCGCCTATTAGTATGGTTGGCGGAGGGAGGAGTGGATCAGCAGCACCTTTATTTTGTATACACCGATGTACTTTTGGAAAAATCTTCCCGCTGTTTTGGGAAGTACTTTTGTATAACACTGTTTACATTGGTGACTTCATTCTGATATATATATATATATATGTGCTTGTGATGTTTAATTTGGGTTTTATTTTGTTAACCATGTGATGTGCGACAAGCGTAATGTTTTGTCGTTTATTTATGGCTTGACCTTTTTCCGCTGCGATATATAAAAAAAATATATATAAGGCTCTCACACGTAAAGATGAGGGATGACTTCCTTGTGACGTTCGTCCCCGGCGTCGCAATTTGCGTACGAACCCAAGCGCAAGCTGGGGCGCCGACATATTTCATCTCCTTACAAATAAATTATACAATTATGCTTGTAAACATTTAAAAATTTATGTATAAGTATAAAAGATATATGTAATAAAGTTGGTATTGTGTTGTTATTTTTTATTCGAAAGTTTGAAAAATGTTCTTACAAAATTATGTAAGACTAATTAATTCGTGAAAGAAAGGTAGTGTAATAATTAGATTATAAATAAAATTTTATATTTAATTATATTTTTGATAATAAGATGGAAGTAAGAGTAATAATGAAGTATATTCAGATGAGTAGTTTTGTGATGTCTTAACTGAGGCTTCATAGCCTGTGCCTTAGGTGTTTAAATCCTATTCAATCGTAGCTTTGGTATACAATACGATGACATAATATGTACCAGTAAGCACTATTAAAATGATGTTAATATGAAGATTGACAAGCGTTTAGATAGAAATAATAATTTTTAGCGGCAATGTTTTTTATTTATGTTTGCTTTTCTAACATTGAGATCCAAAATAAAATGATAACTTCTATGGTAGGTATTGTGTTGACAATCTTATCTAGAATATTTTTTACTGAAGCAAGTAGAAATTGTGGTTTCTACTGTTAGAAGGTGCAATAATTGATTATATAAAAGTATATAGTCCGTTGAAGATAACTATATAGTTGTTGTAAATACAGTTTGATGCCCATATAAAATACGACATGTGTTGATCCTTAAGATGTACTAGATGTGTGTTTTGTGCATGGCAATAGTGTTTGTCTATGTAGGGAAGTTGTGATGTTTTCTTGAAGGGAAACCGCAAGATTAATTCTGCAGGAGTTTAGTATGATGGATGGGAAAGTTCATCGTGTATAAAAATCTTTTTTTATATGCCAATATAATGACCGCATAAAAGCTTATCTGTAGATACGTGCCATTTTTAATCCTTTAACTATAAAGAACAACTATATATGTCACTGATACAACTTTACTAAATTTCACCGATTCCCTTTTGATGAATTACTGTAAGTACTTTGATTTGAATTCCCAAAATTAGAAAATAATCTTATAGTATATGATATTTATATATTGTTAAGACTTCTGAGTCATCTCCTTTTATAAACAATTGTGAAATTATGCATTAAACTTTTAAAAATTATATATAATATATAACAAAATCTCTTGTAAATGGGAAAGTTGGAATTTTTTTTATTCAGAAGTTTTCTGTAAAATATTATAATATGGATTAATGAGTAATAATTGGAACGATTAGTTTCAACAAATTTTATATAGTTAGATTTATGTTGTGAGAGTAAGATAGGACTGAGATAAAATGATACTCAGATAATGAATGTTTTTTCTTATGTCTCAATGTTTTGAGAGTCCTCCAAACTGTTCTTTAGTATTTGAAATTTCATTTCTTTATACTAATTAATTGAGTAATACAAACATAAACTAGTAAATGAGACTTATTTGTATTATGTTAAATCATGCAAGAGGTTGTCATATGCCTTAATAATTCTGTTGTGCAGCGCAATTTTTTTTTTTTTTAAAATTTGTTAAGATGTAACGGAATGTTGATGTTGAAGAGACATACGTTTAGCGCCGACTAGAACCTTATAGAAATTAGTGATTGATTAACAACGAATCTCCCCCCTAGCCTAAATCTAGAATTGTATAGTGATATATAAAATTGTACATGAAAAGAAGGACAAGCTTTGTACTGTAATCATATATTCCAACAAGAATTTCAATAATATCGATCCCTTTGATACTCTATTGTTTGTCCCTATAACAAAAAGCTGAGTTCTCTTGAATGGAGCAACCCACAATTTTGATCATAGAATTTAGGAAGAATAGTGTGAATTCTTATGCTATAAAAAATCTTTTTACCGACTATAATGTCCAATTGCAATTTTTCTTGTTTCTAATGTCTTTGTGGATGTTACAAAGTTAGATCATAAATCTATATGCTCCATAGTCGCCAAACGAGTTCCATTTGCCAATATATGCTTCTAATAAGGATTAATATTTTTAAGCAACATAATTCTTCTGCACAGAAATTTTTGTATTAGATAGGTTAGATTTCATAATGGAGATAATACCAGTTTTGGGTGTCAATGTATTATGAAGATATCATGTTTCCACATATATTGCTTAGATTGCAAATACATTGCTTGTTTCATCGAAATATTTGTATTGTTGTTTAAACTGTATCAGGAGAAACCTTTGTTATATGTCACAATTGTGCATTGTATTTTATCACAATATATATTTGTGGTCACTATATATTTAATTATATATCAATTGCAACATTATCAAGACTAAATCTAGTGAAATATATTTGATAGAATGATTAAAAATCAGGTCAATCACTATCAATACTTTTGTAAAGAAATAACACTGTTTGTGCGTAACATATAAGACATATCATGCGAGAATTGTTTATTATGTTTTTTCGGTTGTGACTGGGCGATATACAGTTAACCTATATGAGAAGCAAGTGTTTAAAATTTTTTAAAATCCTAATTCGTGTCTTTCTCATTTATGTTAGTGAACAAAAAGTTGGGTGCATTATTGGCCATTAATGTAAGAGGAGACATTTGCAGTGACTTAGTTTTTTGTCTTTGTACTTTTCTGATACAATGGGTAGTAAATTTGTTAAAAAATAAAAAAAAATCTTCACCCAAACTACATACATACCTTTCCTGAGCCAAATAATAAGACTAAATCATTGATGTCCAACATTATTTTCAAAATACTTCTATAAGATTACTTTTTTGACATAGAGATTTAGAATATCGTATAGACTAACTATTGTCTCGCGCAACACGTTATTAATTCATCGGCGATATGTCTACTTTGTTCACAAATATCACAGACGCTTACCATAATAACCCATGAAATAGTTTCTCCCAGAATTGGCCAAAGCCCAATCCCAAGGAACATTGTGAGCATATGTTTTGTCAATTACAAATATATTGAAATTTGTGAAATATTGTAGCGTGTGTTGGATCCGCCCTCTAGGGTAAGAGTAGACTATATAGCAACACAAGATTAATATATTTGCACAGTGCCGCTATTATTGTGCTAGTTCTTAGTAGCTTGGGGTGAGAATCACTTTTGGAGTCGTATGAGAAATTGATCAAAATACATATCATTCATACTAAAAAGCATGAAACATGTCGATATGATTTTATTACATTGACTGTGAATGTGGAATGAGAATATGTCTCGGTCTTTTTTTATGCTTCATAGTTCATTTTTATGTTTCTTTTACAATTAGTTGACACACTTTTCTTCAAAATGTTTCATCCTAAAGTTCTCTTGGCATTTGTTAAGAGTACAATAAAATCAAGATTGTCATTATAGCCAATCTTCAATATTGGTTATGGTATGTTAGTTCAAATGATGCGTTTCATGTAAACAATCTTCTAATGCTATTATCTTAAGTTTTAACAAGCCATTGCACTATAGCTACCTTCACAAAACGTTGGATTCATGACACCATTTAATATTTTGGAGGTGATCAAAAGGATAATGACATGACTTCTTTTTCCTAGGTGTACCTTTTTTATGGGCTTTTAGTTTTAATATCTTTTATTCAATGGATGTGGTTATTGTAGCAAGAACTTATTAAAATCTCATCGTTTTGTGTACGTAATAAATTAAAAGTTTATATACTACCTCCTAGCACATTACTCAAGTAGAACTCGAGCGTAAAGCATCCGTTCAATCTAGGCCACATATAATCTTGTACCATAAAGGAGCATATTTCATGGACAATTTTTAGACTAAATTCTCGAATTGTTTGTAATGCAATTACTGTAGACTTTTAGTAAGGCAAATTATTTTAAATAATGTAATTGTAATAAATTATATTATTCTCATATATTATATATATTGTTTATGGTTGATTTCAATCATCTCCTTAAATGAAATATGTAATTATGCATTAAACTTGAAAAATGATGTACATACTTATGACTACATATAAATATATATAAAAAGTTTGAAGTTGTTATATTGTTTTTTAATTCGGAATGTTGCGAAAATGTTTGTATATGATATCTAAATTTTAAAGAAAAAGTAGTAGTATGGATTAATATTAAGAAATAAATTTTCTATCTTAATAATGTTTTCGGAATAAGATGGGCATGAGATGAAAATATGTTGTAGAGATAATGAATTTTATTTCATCATGTTGATCGCGTCTATAATCTATTCATTTAGTATTTAAACTTCAAGCTCTTGATAAAATGAATGCATAATATTGCACTCTAAATCTGCTTTATAAATGAACTTGTTTATGTATATATGTTAACATGAAAATGTCCAACGCTAATATATATAAATATCTTTTGTACCCACCAATATTATATTATTTTTTTTAGTATATATTGCGCATGACTATGTTACGAGTTGATCTATCGATCTGATTACGGATTTTTACTGACAGTAACAATCATAGCTACATTCGAAATTGGTTGTTTGGGTACAGTTACAAATTGATACATGAGAAAATACAGTGAGTGTAAATAAGAATTTCTCGGAATCTTGCCTTGATGAGGTGAATGTACATCTGAGGCACGAAGCGTGGGAGATTCTGACCAAGTTTTACAATTGTAAAGAAGAAAATCGATGTTTTATTTCTTGAAAATTCTCTACTAATAATATTTTATGTATGAATTAGAATATACGTATTTGTCTCGTGTATTTATTATTCGCATGTTAAGAGTGATGACATGCTATGACTGAATAACCTACTATATAGATGTTATTGAAGTTTAACAGTATGAAGTAATGCTTAGTGAGTATTCGACTTATTTTAATATTTTCTTATGTAAGGCTTCTCCTCCCACAGGAACTATAGAATGAACAATACGTATAAGGAAGGACACGACGCAAAGGGGAAAAGCACAGTAAATTCTGTAGGCATGAAAGTGAGAAACATATGTCATATGAAAATTCGTGTATTTTTATTTTGATAAGCTAATAACGTTTTGTTCTACTGTTAAACTTCTTTTATTCTTATTTTTATAACGTAGAGTCTTGCACCCTAAGTATGAACTAAATGGTTTTAAAACGAACGAAATATAACCTTATTTTCTAAAACCATTTTCTAAAATGAAAGGTTATGTAAGTAGCGATTTCACCCTTTCTAAGACAGGGTTGTTACAATTGTTGCCTTGGGAACTCAAAGCTTCACTTCCTTGCTTGGTTCCAAGTGGTACCTCTCACTTACATATAAAACCCTAATGGCTTTTTGTAAATCCTAAACTCCTTTATGGCACCTTGGGCCTTTTCTTGGACTTGGGCGCCTATCCCGCTAACAAAAGATAAGACCTTCTTCACTAACATAGTTCTGGTCTTTAAGACTAGGAGATACAACGGACGCTGGCTGAACTGGAGATGGTGGACTAGGCAGTGCAAACTCAATGCCAAGCTCATAGCCTCCATTATCATATTCAAAGATAGTATTATGACATCTCTGTCTGAGTTGCGCGAGCTACTTGACAGATTAGTCCAGTACATATTTGAGTTTATGCATGTACTTATGGAACTCTGTTTCCCATACTTTTGTAATTATAGACCTTTTGGACTTATGATGGTAATCAAGAACGTCTATCACTCTAATGCTTATTATTATGTTTTCAAAGTTTTGGAATAAATATCATTTGGTGCATAACATTGCTTAAAAAAATTATCCATTGCAAATATTGAATATTGATAGATGCATTGTATCTTTAATAATCATAAATGTGGACAGGTAATCTTGTGTTGCATATCTTGATACTTCAAAGTTCGTCCGATCCCAAGCAGAATTTAGAGGCATCGTAGATAACATCGGTACTCCTTTTTTTTGTATAATATAGCCGAACTATGTGAGCGGCTCATATTTAAACCACTCATACTTAGTTCATAAATGTGTGGAATATTTTATACATGTGTAAGAACATGATGTTTTAAGATTTGTAGCATTCGATTTCCCTAGCTATACATGCCTAGAGAGACAGGATGTTACATCCAATACAAAGTTTTAAACACAAGAACAAGTATGATGGCAAAGAAAGGCTTGCTTTTACGCTCGAAAACAACTTGCTATTTCCTTCCATTCAAAATTTTACAAAGCATACTAAGATTCGAAAACCATTCCAGATTGCTTCTTCGTTAGTAACATCTTATAGGATTGAATCGCATAGAAACCACAAGTGCATGTCCAAAGTAATCTCTACCTGTCATGACCAAAGCTCGAGGGAAATTTCAGAAACTGCATCAAAATATTTGTCAATCTTGATGGCTCGATTGCTAGCTTTGAGAAGAGGCTCTCTATAGAGATATGATTGAACTAATGATATTAATTAATGAAGAAACATGAGTAGTATGGGATTACATATTCTATAAATAATGGTGTTTTGTTGTGGAAGTATTTTCCTATTTCTGCAGAACCTCTTTAGCAACTTGCAACCAGAGACTAAAGGTGGTGAGGGACACTACCGATACCCTAAGATTAGGTTTGAATAATGAATTGAGATAAAAGTTGAAGTTGTATATGTTGTTTCTCATATTTCTATTTCAATCCGTCCTTGTGGCTAGGGGTGAACAGAAAACCCGAATTCCTGACCCGACCCTATATTCCAACCCGACCCGATACCGATATTCCGACCCATTTCGGTTAATCGGATTTCTGGGTATTACCCGATACCGATTAAAAACCTCTGTTTGTCGTCATTTGAGCCATTTCATTGTCCTCGGTTATCGTCTTCGTCTTCGTCTTCTTCTTCTTCTTCTTCTTCTTCTCTCTCTCTCTCTCTATCTCCCTCTCTCTTCAACCAAGCGCCGACTAGCCCAAGATCGTTGCCGGCTTGTTCCTCTCGGAGAACTACGCGACGAATGGCTTCGAGGTCGAGGAGATCGTCAATGTCTAAAAAACTGCGCGATGAGATCGAAGAGGCTGTGCAAGATAGATTTGGAACATCGGTCCTTGCTTGAAGTAGCTGAACGTCGAGTTTCCAATCTTTGCCCTTCCATAGATCGTGAACAGAACTTGAAGAGTAAGATAATCATGAAGAGAACCTGTTGCATCTAACTTAGAATCATTGGAAGAAGGCAAGATGATCTTGAAGCTTAGAAGGTTGTTGGTCAGAGGAGTTGACGGAGTTCACTCAGAAGCTTTAGAAGCCGAAACTCCCAATTCACTTCAAGATCTTGTTAGGGTTCTATGGCCACAATCTCAATCCGTTGCCATTTACTACATATGTACCACAGGTATCTTACAGATCTGCTTCTGCTAGCGAGATTTTCTTTTAACTTTTCAATTTATCTTTCAAAACCCTTGTTATAGTTCTTTCGTTGTCGTCGTGCTTTTGTTTCCTTCCATTTGTTTGTTCAAAAACCTTATCGGTCAGTTACGGCCAAAACGGATAACAAAAGGTTATCGGCTTATCGGAATGAACGAGTTATCGTTAGTCGGGTCGGAAATTGGATTTATCGTTTGCGGTGTGCGGGTCGGGTGAACAGCCCTTTACTTGTGGCACGGTAATCGGATTTATTTATTTTATACGAGAGGAATTGTAATAGCCCCTATAAAATCTTCATCTAAATTTAATTATTCAATTAAATGCTAATCCACAAGATTAGTGGTAATTTGATAAAAAGAATAAAAAATAGGCTTTAAAGAGATGGGCTTAGGAATGAGACTTTTGAGGAATGGGATCAAGTAAATGGGGCCAAGAGAGCAATGGTGAGCCCCAACAAGCCCATAGAATGAGCCCATGGCCC
Organism: Platycarya longipes; assembly: GCA_036559045.1. Taxonomy (NCBI): domain Eukaryota; kingdom Viridiplantae; phylum Streptophyta; class Magnoliopsida; order Fagales; family Juglandaceae; genus Platycarya; species Platycarya longipes. The sequence goes on from CM071790.1 coordinate 32,380,701, forward strand.
ATCCAAGCCCATAGTAGAGGACACATGTTCACTTGGAGGAAAAATCCTAGAAAATTATCCAAAATACTTGTAGGAAAATCCTTAGTTGGTGGAGATTTGAACTAGTAGGTGGATACATGCCATGTAGGATTGAGTGTAGGATCTAAAATGGATTATGATTTTCCCTACCATGGAAATCTTGGAAGGTACAAAGGGACACCTTCCCTTGACTTGCCAATTGAGATCATGGTGTGTAGGGAAGTGACAAATGGCATGAAGAGAAGCATGGAAGCAAGGAGCAAGGTGGTTTCGGTGGAAGGCAATCCGTGGGGTGTATTTGGAGAATCTCATGGGGTATGGCCACCAACAAGTGATAGGACAAAAGGGGAAGAGTGTGTAAGTGAATAAGGTACATGTGTAAGAGAGTATGGTGATGTGAAGAGAGGTATGGTGTGGGTGTAGGTGATGGAAATGACAAAAACTAGGAAAGTGGACAAAGTGGATTCGGTGGAGGCTTGGCTTGGCCGGATCATGTCTTGCTCAAATTCCAAAAAGTATGGCTTTGAGATCACTTGGATGGACACATGAGAGGATAGGGGAATGATGATTGAGTGAAAAGCAAGAAAATGGATGCTAGACACACCAAGAAGTCGCCCGGCCATAGGAAGTGAGAAGGAGAAAGGAAAATCCACCAAGGCATGGCCAAGATTTGATCTTGGAATGGCCTAGAGTTGTCAATCACTCAATCTATCATTAGCCATACCTAAGTATGGTAAAAAGTGTACCAAAGACCCTAGGACAGAGAGTTGGCCGTGTGACCCCTTATGCAATTCCCTTAGCTCATTCCACTTGGACACATGCAAACACTCTCATTCTCTCTTCACCTCTCGGCCAAACTCACTCAAGCCACTTCTACTTTTGCTTCTTCTCCTTTCACCACATAATTTGAAGAACCCTATAGTAGTGAAGCCAAAAAGCAAGAGTGTTGAGGTGATCAATTCATTGGAGAAGGTTAGTGACTAAATTCATGCAAGCTTAGGAAGAACACACACACATGTGACACTTTGTTTTGGTTAGAAGGAAATAAGGTTTCCTTTAAGTTTTATGTTCATGGCTAGCCTAATAAGAGATTTCATATGTGTATTTTCAAATTTTAAGCTAAAGTCTAATAGGAGTGTGGTAAGTATACTTTCACCTTTTCCTTAACAATTCTTGTATATAGTGAGGTGATCATGCTTGTTGGATTAATGGTTGTAATTGCCATGTTTAGATTGAATTGATTTTACTTGTCTTTGATGTAAATATTCTTGTGTAAATCTCTATGATGAAATAAGCTTAGAAAGTGAGTAGAGATGATGGATCAATTATTAGTGGCAAAAAGAAGTGAATAGCATGATTATTTTATGAAATGATGAAGTTGATGCATGATGGATCTTAGTGTTAAGTATTAAATTTGATGTTGCTAAGATAAAGTTTATTTGAGGAAATTAGTAATGAAATTGATTTATTCAAGGAAAATATTATCTTGAGGAAATGAAAATGGACATGGGAATAAAATATATGATTGGTATGAATTGAATTGGTGTATAATTGCATATGGAAAGAAGTAACCACTTGTGTATGATGACTAGTAATGTTTAATTGGAATTTCATGATATTTAAGGTTGAGATTAGAAGATTAAAGTATATTGCTTTGTGGTGGAATTATTTAGTTGAGCTTATAGAAGAAACTTATAGAAAAGGAAACTTTGGATAGATTAATGGAAGGAATTTCCCAAGTTAGAAAGGTGAAGGAAGGAAGTTAGAAATACTTAAGTTTGGAGATGGAAATGTCTACTTGGTGGATGAGAGGGTTTCGGTTACCCCTTTTTCTAAGGATGGTATATGTTTCAATTTAACACTTTTAAATTGTGGAGGATAATTGGAGTCAAATGATGAAGGAAAGCCCTAGGAATTCCCTAGGAAGGGTTCGGCCATGATAGGTTGGAGATGGGTCAAGTACCCCACTTCAATCATAGGCCCAATTTTGGGTATAGAGCATGATGACTAAGTAGGAAATTGTGAAGTTATCCCAATGAGGGAGAAAAGAAAATGAAATGTGAATGCACTCGAGCTTGTCTCGGGTTTTGCATGAAATTAAGTGAGCATTGCATGTCCCATGCATAAGTCATGAAAAGTATGTTTTTAAAGTTCAAGATGTTTTTAAGAAGAAGAAAAGAAAAGAAAAGATTGAGTTTTTTGAAAGAAAAGAAAAGAAGTAAAGTTTTATAAGAACCCCAAAGGCTGGAACGGGGAAGTGCCCAGTGGAACTCCCTGTCCACTCAGGAGTGTCTAAAGTCGAGTGGAAGCCCCTGGGTCGACGAAGAACAGTCGGCGGACCGTGTATGACACCAAAAGGTGTCCGGAGCGCGGTAGCACCTAACGCTGGTGGGTGCCAAGGACGGATAAGGTGTAAGGACCTGCCGTTTTAAAGTTATAAGACGCACTCACATTAAGGTGATGCGGTAACCAGCAGGGAACACGCGGTGCTTAGGGGAGCCGTGTTGTGTCTCATACATGTTAAGTGAAAAGTCATGACAATATGGGCTTTCGAGCCATAAGAAAGATCTGTTTAAGATAAGTGGCGCCTAAGAAAGAATAAAAGATACGAAATGTTTTAAGAAATGATTTGAAAAGCAATGATATGAAAAGAAGTCCGAAAGAAGCAAGTCTGTTTAAAAGTTTTCATGAGCATGTGCATGAGTCAGTCATTCATTGCATGTGCATTAGTTACGAATGTTTTGTTCACTTTTCTGTATATTTGAAATGTTCTGGTTTAAGTGCTAGTATACTTGCTGAGATTTCTCCCGAAATCTCACCCCCTTTTTATTATCTCTACTATCGCTCTCTTGGGAACGATAGAAGTTACTGCAGGACATGATGGATCCCCGGATTACGACTCTCGAGAAGATGGGTCGGACCCTCATGGGCCCGACTAAGACTGAGACTGCTGGGCCAGTGACCCTAGACCTGTTGGGTCAGTGGGCGGCATAGTCGCTTCGTATGGCGCATATTTTTTTGACGACCTACGCCCTACGGGGTGCTGTTTTGTGCTAGGAGTTGACGGGCTCCTCCACATGGGACGCCTGTTTACGTCATCCTCTGGGATGATGTGTGACGTAGGCCCATGACTGAGTCTGGACAGCCTTCGTTATGGCCCGGACTTTAAGAAGATAAAAGAAGAACCCGCCTATTAGTAGGGTTGGCGGAAGGAGGAGTGGATTGGCAGTATCTTTATTTTGTATTCACCGATGTATTTTGAGGAAAAATCTTCCCGTTGTTTTGGGAAGTACTTTTGTATGAAACTGTTTACATTGGTGACTTTAGCTTTTATATATGTATATGTATGTGATGTTTAATTTGGGTTTTATTTCGTTAACCATGTGATGTGCGACGAACGTAACGTTTTGTCGTTTGTTTATGGCTTGACCTTTTTTCGCTGCGATATAAAAAATATATATATATATCTGTGTATGACATAAAATAAGGCTCTCACACGTAAAGATGAGGGATGACTTCCTTGTGACGTTCGTCCCCGACGTCGCAATTTGCGTACGAACCCAAGCGCAAGCTGGGGCGCCGACAGGAATATCTTCTTTTGATTTTTTTTTTAGAAGAGCCCAATGTCTTATATTTAGTGATCCCCTCTCAAATTTATTAAAAAAAACTCATTTATGATCCCAAGGAATATATCTTCTTTTGGTCGAGCTTGCCTTTGGAGTGATTTCCTATGTATTGGGGGATACTAATGCAGTGGACGAGTATCATGCTAGAGTGTATGACTTCTATCGTCGTCAGTTCCGTCATTAAGTCCTAATTAATAAAAGATGGATTCGGATTCGAATTCGAATTTCATATTTAGGTATTTTGGCAGTTGCGATCTTCACGGCAGCAGAATAAGTTTAAAGCCGCCCTTTGACCATTATGGGAGGTAAAGCGAGACTCGGCCCGATTCCCTTGAGGAAATATTTGTCCTAGCACTTGTCAAAACCACAAAAGTCTTGCTGCAGAAACGAGAAGGTTAAGCTTTTGGCATTAAAGTTAAATCAAATTGGGATCATTTACACGAGCTGTAAAACTAATTTTCCATACTTATTCACTGTATAAGAATCAGTCATAGTTGCCAATACTAGTTCTCGAACTAAGTGTAGTCCTTGGGATGATATGGATATAATTCTAATCTATCCTTCCTTTTAACCATTTCTGCATGAACTGGGAGGCTTTTAGACTTGAACCTATGCACTTTGTACTGGAAAATTAGCCAATTGATTCAAAGAATATGGCTATAAGCCCAACAGAATTTTACATTCACATTTACAGATTACACACCTTGATTAACATCTTCCCTTTCCCTCAAAGTGTTTAGAATCCTGCTTGTTTTCATGAGCGACGTCATAGGTGGCATGGACACCAACTAACAAATAGTAGACAAGCATTACAACGCTGCAAATGAGAGAACCTCCAAAGTGCGACAGAACCAAGTGACCCAATCAGAAAATATTCATCCCAATTGACAGTGAAGGCAACCATGGAAACGAGTGGAACCCCCCAAAACTTGGGAACACGGTACTTTCGAAGCATCGCCATCCTCAGAGTCCCAAAAACCCAAAGTAAAACGGCTACTACATACCCAATCCAATTCCACCCGCCTCCCTTCAAATTCCAAAACACCGTTCCAACAATGCAAGATCCAGTAACAACAAATAAACAAACAAGAAATTTAATCAAATCATGCTTTTGGTGTTACATTCGAAACATAATGTCGCCTCACGAGCAATGCAACAGCATATGAGCATAAAAATGAAGAGCGTACTGGAAGGAGAAAACACTCGACAACACATCCAAACTAGTGAAAAATGCCACAATTATACTTGTTTAAAGTGACCAATAGAGTAGCATTAATGGGAGTTCCAGTCTTTGGGTGCACGGAGAGCAAACCAGGGTGGAATCATGTGCGATCTGGCAATCTGAGTCGTGTATCGAGCTTGCCCAAGGGATCCAACCAACAAGCTCGTTGTCATCCCCTTCAGTGCACATATACTCACTAAATACTTTGCCCAATTCATTCCAATATTAACAAAAGCAACTGAATAAGCCGCATCTTTATCAATCTCAGTGTATTTCTGCATCATGGTCAATGCCAAAGCCATCATGCAATAAACCAGAGTTATCATAGCCATGGAACCAACCAACCCGACCGGTATGTCCCTTGCCGGCTGCTTAGTCTCTTCCGCCATTGTCGCCACCATATCGAACCCGGTATAAGACCAGTACACGATTGCAGCAGCCTCGAAAACACCCTTTGCTCCCGTTGGAAAAAAGGGCACCAAATTTGAGTTCTTGGAATGGACAAACCCAACTACTATTATAAACACAATGACAAAAGCACTGACAATAGAACTAATCCAATTCAAGAACGAGGTTCTCCTTGTCCCAATCATGGCGATCCCGTTGGCAACTAAAAGCACCCCAACGGCAATTGGATCTAAAAGATTAAAACCTTTAGCCAAATGATTTACCCTAATGCGCAAGAAATCTGGGTCATTCTTTATTATGACTGGCGAAGTAGGAAGACCATCCGCCCACCCATCCCCGCCGCGCGCCGACCACGGCCTCTAACAGTATATTCCCCTGGCGGCGATGTAAGGTCGATGAATGTCGCCCCAACTCGATGCGCAAGTAGGAGAAGGAGCCTCCAGCGACGGGGATCTCGAACGGCGAACTCGGTACTAGCAGAAGGCGGAAAGCATAGCGGAGAGACCCGCAGCAGCATAGGAGACGACGAACGAGGGGCCGTGGTCGTGGGCTACCAGACCGGTGATTGTGAAGATGCCGAATCCGACGACGGAGCCGAAGCTGAGCCAGAGGAGGTCCCAACCAAGTGAGGCACTTGTGCATGGGGTGCTCGCTGGCCTTGCGCTGAGCTCGACCGTAGCTCGAAATCGTCGGTGGAGCGGTCAAGGACGCGGTCCTTGAGGCGGTGGCAGTTTTTGGATAGTGTCGATCTTGATAGGATGCTGTGTCATAGCGAATGAGGGGTCTGGGAAAAAGTTCCTGCTTGCTCCATCGCCAATCAGCTTCTACTTGGAGGTTCTACTTGCTCTACTTGGGTATCCATGCCCCGTCGGCGAGGAGAAAAGTTACTTGCTCACCCTAATTTATATATAAGACGAAATACGTTAGATCGATAATTGCCTGCTTTTTCGCACCAAGAGAGATAGATTTCTCGTTGTAAGTGTCATTCATAATTCACAAATTAAAACTTAGGCAAATTTTAAAATTAAAAAATCCTTATTTTTACAAAAATTTTAGCTAGCCTATTTTTTATTAAATCAAAATAATAGATTTAACGAATCAAAAATTATAATATTAAAATATTTATTTTTAAATTTTTTATTTATTTTAATTCGAATTATAATTTAAATATTAATTTATTAGAACACTCACAATTCAATAATTATCTCATTTGTTTAGTTAGAATTTGGCTAAAAAACATAAAAATAAGTTTCAATAGACAAAACAAAGTTAAACTAAATTTAACTTTCTTTCTCCCCACTCTCTAAATATAGAGAATAGAGAGAGAGAAAGTTAAATTTATTTTAACTTTGTTGAGTCTATTGAAGCATGTTTTAATATTTTTTAGTTAAAATTTGACTAAACAAATCATTTAGCTAATGGGATATGAATGCTTTAAAGGATTTATTGTTCGATTTTATCATATTAATGACTAATATGTTGTAAAATCAATAATAGGGGCAATGAATGACCCCCCACATGCCCACACCTTCCTCGAACGACTTTTGAGGGAGGGTGGGGCATATATTTATAAAAAAATATGTATTTATTCAGTACTTTGCATAGTAATCAAGGCTTATAAATATGAGTTTTTATCGATTTATTATATACGCGCAAATCATATATAAAAATAAGAAAACTTCAGTTCTTAAGAGTTCTAAATATTTTCTTTTATAAATTCACTTACAATAGTAGTTTCATTTTTAGTTAGAACATGTTATCAGTATAATATTCTACTAACTGAAACTAATGGTCTTCTACTCCCGTGAATTTATAAATATATTTCTTAAATACACATATTTATTTCATTATTTATATATGTAAAAAAGGTCAAATCTTACAAAGTTAGAATTCGTTACTCTTGACATATCTAGAAAAAATTATTTATTATGAATTTTTGATGTTGAGATTCATCTAAATATAATGAACCTGAGAGAAATAATAAAAGAATGAAATCAAGCGTCCATGCAAGACTGTGCGAAGGCAATGATTTTCTTTCGCTATTATCTTCACGAAGAATTAAAAACTGAGTATCTCACAGTAAAAATCCATTTATTTTATGGAATAATTTAAGGGAGATATATTAACACCAGAAGATTGTTATCTTCCCAAAAACTCGTTATGAATTGTTACACCCGAGGTTGCAAGATTTTAAAAGTGTTAGTGAGTATAACTCCGCACTCTTTAAAATCAGCTCAGTATTAAAATTATGTAGTGAGAAAATCACCGATGATGATATGTTAGAGAAGATATATACTATTTTTTATGTCTCGAATGTTCTCCTGCAGTAGCAATATTGAGAGCGAAAGTTCAAGAAATAATCTGAACTTATATCTTGTCTTCTAATAGCTGAGCAAAATAATGAGCTTTTTATTAATAAACCATCAGTCACATCCTACTGGCTTAACATCATTCCCTAAAGTAA